>CM029277.1:24269949-24353269 GCA_016920895.1 Vaccinium myrtillus
GCAAAATGAGTCATTCAAAAAGATTTGAGTGGAAAAATTTGGGTGCACCATCTTGAGTGGCAAATATTAAGTGAAATAAAAAATCAGGTAACCTGTGCAAAGGAGTATTTGAAGGCAAAAAAAAAAAACCATTCTCTATCAATAACACTGCAAGAGCATGAAATTTTGTCTTGATATAAAGTATCAGAGTTAAGCTTCGTGAATCACATCAACTAATACGAACCTTGTCAGTGGCTTAACGTTTTGGTCACAGTAGTTACACCAAAACTCTCCATCTCCAAAGGCATTTGTGCCTCGGTTGCACACCGAGCATGCCACATAGACAAATCTTTGGTTAAATTCCACAAGTTGGACAGTTCCTTTGGGCCTCGTTTGATTCGTGGATTAGGAGATAGTCCAATCCCGCGTTGTCCCTTGTTTGGTTCCCACAAAAGCAGGTGGAATTAGTAATCTCGGTACAGAAGTTATCTTATATGGTAGGTACTGTCTAATCCCATGGGGGGGTGGGATTCACATTCACAATCCCGGATTAAAAACACACGGAACTTGAACCCCCATATTACAAAATTGCCACGGAAATATCATCGACTTCTTCTCTTCTTCTTCTCCATTCACTCCTCTCTCTCTCTCTCTCTCTCTCTCGCAAACCGGACCAAACCCCTCTCCTAAACCAGTTATTTGTCGCCGTTCAACCTCGTTCACCAGGTTCAAATCGGTTTCAGCAGAGGGCCAAAACCTGTGTTCACCAGGTTCAAATCGCAGTAGTTCACCATGGGAGCATATTCCGCAAGCCGGTTCACGATCGGAGTACGGTTCAAACCTGCCAGATTCCTGCAACTTATGCACATTCCGGCCATTTTCCGGTCATTTTAAGGTAATCTCTGGTTAAAATAGCAGTTGGCCAAAATAGGAATTGATGAAATAGCAGTTGGGAATTGATGAAATTGTGAACTTGAAATTGTTTCTGGGTTCGATCTTTCTTGGTTCTGTGAAATCGTGAAATCTCCAGACTGGGTTCGATTCTATGAAATTGTTTCTGGGTTCGATCTTTATTGGTTTTCTGGTTTTGATCTTTCTTGGGTTTTCTGGGTTTGATCTTTCTTGGGTTTTCTGGGTTCGATCGTCACTGGTTTGAGAGATTGAGAGAGAGCCCTAAAATTAATCCCAAAATTTAGTTTGGGAACCAAACATGGGATTGACCGAAACACGGGATATCCCGATGTTAATCCTACACAAATCAAACAAATGATTGAGTGAGATTCAGTACTAAATTAGTCCCAGGACAAATAATCCCGGACTATTAATCCCAGGACTATCAATCTCACTTATTTTAGTCCGCGAATCAAACGAGGCCTTGAAGCCTATGTATATTGGCTGCATGTTTAAGCATGGACTTAGACCCAGCACTAATAGAAAGTTTGCTAAAAGATGATTTTGTTTTTCTCCGCACCTTTGTCACCGAAGCTGGGATGTTTTCAATCTTTACAAGTTTATCATCTGGCGATGGAGTTTGCTTGCTTGCCTGATACCTTGGTGCAATCCCAACAGGCAATTCCTTAATAGCAGCCGCATTAGTTTTGCACCTGTGTAGTACTTATTTTTTTTACTAATACTTGATGCAGAAAATATAACACCGCTAGTCTTAGAGCAAGAGCAGCAGCAAATAGCCATTTTTGCTGCTGAACAGTGCCTAATTTCATTTTAGCGTGACAGGATTTCTGTCAAAACTCCACCAAATCCTCTATTTTACCTATACCCTCTTAAAACAATATTTTTCCCCTTTCTCTTTCCTTCTTTCTTCTTCTTCTTCCCCATTCCAGATCTCTCATATATACATACATATATCATGTATCGATTGGGAAAAAAGCTACAATAAACCCATCAACAAAGGGTTGAAGGAGGAGGGAGTGAACAAACCCAGTCACGTCGTCGATTTGTTGCCTTCGATCGGGAACAGAGCCAGCCGCCGTTGAACGGATGAAAACCCAGTCGCCGTCGATCTAAAGAAAACCCAGTCGCCGTCCATCGGAAGAAAACCCAGTCACGAAGGGTTGAAGAAGGAGGGGGCGAAGCAGGTGAGGAGAGAGAGACCTATGGGAGAAATGATAAAATAATCAGTTGCTCGTGAACAGTGCTTCGGTAGAAGTAGCGTGGTACTGTTCATGGAGGAACTCTACCGAAGGGAGTAGAGAAGCTGCTGCAGCTCCAAATATAAGCTTTTCTTCTCTATTTCACCGAAAAAGAGAGGAGTAGCGTGGCTGCTGCTCTTGCTCTTAAAATTACCAAGCTTGGAGGGCAGCTGCCGCTGGGATTGGTGGGTTGAAGCTTAGTTGCAGGAAACGCCACATTTGATGCCGCTCCCGGCCGAGAAACGCGATTCGGCGTTTCTCGCTCAGAAACGCGACGGGAACGCGTTCCCATTGAGACGGGATCGCGCTCCTCAGGGAGATGGGAGCTTCTGGTTCGGCAATGGAGGGCGTGGCCGCCGGCGATGAGAGAGAGAGAGAGCGAGAGAGTGCTTGAAGAAGAAGAACAGTAATCTGGAACATGCTTTTACGTTTCCTTTTTTCAAAAATACTTTTACTTTTGCTTTTGTACCGATTACTGTGCACTGTGCAGCCACATGTACTGTATGTATAATATATTATATATGCCTTTTTGCTTTTAACAAAATGTCCAGCTGTAGTTTTGGAATACGTGAGAGATATGCTTCGAGACCACCACTCTGCATTATATGCCTTTACTGTGCAGCCACTGTGCATGTACTGTACTCCTCTTCTTCTTTTTTTTTTTTTTTTTTTTTTTGGGGTAAACGATTGGGTTGACTTATATGGTTGCGTGAAAGGCCAACCATAAATTTGAAAGCCTAGTCTCATGTACCACGCGAGACTCACTCTCTTCTTCCTCTAAGTTAAAATTTTAGTGATAAAAAAATTAACTAGAGTTTATAAATAAATATATTAGTGATAAAAAAAATATGTTAATATAATTTATAAAAAAATGTAAAAAATATACATCAGCGCTCCCATCGGCGCTCCCAACCTCGGGAGCTTCTGGGTACCTCCGCTCCCACGCCCCCGCCCCCGCTTCGTGCAACTTAGGGTTGAAGATGAAAGTGGTTGAATTTCTTGTACCAAGATTAGTACCTAAAGGCATGTTCCATGTTGATACTCAGATTATTATGAACTGTACATGACAGCTGTAAAATGAAATCAACTTTGAATAAAATGGACAAAGTGTATTGGTTCACTACACCAACACAAGGCTATACTGCAATATTGATTTGCAGTCAATATCAATGAGTTATGAGTACGGTAATGCATGCACAATTTGTAGAGAGTACGGTATTTGAATACCATTTTTTGCTGCTAGCTTCAAGCGATATGCAATCGCTATTGGAAATGGACCTGGAAGGTTGGAGATTGCCGTTGCCTTAGTGTCACTAAACTGATCCCAGAGCGTGACAGTAGTTGGGACAAACCTGGTTAACATGATAAAATTACTTAGGTTAGTATAGCAAACATTGGTTGCATAAATAAAATGGCAGACTAAGTACCCTTGATCTATGATGCGTAGCTCTGCGATCATAGAATTCCCAGCGGGTTTCCTTGGGCCAACCTCAAGAATTGCAAAGAGCATATCTGTTTCAACATTGATCAAAGTCAAGTTAAATTTTAGTCTATTTAATCTACAGCGAAAAAACTTAGATTCAAATTTACCAATTTTAGTGTCCGCATCCTCTATAGCTCCGATATCTGCTATAGGAGTAAAGTTAAACTTCAGCGTGCGAATAGTGAGGCCATCAATCAATTTTGCCTGTACCGGTGTCCTTGCGGTTATCTTGAGCTGGAAACAGTGATCCACAAATCGATGTTGTGCATCAAGCCTGTCAACTATAGCATTGCTTATTGAGTATGTTTGGAACATTTTCAGCGTGTTGCTCAGAATGGCAATGTCCTCACCGAAGATTGTGCCTTGGATCTTGGTGCCCTACAAGGTAGTCAATGTCATTTTTTGTGATTGGATCTTTGCTCAATTAAAAAACTTAGGCATTGAACTTGTCTAGTAGCTATACCTCAGCATCCTGCAGTAGAATGCGCTGATATGATTTTGCGATCTTGGATGTTGTTCGTGGCATGCCCTTTTCCACGACCATCACTTCAAGAGTGTAGCGCTTTTTTTCGATGGTTATGTCTCTCACGGGACAAATATGCTTCGACATCGGAAATCTATAACATGCTTGTTTAGGTGTAGTCCTATGCTAACAAAGTTCTCTATTTGAATTTTGTTTGTATTTTCTTGATTTTATTTGAACCATATGTCGTTTGTACATCTTTTATTCTCTTATATCTACGAAAAGTCTTCATCTTTTTTTTTTTTTTGTTCAAGTTTGGTTGGCTACCTAAAAGTTGTTGCGGATGTGAAATTTGTTTTGATGAGTGATAAAGATTGTCCTAAAGTGTTTCACATTGGTGGATAATCAGACAGTTCAGAAATTTTGTATGGATTTTTAGGCCAAGTAAACGTGTTCAGTCACACAGCAAAGGCACTGTTTTCTTATGGCTTGGCTCACTCAGCACTTCACACAAACAGTTGGTGTGCGTTCACTTTCTCAAAGGCAATAATATAGTTCGTGGGTATATGAAAGACACTATGGTCCAGAAGATTGCATAATTAGTTTTGAAGTAGATAACAATGCACAAAAATCTTAACATACTCTAAGACTACAAATTTGTCGAGGAAAGTGAGAAGAACTTACAGAGTGATAAACAGTTCGAGTGTGCGTTTGCTGCTGTTGCTGATTGTCAAAGAAGGAAGCGTATCTCTCCTTTCGGTAAGTTTCTGGCTGTTTGATATAAACACTGATAAAGGTGTCAGCAGTTATTGTTGTGTATCTACAACTGGTGGAGATAATCATTTCAGTAAATTTTTGCAGAGATTAACTATCACCGCCGTTCAGTGATAAGCGTTTCTAGCCAAGCGTTCGGTTACCAAGGTGTGTGCTCGAGTACATGTATATTTTGGTAGTTGCTTGAATTTAATGTAAATTAGATTGATCTGATGCTCTTCTTTGAGTGGCCAAGTATGTTCAACAGAAAGTTTCTGCATTCAACACTAAAACTTGACTGTATTTATTTGAGATTAGTTCTAGCAAATCTGTTGGTAGTTTTTTAGAATACGAGACGGCAGCATATAGTTATAAAAAAAAAAATGGAATTCTGAGAATACAGAATGGAACTGCAACTGGAATGCTGGCAATGTGGAACCACAACCTCTGAAAAAAATGAACCCTTGATAAAACGAATTGTGTGAAAAAAGAAAGAGCTAGTAGAGTGAACTGCAATAGGAATTGTATTTTTTTTTTTTTGGGAGCTGCAGAGACGATTTTTTTTGCGATAACCAAACATAGTCGTTGCGAGGTTATTCACAACCAGTTATGATTCGCTAGGCTACATTTTGAAGTGCAATAGAACGAAGGCCTAGCTTTTTCTACACAAATGTTATCACCATAGAATGCTGCAGCGATACTGCAGCTCAAAAATGGCGCCACATTTTTTGCATACCAATATTGGTTCTGAGTTCTACATATTACAGACCAAAAGCGCAAATAATTATTCATTTGCCTGAATATATTACAGACCAAAAGATCCAACATTGGTTCTGAGTTCTACATATTACAGACCAAAAGTGCAAATAGTTATTCATTTGCCTGAATATATTACAGACCAAAAGATTAAAGTCAAAATACATAACATTTGAATTCTGGATATTAGATTTCAGCCTAGTAGGAACCAAGTGTTTGGCAGTACCATTCGAGCATCCTTTCACCTCCATGCCTTGCAAATACTATAACCTGAACAATACCAGCCTGTGAAACACCAACAAATACAAAGTCTTGCTCTGATAGGTTGTGCTCAAATAAAAATCGAGTGAAACAGCGATTTGCAATTCCACCATGCCTAACGGGAATATGCCACTCTCGAGCACCGGTTTTGAGCACAATCTTCTTCAGTTCACCATCTCGCAGAATCTGATTCAAGTTTTGCTCGAGAACCTAAAATCATGTAAATGCAAAGCGACTTTGATAAGATTTAAGGTTTTGTTGCGGGTAAAGGAAAACGGTAGGAATTACCTCTCTGATATGAGCCTCTGATAAGCACATGAAGCCAAACTGTTTTGTGCTAAACTGTGTTAGCATGGCATGGGGAGTACAAGAAGTCTTCCTGATATCTATGCGCCAGATGACCAAGCGAAGAGCAAATAAAGGTGTTAAAGTAACAACTGATTACACTTACTATATGTATACCACAGGCGACCAAAGAAACAGTAAATACAACTGTTAAATCATCAATAATTAAATATATGAAACAATAATCTGGTAAGAGTCTTACAATCAGCAGCAGATGGATGTAGATAGAAATTAGTTTCTGTATTCCAGCGATGCATAACCCTCGTCAAGTTAGTATTCAAGACGTACACATCGAATATCCATTTTTGGTGACAACCAAACACTGTTTTGAAATTTGGATGGACTTCATGGTCCTTTAAGAAGGAAGACCAATTGTCCCGAAAGTTGTTATTGATTATGCGCACCGGCCAAACCTTACTCCCACTCTTTAACAGGATCCAAAAGGAGTCATGTTCTTCATTGAAAAACTGCTCAAATCCAATTGGCACACCCTGAGTTTCACAAATAACCGGTGGTTAATTCGTCTATGTTGAAAGGGTACTACTTAACAACATAGCCTTTGATTGTAATAATTACCGTTAACTGATAAGCATTTGGAGCTGGTATGTCTTTCACAAACCATGGCTAATACACTTCTAAGTTTTAATAACAGACGGATAAAACTATCAATAACGAAACAAAGAAAAATTAAGAATCACATAATGTACATTTTTCCTTTGCATAGGAGTGCATACAATGATTTTGAGGAACAAAATAAATACCTTGCTTGTTACTCATCAGAAATGAGTAGTAGATAAGAGAATCCAACCAATTATAGAAAGCATCCTTATTTTCCCACACCCTAACTGGTCCCATTGGATATTTGCCCAAATATTTTGATACAAATGCTGGGTAGGCCTCGTACGTTAAATTCTCTGAGTTCTAGCGTATTGATACACCTGCAAGGTCTGATTTGCCACTTGCAGTGTGAAAATAGAACAGCCCACCCTCTGCATGAAGCTTTGGTTCCTGACTTTCAAAGAAGACTCTCACAAATGGATCACCGGTAGCCATTGTAACCCTAAAATGTACACGAGAAGTTAAAATACCTGCAGCAGTATGTAACGAAAATGAAACAACCAAAAAACACCAAAAAAAAAAGAATCGAATAATTTACCAGCTGCAGAGAGATAAACTGAGAGTTGAATTGTTGTGTTCCTTGTTTTGTTCTTTGACAGTGGCTGATAAGTGCTTTTATTTTCTTTTTCCAATATGTTTATGTAAGATCATCTGCTATGAGTAAGTCTTTAATTACTCTTGACTGATATAGGATGGAGCAGGCTACTTTTAATTAAAGGGAAGATATCAAAAGTAATCTTGTCATCAAGAGGAAAATCTGCCATCAAATTCTGGCAGCAGATGAGGTCAATTCAGCTGGAAGCATTAACTATAGCTTTGTACTGCAGCTGCACCAGGACCCACAAGTAATGAAAGAGTACAAGTTGTGGAAAGCAGCAAAATTCGACTCAATTTTGCCTTGCACATAATATTGTTTAACCCTTGCGCAGATAGGTCTATGTGCTCTTTTAAACCTACTGTTGTTAGAGTGCTGGTGGTGTCATATTTGGCTCCACCACTTTAAACATGTACATTAGTGTTAGATTTCCGGTTTAAGAATAGCTTAAACTGAGATTATGAGCAGGATATGCTCTGAAACAATTATAAGAAGAAGAAGAAAGGGTCAACAAGCGCTCCCAGACATTGTGTGTTTCGTTAAGTAGATGCATAGAAGTCTGATGTCCGGGAAAACAAAAAAGCTAACGTCCACTCTTAGACATTGTGTGCCTCGCTGAGCAGATCCTTATACACTATATTCACAGTGAAATAGGGTGACAATGGATCACGTGTTATGTCCGTAAGCTGCACCCTAATTTTAGATGTTGTTGTTGCTCGAGATAAGGCTACGTAAAGCTGACCATGAGCAAAGACAGGTTCAGGTAGATAGACACCGACTGTATTCAACGTTTGTCCCTGTGCTTTATTTATTGTCATTGTGAAACAAACTCGAATGGGGAATTGGTGGCGGGAGAATTCCACAGGGTAGAGGTGAGGATCATTGGGCTGTAAAGTAATTCTAGGGATGAAATCTACATCGCCTTTTTTTTCGCCAACGGCAATTTGTGCAACAATTATATGCGGCTAAAAGTCTAAACAAATTAATCTAGTACCATTACACAGTCCTTTCGACGGGTTTATGTTCCTCAAAAGTACTATCGGACAATGCTTTTTCAAGACCAAGCGATGTGCTGGCATTCCAACGGGACAGATTGTAACGGCCCGATTTTTATTAATTATATTAATAGGCTTTTAATCATTTTTTTTATTCGCAAAACAAAAGATATTTATAATTTGAAATTATCCTTAACTAATGGATAACTATATAGTGTAAAAAATATATATATATATTTATATAAAAAAAAAAAAAACCCATCATAATTATCCCAACCTACCCTATCCCTTATCTTATTTTCTTTCTCTTATCATTATAGTCTCCTATTTCCTCTTGAACTCTTCCATATCACTAATCTTCTTATTTTAAACTAATTAGAACCCCTAAATCTCTCCCTCACTTTTTCGGCAACTCTCTTTTCCACAGGTAATCAATGTTCTTCTTCTTCTTTTTCTTCTTTCTTCATTCTTTTCCTTTGGCTCTCTTTCTCTCACAAAGAGAAAATAATAATAATAATCCTTTGGATTATATCTCCCCCACGATTGATAAATTTCTCTCTTCTCTCGCGGAGTATATTTTTCTTTTACTCACGCGAATATTTAATTATCATTTTTTACAGATTTTTCTCCGGAGTCGTGATTTTTCAATCTTACCGTTTCGTTTGCGCGTGCTAAATTTGTCGGAGGAAAGGTAGGGAATTCTAAACCTAACCATTACTTTAGTTACTGTTTTTATTGTTAGTGTGTATGCGGAGAAGTGTAGAAAATATGTACACCGAAAACTAGATCGTTATCGAATGGGTAGTGAAAGTTTGACGTTGAAAATTCAGGTTTTCGTGTACTGTATTCTGTTCGTCAATTTCGGGAATTTTCCGAGTCGATTCAGGATAAACTCAAAACTGAAAAGTTGTAGATCTTGAAAAGTTAAGCAACTTTGGTATAGAACTCGTCTCGATCCGAGTTACGTAGAATTTTATATGATTTTTCAAAGTTTCTGCTGTAGTGTAATACGAGCCAGATTGCAGACTATTTTTAAAATCCAATTTCAACCTTTTTAATGTAAGATTTAGAACCCGGGTAAAACACGGAATCTGTTTGTAACGTAAAGATTAATGTTTCTGTAAAATCACGTGATTTATGGAGTTAGTTTGCTATTTTTAGTAGATTGATAATGTTTCTGTTTTACATGTTATGTTAAATTTGTCCTTTTGTGATTATTTAATTTTGTCGTTATGTTGGACTTATGTGATTAATGACCCGCGCGATGCATGAACCCAATTGTTAAGTACTTATTGATCGAAATGTTAAAGCTTAAGAATGATTGGTTTTAATCGCGATATTGGGGTTGGGACGTGTCCGGTATGGGTCTTGAGCCATGCGCAGTTTATACTTTTAGGTTGCTTTGCTATGTGATCGGGCGCCGGAAGTATACTGTGAGTGGGAATCGATGCCGGATAGAGATTGATCAATCGTGGGCTGTGCGCAGCATACCCCGAGGTGGCTTTGCTGTGTGATCGAGCACCTGAGGTATACTGTGGATGGATGTCTGTGACGGAAATTATATGTTCAAAGTTGGAACGAGATTAATAAAATGTTGTGAATCCTTTGTGTTGAGGAATGACGTGGAAAATTGAGTATTTCATACGAAAGTAAATTTCAGTTATGTGTGTAATTGTTGCATGAGTAACTTTAGTAAAGGGGTGGCTTAGGGCGCCCTACTGAGTGTAATTTTACCACTCACGGTGCTACTTTTTTGTGGCCCTGGCGTCCCCAACGCCAGGTACAGAAGGAGATGAGGAGCCGCCTACTGATTACGAGGCGATGGAGCAGCTAGATGAGGCTCAAGTGGCGGACCCATGGCTTTATCAGTAGAATTAGCTAGATGGCTCTGTCATTTTATTTCCGTTGGAATGTTTTTTTAAATAAATGTATAAGTTTTTCAGACAGTGTTCAAATTCAATTTATTTCAGCTGTAATAAGTTAGTTTACTTTTAATTTTTGCAAAAAAAAAAATTAAGTATTCTTTGGATTTTTTTTAATGAAGTTGGTATTTTATTTAAATAATTTTGTAATTTATTTATTAACGTACCCAATTTTTGGGGCGTTACACAGATTGAGTTTAGAAAATCAATGTATAATCCTTGTTGACTACTGTCTACCGTTTCGTTAAAACTGAGGTATACATTGTCCTCTCCTGGGAATTTACTCATCATTGTCTCATTAATTTCATCGACAGCACTATTTTTAGGAGTTAAAATAGCCGAGTTTGTTATGGAAAGTGGGTCTGCTGCACTGGCTGTGAACGTTGGAAAGACGAAATTTATCAAATCATCTAAGTTAGTCTGCGTCGATGTTAGTGTGATAATTAGCGAATTAGGTATCCTTACTTGACCCTTCTCGTTTTCAGGTTCGACTCCATCACCAACTTGCAGGATATAGTCACTGAAAGCTGGATCAGTTTTAGCTCGCATGTTTTGTTCCAACTTAAACTTAGTAAGCACTGGGCAAATGTAAGAACGAACAAGGCTTGCATTCATGCAGTCGTCTTTTGTGCCCCTGGGTATAACCGGTAAAACTTGCCGGAAATCTCCCCCTAACACCACAATTTTGCCACCAAACAACGTGTCATTTCCGGTTAAATCACGCATTAGATCATCTAGTGCCTCAATAGATTTTTTTTTGGCCATCGACGCTTCATCCCAAATGATTAGAGCAGTATCCCTCAACAGTTTTGCGAGGCCCGACTGTTTTCCTACATTGCAGCATAGCTTTTCATCACCAATTATTGGTATTTTAAATCTTGAATGCACCGTTCGCCCATTTGGCAAGATAGATGCAGCCACTCCAGAACTCACAGTTGCTAATGCAATTTTATCCTGAGATCTTATAGCTGCCAATATTGCTCGGTAGAGAAAAGTTTTTCCCGTCCCCCCTGGTCCATCAATAAAGAAAGCCATGCTTTTTCCTTCAGAAACTGCATCTGTTATAGCCTTGAATGCATCAAATTGACACTTGTTTAAAAGAGAGATGCTATTTAGATCATCGTCTCCTACAGTGAAATTCATTTCGTCCTAAATTTCCTTACATACCAAGCTCTTCCGACTCTTGTGAACAATTAGCTCTGATAATTGGTAATGATCAAGGTCGCGACCCATTGACTACAGTTCTGAGTTAATTACATGCAACAATTTTTGCCGAGCCTGTTCTTTAGTCATACTTTGCAATGAAATATAGTCTTCGATCATATGTTCCTCAAATTTAAAAAACAACTCTCTTGGATTTATAGGGCCACAATATACAAGGATAGTGCAGAAGAGTTGTCTCAAAGAAGATGGCATTTGGTAGGTAGATGCTTCTTGCATGCATGCTTCATTGCTATTATCTGATTCTAATAACCCGTGTGCAACCGCTGCCTCTCTAAACGTGTTGTATATGGAAGACTGCACTGTCCTTAAATTTGAGTATGATGTAGGGCCTGGCACATGATTCAAGAGCATTCTCAGATAATATCTTTCTCCTTCGCATGGATTAGCTGTTATAATTCTACCTATGACATCTCCACGCTCTCGCAGTTTCCATACCCTTGTTTGCTTGTTCCACACAAAATGTTCTCGAAAATTTCGATATAGAAGTCTTTTTTCCTTGACAACTTTATTGGAGCTATTCATCCAAAAAAACTATGTTAGCATTGTTCGTGAGTATGCACCATTATTGGTTTTAGTACGAAGGTCTGTTCGCTTCTTGAAGTTGATCATTTGACAGCCATCTAGGTGTAACTGCAAACTCAGTACCGCTGGACTCATTTGATGAATAGGAAACCTGTATATTCTCCAAATTGCTTCAGGTGGTGATACCCATCTAGCACTTTGGAATTGCTCTATCTCATCAATAATTTGATCTGGCGTTGAACTGACTAACCTATAATGAATCTTATCATGTCCCTTGTATATATACTTATACAAGTACTTGACTGCTTTAATCGTAGAACAAACCTCAACATTAATGTGGCAATCAAACATAGCTAATAAATAAGGGTTGTATGGCACCACCCATCTATTGTCTAGCAAGTGCCCTCGAACTCGAATAGGTTCTGTGTGCATGGTCCGCTTATAGACCGGATATCCATTCGGAGCAATCAGTGTTTCTTCCGTGAAACTTCTTGGATAATGATCTTTACATTTTTTATTTTCCATACAGGCCTTTTCATTGTTTAACGTTCCACAAGGTCCATGCATCATGTGTTTTAGTACCATTGCATACAAAAGCGACTGCTTATCTCTGTCTGGTATCTCAGCTGATATAAAAGCATCGAATTTCTCAATCGTGTTTATTTTGTATTTTTTTTTAGAATAAGCAGCATGTGCACATGAGGAAGGCCTCGTTTTTTAAATTCAACGACAAATGTACATGCTGCAACTGGTCCAAAGAATTCTTCTTTGATCACTTCCTTTCTTAGGTGCTCAAACTTGCTTCTAAAGACTCTAGCAATCAAGTCTGGTCTGTTCTCTGCTTCTTCGAAACTTTTCAATTCTCTCGTTATCTCAATCCACTTTGGATTGCAGGTCATGGTCAAAAATAAATCTGGCTTGCCATACTTTTCTACAAGAGCCATAGCATCCATATAGCGCTTCCGCATATCTCGTGGACCTCCAATAAAGGACGATGGCAAAACAATTCGTTTTCCCACATTTGATCCTGCCGTTTCACCTTGGTTAATACTGTCTACTATTCCATGATAGAGATCTGCGGGAATTTCTCGCTACTTCATCCTAAAAAAATCTAGCCTTGAGGTCTCTATCTTCACGTACATATCAACTACAAACTGCTGTAGCAGACGTCCAGATTGCAACAGGATGGAATCAATCGATGGTCTAATCTGAAATCGATATGCATAGAATTCGCAGCATGACACCATATTTTGCTTTTCTGCATTTTCACCATACACTGCATGTACATGACAAAATGAGTGATTATAACTATCGTTGGGGCTCTAGCATTTTATCAAACGACTGAATTATGAAAGTTACCTGCAGCCTCATTAGCTAATAAATCTTCTCCTGACGCGGAATGAGATGGAATGACTCTTTCCTGAGCCTCCGATTGGCCATGGTTATTTGACTTTTGAATTCCCTGGTGCTCCTCTTGGAAACAACAATGGATATTGCAGGGCATCATTACAACCATAGTGATACCGAACTTGATGACTGTATCCATTATGTTGGTAGACAACAATATTACACTCAAATGAATCTGTTCCATCGCGATTATCTGTCCAAAGAGCAACCACTTGATTGACGGTAGGCGCAGAGTAGGTAGAACCAGCCATCCGGGGATTGGCTTTTAACTCAATCGAATAAGTTTCAAGATTAGGCACTGTCCTTAGACTACGGAAGAAAATGGAATATGGATTCAAATCTAGCGCTCCAATCACTTTTTCTATAGTATCAGGGTTCAATTTTGTAGCAGTGGCCCTTCTATTACTCACCTCCGCCTCTGTGTCATAAAAATACAGTTGCAAATACGATGGCGGTGCAGATCCGGATGGGTAAAGGTTATGAATATAATGACACATCGGTCCTTGTGCGCGGTATGTGAACACTCCACCAGTCTTTGTTGCATATTTTTTTATCGAGAATTACCTTCGCCGACGTAAAAGCAAAAGCATCGTTAAACGGCCTAATGTATTGCCTAAAATGTGCAGATTCTGGGGTCGCACCCGTGAACAATTCTCAGGCCATAATTTTTTCTTCTCTTGTTATTTTCAGGCTTACCATTATGCCCACCAAGTGTTTGATTATTTGTTTAGGCTAACCATTGTCAAGATACTTGTTTGCTAGGAGGAAGAAAATTAGTATTAAGGTTTAAGATGATATTAGTTGATGCATCTAATAGAATTAGTTACCAAGTGGTTACAATAACAAGTTCAGTTAATATGAAGAAATGTCTTTGAACTTCTATATAGACAAAAAAAGAAGAAAAAACAATGTGACTTTTTTCTGTCCCAACCCATTTACTGCTGTTTACATCCTAGAGCGGTTGGTCATCACGAGTGATGCAAAGGATGTGATTTCTTTGTGACTGTTATTCCCAAAATAATGTATGTTCCCTTGTGTATTTGCTCTTTCGTATAGACATATGATGATGCAATGCACTTTTATATTTGTAGCTTCATATGTTCACATGCACATGGATTTCTTATTCACCCATAGAGCCGAGTTTTGTACGTAACAATGTACATAAAACTGCAAAACATTACGGATGTAAGAGGGATGACTCTTCCTCAGTCCTCACCACTCAACCCTTTTAATATTCTGTTTCTTTATTTTACATATATGCTTCATTGCCCAAATAATGCCGTCTGCCTATTGGCTGTATCAGCTTAGCTTACCAAGTGAATTGGCATGTCCTCAAAATGGAGAGTATGTTCTGAACTATTTTGCCTTTCAACTTTCAAGTCCCACTGCAAAATCTTCCCTAAGGTACTTCTGCTACCTTATATATATGTCTTCATTACTTGTATCCTCTATGTTTTAGGCCAGTGGAAATGATTATGCAAAGTTTACTGTTGACAAGAGATTATTACGAGTAGCACAAGCCTCTTACAAAGTACTATTGATGGTTTAGGCCCTATTTCAGGAGTTTTGGCTATTGTCTTGTGTTGAAACTCATAACAAAATGCGAGAGTTGCAGTGTGAGTAAAATTAATTCCCCAAATTTGGAGGCCCTATTTCAGGAGTTTTGGCTATTATCTTGTTTTTTAATATTCCATGTTATATTCCTACTGGTGTTTTATATACGTGATTTGCTAAGTACCAATCATCCGCATTTCTACTGTTAAGCTATCGAAGGGAAAAAGTTGCCAGGGGTTTTATGTGAAGGACGATGCTTTTTCCATTTTAATTTAACTAAAGGTGGAAGGCCTGAGTTCTATTTCCAAGATGGGGCATATCCTGAGCAGGAAACTTTTTTTTTTTTTTTTTAAAGTTAAGGCCCTTTTTGGATCTTGGATGTAGAGGTGTTTTGGCAGGAAAAGAAATGGTATCTGATTCTTCTTCATTATATAGGAAAAGACAATGAAGTAAAATTTCTTACATTTCCTTCTCCCTTCACGTAGTCGCTCTATAAATCCAAGATCCAAACATGGCATGAACGTATTATCTAGAGGTCATTACTGTGTGATCCAACTTCTGAATGCCGTTCTAGCTTATATTATTAAGCCTTTTTTGTTTTTCATGTTGATCGAATATGTTTACATGTCAGGTTGACTAGATTGGGCAGAAGAATCAAATAGATGCTGGTGGTTTTTTTTTTTTTGATGTACTTATGCCATATGAATACACATTATTTTTCCTGGTTTTGTTCATTTTAACATGTCTTATGTTGATCTATTGTTTCTCTATGTATACAGCTAAAGCGGCCGGAGTGAAGCACGTTGTGCTTGTTGGTTCGATGGGAGGAACAAATCCTAACCTCCCCTTAAACAGCTTAGGGAACGGCAATATTTTGGTACGTACAATTCTGTCCCCATTGAACCCCCATACCCTCCTCTCTTTTTTTTTTTGTTGGACGAGCAACAACAAATAAAAGGAGAACCACCCTTTTTACATCAAGCTCCTGCAATCCTAACAGGAACGACCACACAGACAACACAACACCAGAAAACAGACACAAAACCCCTCACACCCTATGTACATTGCCCCAATTCATACAAAAGCTGGTTGACTACAAATGGTTGGACTGCTTTACTAATTTCCTGTTTCGTATTAATGCTTTCTTTCGAAAATATCACAGCAGATGCATACAAAACGTATATCTCATAGTCGGAGTACTCTGTCTTCATGACCTAGTATGAGTCTCTGAACTTTTGGAAGGATGAATCCATTGAGTGTTTGTGGCAGCCACAATGTGTTACTGCAAAGCAATATATTCTTTATGTTTTTTTTTTTTCTTTTTCCCTTGGTTAAAGTCTGAATGTGCCAAGGTCTCCTAGAGCCAAGCGCCAAGCGCAACACGCGAATTGTTATAAGGTATAGGTTCATTATCTTTATAGTTTATAGTACAATACAATAACAATGATTGAAAATTGTATCCGCTTGTAGGATACCAATTAAGATTTAAGGCATGTGTGTTGTGACCATTGAGAAATAAACAGACAAAGAACTATTGGAAAAATGTTTTGTTGGCATGGCGTAGCATAAAGTTGATCAGCTTGGGGATTTTGAGGCATATAGGCATGCCTTAACAGCCCTGTTTTTTCCATGTCAAGATCTGGAAGAGAAAGGCTGAATATCTAGCCGACTCAGGACTTCCATACACAATTATTAGGCAACTCACTTGCACTAGATTTAAATTTTATGTTCGCCTAGGTTTTTGAGTTTAGCCTTGTCCGTATCATATTGTATCTAGATTTTGTATCCGTATTGCTTCATTGATTAGTAGTATTCAGAAAACCTGTGATGATATGAACTAGTTTGATGCTTGTTTCGTTTCAAGTTTAATGGTCATTGTTTTGAATCAATAGTGTTATCATTTCCTATAGTTGTAGTAATTTGGGGTGTCTATGACCTCTCTTATGAAATTGTTTTTTTGACTTTTTATTCTAACAGGCTAATGAGACACGAACATGCAATGTTGAATGTGCTCCGGATGGCTCCAATTCCCTTGACCAGAACAGAGAGTGGGAGGATGACTTTGGGGCTTGATGTTTAGGACCATCTTATTTTGGTGTGTTTGGATGGCTTTTCGGGATGGCATTATGCAAGTGCTGGGCCTACTTTTGGGCATGACACTTCGAGAGCTGGATGAATGAACTAGACTTTATATTGCATGGTGGAGATGAGTTTTGGTATTTTGTAGTTATCTAAAGCTACTTCTATCCTTTTGGACACTTGAGACTTGTATATTTCGACTTGTAGACCGATGACCCATTTTGGGCATTACTTGAAACTTGATTTGATCTAATGAAACTTTATTTTATATGGTTTATTGGTACGACTAAATTTATTTGTTGAATTTTTTGGAAAATTTGATGAGATGCTATAGGAATGATATAGGTTAACAAGCCAGCATGGATTGTTTGTGAATGGATCTTTGCCGGCGCTTATTTCTTGTCGCTATTAATTTAAAAATCACGTCCATATGCGGCACTTAAAAATTGCCGTTATTGCTATCTTTCCCGGCGCTTATCACAAACTGCCGTTTTTATGTTTTAGACGTCAAAATTATTCCCGGTGCTTTTTTAGAGCCGTAAAAAGCGCCGTATTTTTTTGCCGGCGCTTATTTTAGCGCCGTTTTTAATTGCCAACACTGGCATAGACTACACTTTTCACTTTTGTGGTAAAAGCGCCACAAACTTTTAGCGGCGCTTTTACTACTATTAGTGGTGTTTTTTGCCCGCCACAAAAGGCCATATTTGGCGTAGTGAACGATGTAGAGCATCTAGAGATCCTGTGCCTTTTTTGAAACAAAATTTGGGTCAAAACTCCTTTTCTATGCAAATGCCGAACCCTAGTTTTACCCAAATCTGTTGTTCTTCAAGTTCCCTCTAAAAAAATTGGGTCAAAATGACTCATTTAACTACATATAATAAGTAAGAAAATTTGATCTGCTGGAATTAATATTATGACTTCATTTGTTGGAAAAACAATGAAATTTGATCAACTTTTTGGTTACTTGGGAAAACTCAAGAACTTGTGTCAATTTAGAAATCTCAAATACAAACCCACTCGAAACTCTAACAAGAAGATTAGAAAATTACTACCTAATTACTTCGTCTTTAAGCAAATAATAAACTAAACTTAATCATTTCGTTTAGAACTGCCTTGATTTTTTACAAAACTAGAAATAAAAACTGTAACAAGCAGAAAATGATTTTCTTTTAAATCAGTTTTAGCTTTGGGCCTTTTTTTAAATTTTCACAATAGTTTTTGGGCTTTTTTTTAAAATATTGGGCCACAATGGTTGGGCTCTTTTGTAACTTATAATAGATTTATTTTCTTTATTTTGGTCCAAAAAAGTGTTCTAGTCAAGCCCATTAGTATAAAATGGTGGAGTGCCCCAAAAACTGACCATTTTGGAGTGCCCTAGGCCCAGGCCTTGTGGGCCTTGGGCCTGGGCCGGCCCTGTTTACACCTATGCCTGATGGGAGTCTCAACTACAATGATCTTCTTGATTCAACTAAGGAGGTATTTTTTTCAACTTTGCACAAACTCTTTTTACAGGGCTTCTTCTCTTATACCATTTGTGGCTCTTTATAAAAAAAATTTCGCGCTCCCATTTTACAGAGAGGTCGTATTGTAATCTTTACGTATCGGGAACTTAGAACTTTCTTAATTCCACATGGATGTACTCAGTATTTGACGCTTTTGAATTTGATGTTTGTGATATCATGTGACAGCTATTTCACATGATGTTTCCTCAAGAAGAATTCTTCCCGGAAACAGTATTTTCTCAGCTAGATGATGACAGTGAGCTTGGTCCGAGTCCTAGCGATGATTCACTGGACTCTTAGCAGTCGTCTGACCTGGTTATGTCATCGCAAATTCGGTCCACCCACAGTGCGCTTGGGATGCATGTTTTTCGTCCTCGCTACCAAGACTGCATGCATGTTTTCAAAAGCAGGAACAGAGGGATGAACTGTGCATTTTGTAACTCCAATGTACATGGGCAGTTCTGATCTTAATCCGTGGATTCTTATTTCTTGTATGAAATATTTGTCGACGAGCAGATGCATATTAGACCCGTTACCAAATAGTTCCAATGTCATTGAAATGAACTTAAACATTACATGTGTAGCCTATAATTTCCTCCGAATTATGAGCATTTTTATGGGGCTCTTTTTCTATGTTTGTAATGAAGTTGATTATGTACCCATTTGAAGAGAAAGGGAGGGAGGAGTACTAATTTCCGTTGTGTAGGAAGTAAAGAGCCAGTTTCTGAAACAAAAGGCAAAAAAGAAAAAAAAAAGAAAAGAGAAATAAGAAAGACCTTGCTGTGTTTGGTTGAGAGTTTTGAGAAAAATATTTTGAGAAATATTTTTGAGATAGTGTTTGGATGAGTTTTTGGAAAAAGTAATAATTAGAGAGATGTGTAATAATTGGAGAGAGATAGAGAGAGAACTAAGAATAATGATTGACTAATGGGGTATGAGTAGAGAGAGAAATATGATTAATGATTGGAGAGTTGAGAGATGGGAAAAGAATCTTTTTGAATTTTTTTTTGGAAATGTGAAGTGAACAAAGTGTTATTTCTCTTTTCCTTGCAGAAAGCTAACTTGGCATGTAAGCCCAATTTAAGGGCTAATCCGAAGCAAAAAAAAAAAAGGGACAGGTCCAAGTGACAAATTTCACCATCCAGTGACAAATTTCACCATCCAGTCAAGAAGGGACAGGTCCCACTCCCCCTTCATTAGTTGGGTACCCAATTAAAATCGGAACAAAAATCCGTTAAGACACATCACAGGAAGTCAGGAAGTGATAATATGAATGCGGGAATCGATTCTCAGATAGAGCCCCTGGTTGCCAGGTAACTACAATGCCTTCATCAAATAATACTTTTTTTCTTTTTGATAACCGGATGTCCGGGCCTGCTTGTGGGCACCTCAACTAATTCCGGGCCCTGGAGGTAACGACCGGGCATAACCCCCAATGGCCCCAGGAGATTGCTGGTAATTCATCTAATATTTCCATACCATGAAACAAAAAAGAGCCAGTAGGCACATTCTAAGCATAAACTAGACATTATATCAAACGGAAGCGAAATGTTCTAAAACTCAATACCAGTGTTAAAAGAAGCTTATTGTTCCACAATACAATTTCACTCCAGTATCAGGACGGGAGGCAAACACAGCCGATACTAGCACCCTAAAAACTAACAAAGAAGTAAAGCATTACGATTCTAACCCACAGCGCCTGTTCACCGCCGTGATTTTGACTCAGTTCGTCGAGCTTCATCTGGCGTTGAAGGAAAAAGCTCCACATACCGCGAACCAATGGTCATCCTATCCTTTCCCATCGCTTCCTTAGCTTCCTCAGCCGATGCAAACTCCACATACGCGTCTCCAGTAGTTTTCCCATCAGGGCGCCGTCCAATGTGTATCTTATCATCCTTCACATTGAACTCTCCAAAGAACTCGGCAATATCAGATTTCGTCACGGAAAAAGGCAGACCCCGCAACTTCAGTACCTCAGTATACTCCATTTGGTCCTTTTCGAGGGACCTCTTTGATCGAGACGGAGGAGATGATCTTCCGCGGCGGCCGCTATCATAATTTTCTTCATGATCCACCTCAGCTGCTACAGCGTCGTAATAATCCTGCTTCATGCACCTGAAAACCTCCACATATCTCTTCCCCATGTTCTGTCTATCTCTCTCCAGAGCCAACTCAGTCTGCATTGGTGACGCAAAGACCACGAATGCTTCACCTGAGAACCTCCCATTCTTGCTGACTAATAACACATCAACGATATCTAAACCTGCAAAGAACTTGAAAAAGTCGACATCGGTGCAGTTGAATGGAAGTCCTCTCAGACGGACCACTGGGAATGTGGAGGGCTGGAATCCTCTGCCGTAACCATAGGGCTGGAAGCTGCTTGAACTGCTCCTCACTACGAAGTAGGGATTTGATTCCGTCATTCTTTGTCTCTTTGAGCCGACCCCATACTCGCCCGAAACCCCCAAGCTTCCCAACCTTCAATTATTCATACCCAAAAGAAAAAGAAAATCCCCCACTCAACCTCGTTAATAAAACCAATCCCAATCCATGTTTCCTTACTCCTAGTTAGTGAATTATTTTTTTGAAATTTTTTCTCATAGGTTGTGTACCCTCATAGGTTACTCATATACACTACAAGAACCCCCCAAAAAAAGAGCCAACTAGATAGCAAAAACAGTAATTGAAGTCCCAGGCTAGAAGTGGCTACATTCAACTAAGTAATACTACTATAGGGACCAAGCAATAAACTGCTACCTTGATCTTCTTTAAGGGAAAAACATGCATTTTTCGTCTGGGGAAACAAGTAAAATGCAACTGTGGCCTCTAGCATCCAAGCAATTGACTATTACACTAATATACCAATAGAGATTTCATGAAGACAAACATACAGGAAATAAAGCAGGTAATACTAATTTGAATTACAATCGTTAAAGAACACTTTGCCTAATTTCTGCAACGATTTTTTGCAAGTTGACAAAATACGCACAAATCGTGCCCAGCCCAAGTCGTAATAACGTAAACGAAGGTCGATACGAGAAATAAGAGCACCTCAATCGCACATACAGATGTCCAATACATACATAGACCCACAAATCGATAACTGAAATATCGAAGGAAACGGAAAAAAAAAACAAGCGTTTTCAACTTACCCTCTCGATCCGTACATGGCTTCACCAGCTCGTTCGTTCTCCGAAGTAGAAAGAGAGAGAGGACGAAAACCCTAATCCAGGAGACTTAGCTAGGGTATGAAAGTTTTGAACTTTGAAGTTTTGAACTTTGAAGTTTCGATCGTTCACAGCGTATGCGTATTATCTACTCCTGTCCGATAGACTTCAAGGGTAGTAAGGTCCATTACCATCTCATACCTTGACCTGCGAATGGCAAATTCTATTTACACCTCAATCCTTTGATAAATTCTACTCAAACCCCCTCTCTTCTCGGTCCATACCTAAGTCACATAATGTGCAGGCGGGGTGGGATGCGGGAGTGCGAGGGTGAAAGCGTCTTCCAAAAATCTCCCAAAATAACTAAAATTTGTGAGTGTGAGAATTGAGAACGTGAACGCAAAGAGAGAATTGAGAACAGAAGCAAAGACCATTTTGAAGGATTATGTGACTAAAATCTATACCAAGATTCTACAAAATTTCCCAAACTATCCCATATTTTCTCATTACCCACACATCCAAAATTTTAAACTAGCCACCATCGAGTCATCGACCACCAATCCCCAATTACTACCACCACGAATGACAATATCACCAAACATCTCTATTGTTCACAATATATCTTAATTTTAACATCTCATTGAATAAAGACCATTGCCACTATAACAACTGCAATCTCTCAATCAATAACCACCCTTTCACACGGCGGCAATGGAAGGTGAAACCCACCACAAAAATGGACCCCTCAACCCAATAATCAACATCAAAGCCCGAAGACTAACTTACTCAAAGAGAAAAGATTACATCAAGAGAAAACTCGGATCCTCTGCTTGAGGAGCATGAACAGAGCAATGAGAAATAGGGGAATGGAATTGATTTATTCACTAATGTGGACGCTCATTTTTCGCGCGGGTGCGATAGTATCCACGGAGTTTTTGGTTGTGTTTGTAAAAAAAAAGGACGATCCGGGAAAAAGAAAAATTTAGAGTCGCCACCCGGGGTTTAATTTTTTGGAAAATGTTAGGTACCCGAGAAACCGTTTAGAAAAATTTTGACTCTTGTGCCGCTAAAAAAAAGGGTTTGATCTACGAAAATAGAGATTTGGGTTCGGGAGCCAGATTACCCGCGGGGAAGGTTTTGTTTGAAAAATGCACCCCGCGTGCCCGGAATTCTCCGGTCTTTACTAAATCTTTGTGGGATTTTTCTGAAAACATCTTATTGAAAACTTTAAAACATATAAACAGTGTATCAAGGAAGAACATGTTTAAGGGAAACAAGATAATAATAATAAATCACATAATACACGATCAAATGTATAAATGCGAGAAAACTAACAAAAAGGGGATGTAAGTATGAAAACAGAAAATAAAAGGGGTCAATTGTAGTTTAACCCTTCTGGTTTTGTCAAAGAAGAGAAGAAAAAAAAAACAGAGCCTCCAATTCCAGAAACAGAGCAAGCAAAAATGTTTTCCAGAGGTGCCGTACGGCGTACAAAACTGCGCCGCACGGTATACTTTGGATACCGTACGGTACCTCTGTACACATTTTTCAAAAAAAAGAAGTTTTCGTTTTATCCAGTTAAAACCAACTCTGCTCTTGGTGCAAAAGCCATGTTGTTTGTTGATAAAAAGAGGTTTGGAAAAGCACACAAAGTTTGTAGGCATAAATGGGTGTCTGGGAGGGGTTGCTTGGGTAACCTAACCTTCTGACATTAAATGGGCAAAGTGTTTATATTCACACTCGAACCCACAATCTTAAGGTTAAGAGTGTTGAGTTTTAACCCCTGAATAAGAATGGAAATTATGAAGTGATCTAATCTAACTCAAAACCCCATATTTATGTCTTCTTCTTAGGTTCAAGTAACATGGTCTGAAGATTACATGCACGTATCATCTGAAACTTACACATAAAGGCTCCGGTGGTTGCAAAGCCCTTGCCAGGAACTCTGAAATACTCCCAAGTTGCAAGGTTTTTATTTGCAAGCATAGAGACTGCAAAGGTGTCCTTAGAAGTTCGGGAAGTTGATAATCACCAAAAGCATCATATACACATCGAGGATATAGATGGTAACAGTCGCCTAGTTGAACACGACCAGCTCTTCCTCTTCTCTGCACAATGGAGGGAACTAGGATTACACATCAAAAAAGCCGTATAAGTGGTATTCATTGAACAACTAAAACGTTGTTTGGTTGGTATCTTCAAAAGTAATTTGCATAAACAATTGTCGAAAGAACAAACCATCATTTCTCTGGTCAAATAAATAAATAGATATATGTATATGTATGTATGTATGTATATTTTCAAGGAGACGGTTTTCAGAATTCAAAGATTTTTTTAATATTTCCTCTGAAAACTGGAGTTTTCAAAAAGACAAACTGAATTGTCTACCAAACAAATTTCTGAAATATCAACCAATTAACATCGTGGCCTCTCTAATGCCTTCTGGCTTTGATTTAGGAGAATGGTTCGATGGAATACTGTCCCTTGAGTTTCTCGATAGTTTGAGGTATAGGAGAGCCATTATTTCGGCATTAAACTTTTTGAGAGCAGGAGTTTATTGCATATATTGGAAAAAGTTAGGAGTGTCTCCAGTCTTCCCTGGCCCATATTCCCATTTATTTGGAATTACATGGGTATTGATATTGTCATTGTCAACTAATTGACGCCATTTAAACAGTCGGTACCCCAACAAACTATTATAGACTAAGCCATTTGAAAATCATATGCAGACCAAAATAAATTACCTCGATAACCTAATACCATTCAGTGGTTTTCCCACTGAAAGGTTATCCCATAAGAAACAGACAACATTTATAACTCAAATCCACATCATAAGAATTTACCTGACACGCAGAAGCCTTGGAGATCCATGAAGGAAGCAAACATGGAGTATTATTCAGAGCATCATATGATGTCTCTTTGGCCTTTCCACAATCAACCACGAAGACCACGTCGTTAATCGTGATGCTTGTCTCAGCCATGTTAGTGGCCAGAACTATTTTCCTAACTCCATCTTCAGGTTTATCAAATATTAACCTCTAAATTGTGAACCAGTAAAAAGAGAAAGTGAGGCCAATAAAAAAGCATTAAGAAAGCAGAAATTTAAGTTATTTCTCATCATTTATGCCAGCAAAATGCCAAGCACGTAATGAATTGAAAAGTAAACCATGGTCATGTTTTCCCCGAGATAAAAGACAGAAGGGTTATCTTCTAGTGCAATATTTAAATGACAAATCATCAAGCATCACAAGCAAAGCTCAAAAAAATTACAAGAAGTAAGGAATATGAAGAAAAAAGATCAATAGCTCTGATAGTGCTTTATTGTGTCCATGTAAAACTAAAATTTCAGCAAAACGCAGTAACGTACAAACATACTAATGCAAACAAGATCAAAATAATTCAGCATCTCTAAATTTAAGAATATAATTCAATAGCCCCCTGTAGTTTCTCTACTTGGTTGCGGTTCCTAAACTATCAGAGTTTTCTTCCTGATGTCAAACTGCCAAGTGCCAACGGCCATGGGGGCCTAATTTTTTGTTGTTAGGAGAAGTTCATCATATTTGTCACTACCGGGAAGGAGTTTGATCCCTTGTTTCGGCTGCTTGGTCCAACCATAAAAAATGATGACCTATTTTGTTCCACCCACTAAACACAGTCTCAGAGAAAAAAAACATTTTCTTTAGGATACGTATCTTATAAGACATTGCAAAAGAGAGAAGAGAAACAACGAAAACAATCTTACTGCATTAGAAAGCTTGAGAGATTACAAGACTAATGAAAGGGTTATATAGGCTAACCCTAATAATAACCCTAGCAAAACCATAATAACATAAAAGGACTAAACTACCCCGAACATAAAAGATAAATAACAATTAACTGAAGCCCTAACAATTTAACCCTAATAATTTAACTGAAACCAAATAATTAACTAAAATCCTAAATTATACTTCACACCCCCCTCAAACTCATGATGCGAAACCGGAGAGCATCGTGAGTTGGAAATCCACTACTGCAAATCCACTGCTGCGAATCAATACTATGAATAAACTACTGCGAATCAACTGTTGCAAATCAACTGTCGTGAATTAATAACTTCAAATCAACTGGTGTGAATCAACTACTGCAAATAAACTAGTGTGAATCAACTACTGCGAAGGTGTTGAGCAGTGCAAAACTAGAACATGCGAATAAGAAGAAGAACCGATGCCGAACAGATGCAAATAGGAGGAAGAACCGATGTCGAACAGTTTTCAGCTGCAGATTTTAGAGAACTACACCAGAGTAAAAAAACTGATTGCCAATGCAGATTTCATAGAAGATATACGACAGAACTTGAAGAATCCTAGATTTCAATTTCACCTACCAAATAATTTCTCCTCCATCACAGATTCACGGGTGCATGGGACTACAAGGAGACAACCCAAGATCTCTATAGACTACCTCATCTCCCAATCATTCAATGACTCTGGGAGGCAACATCACAAAAGATCATACCATCATCCTCAAGAAGATAGAAAGCAATTGCCCCACCTCTATTTACCACAAAATGAAGAGTTGGGCAGATACAACACACCTATGTTCTACTAACCAGAACACACCACACCACAGCTAACTAAAAAAGTGTCATGCCCCAATCAAGGGTAGATTTCATAAGAGAGATAAATCTCTAAAGGGATACAAGGAGCAAAAGCTCTCAATATTCTTTAATCAATACATCAAAAAACTACATAATGAGGACTCTAGACACCTATTTATAGACCCACTAGCACAAGGAATAGACATGACATTACTACCCTTAAAATCTACTGCATCAAACTCACCCTCTTAAAAAAAAAAACTTGTCCTCAAGTTGGACAACAAGACACAAAAACAACAAAATAACGAGAAAAAAAAAAAACATAAAAGCATTAATTATGCAGCCTTAGATTAGGCATGTGGCTGCATTCTTTGATCATGATCACCATTGTGCAATAACCCATCTTCAATACAAGTTTTCGTTTGTGTGCATCCCCTACGTCCATGCTTACGTGCAATGAAATCATCCATGTGCCATGCGTCTTGTGAAACAAAATATCGTTGTAGTAGCACATCACACACTCCCAAGTCGCACCAAGAACTATCCACCTTAGCACGTTGAAAAGTCACCACGCTATATTCAAAACTTGCTTTCTTGAAGACAAAACCCAAAGGGTCAACAAGCTGTCTCAAATCATCTTTTCCCTCTTTTGGTAATCCCGAATAGAGTGTGCAAGGAAAAGGAGCCAATTCAAACACCCCTTGCACCATGTGCAACTCGGCGGGCAAATAATTGAAGCAATCATCAAGTTTTGGGTCTCCAAAATCTTCACTCATTGGTTAATCAAAAACTTCATCCAACTTCGGTGACACAACCAAAACATAAGGGGCTTCAACCGAAGAGAGAGATAAATCTTTAAAGGGATACAAGGAGCAAAAACTCTTAATATTCTTTAATCAATATATCGAAAAACTACATAATGAGGACTCTAGACACCTATTTATAGACCCACTAGCACAAGGACTAGAAATGACATTACTACCCTTAAAATCCACTACATCATAAGATACCACGTTACTTCGTTAGATAACCAATTATACTGGTAAAACTAAGCTCTTAGAAAATGGCCCAATATGTATCAAGCTATCGAACAATTTTAACCCTAGGATTGGAAAGAGAAGAAGTGCAGCATGTGCCTATCAAAGTGTTGTCCTCAAGAGAAAAGTGAAAGAGTGTTGCATTCCTTGGTGATTGAAGAAAGAAGCTAGAAGGTGAATAAGAGGCACTACTTTTTTTACATAAAAAGAAGGGTATTTTCCGATTTTACAGAATAAGTACAGCATGTCAGGAAGTGAACCTCCCTGAACCTCTACCACGTCGCAAACTCCTGTAAAGATGTATAACTTCCGCACCCCTGCCCCAACCCTGGTCATTTACTCCCAAACCCCACAGTATTAGTAATAGCAGGTTGATGTGGGTGCCAGATTCATCCCATTGTCATCCCTGACCGAATCTCAACCCATTCACTACCTTTTCCGAAAGGAAATCATGTTGCTTGACTTCTCCAAACTCTTGGCAACTCAGACACGAATAAAGGACAAGGATATAAAATACGAGGATAAGCTTGATAAAGTACTCTATTAAAGTCTCCTGGTATGTAGCCCCGCACAGACAAGGGACATGATACAGGCATGCCGACACTTAAATTTGCACAAAAATAGAGGACACGACACATTGGAGGACACGTTAGTGTTTTTCTACATATATTGCATGTTATATAGATGTTATAGTAAGATTAATGAAGTAAAACATCTATATAAAATGCAATATATGAAGAAAAACTGTTTTCGTAAGATTAATGAAGAAAATACCCCCAAAAAAGGAATCTCTAGAGAAGATAGAAGTTTAGTTTATCATAAGTCATAACATACATATTCCACATTTTCACCATTGTGCCACATTCGTATTTCCACCATTATAGCTCTCACATAAATATTCCATCTTTCTAAATATATTCTCGTTGAAGCAAGAGAATGAAAGAGGCAGTAGGAGAGGAGATAGAGAGACACAAGGAAAGAAAAGGAGGGAGATTTTAGTCAAACAAGAGGAGAAAGAGACCTACCTTTCATGTTTTGGGTATGAAAAAATTTTAGTTTCTCCGCACTTAAAACTTCTGATTTTTATAATTTCAACTGATTTTGAATGATTTTATAACAGCATTTTGCCCCAAAATGTCAGGAAAGTGTCCTGAGCATTTCCATGGGGTGTCCAAGCATGTTCGGAGAGTTTCGAACTAAAAATAATGCAAAAAAATTCCAACAATTAGAAACTGAGTGTCGGACATGTGTCTAGAGCGTTTCGGGAGAGAGTTTGAGCGCGTCAAGAGTGTCCAACTGAAAATAATGCAAAAAAATTCGAACATTTTGAAATTGAGTGTCACGCATGTGTCTAAAGCGTGCCCGTGTCCAGAGAGTGTCTAACGCCAGTACGTTGCCTTTGACAAAGTATCCGTGCCACATAGGCCTCATGAATTTTTTATGGTTGACGCTTTTTCAACCCTCCTAATTGCCCTGAAACTTTCAATAACAGCACCCACACGGCCTTCGCCTTGAAATCTCTCAATCACAGGATTGCATGTTTCTCAAATATAAGGCAAGCCTCAGTGCAACAGTTTACTGCTCAAACTTGATAATATACGCGCATAAAGACTCAAGTTGGTTTCTTCGAGCCAGGCCTCATAAGGCTCAAAGGCGGAGAAACCACCACCATTACCGTTTCTATGTAGAAAAAATAGAAACACACTGTACATTATCAGGGCATTCTCCCTTAACAGTCTTGAAAATGAAACACAGAATAAAAAGCTGGTGCTAAGGTTACCTGCTCGGAGCTAGCCATGGAACCATGGCATGCAAGCAGTAAAACTCTGCTTGGATCTCCCAGGAGCGGATGAGCTTGGAGCTGATCTTTTAAAGAATTTATGTCATCCCAACCAGTCATAAATACCAAAACAGCACCAGGCCTTTCCTTTTTTAAAATATGGCACAGCACGTGTTCAATAAGATTAAAGCCAATTGAATCAGGGTTCCAACAGGATAAAGACTCCCTCGTTCGTGGACCATGACCCATAAAATCAGCTGCTTCAAGTGCATCCTATTCAACATGTAAGGTTGCTTATTAACAGAATTTGCAACACAATAAGGAGAATATTACTTCATGAGATTCTTATACCTCTACAGCTGAAGCAATCTGGCTCTTCCTCTTTCTGAGAGATTGTTTCTGCATTTTTCACATCTTTTCTTGACCATAATTATCGATTTGGTTATATGAAGTTACCTATACCCAGTTGCTTCCAAAATGTTCTCCAAAAAATGACTTCGAACCGGGTATGTAAAGCCCTGAGAAGAGTGAAATATAGTTTATATAAGTGGTGGACATGGTTTTGAATACTAAGAATCAAAAAATAATAGAATATTCCTCTACATACTGTGAATATGCTTCCCCTTTGATCATAGTCACCAGATATTTGATTCATTAGGTGGAAAAATGCATACTAGGGGGAAAATGCCACAAGTCCAGTGGATAGATCACCACCAAAAAAAAAGGAATAAAAGCAGCCACTACATGCAAATCTAGTTTATCCCATTCGAGGTCCAGTTTGCATCTTTTTTTCCTTTTCTTGTTTTCTAACATTGCAGCGCAATGAAAATTAGGTTTGAGTCTTACACTACCACCTTATTAAATGCAAAACATAAGTCTAAAACCTCCCAAAGACCGATATTGATGGAAGCCTGCAACCAATAGTGGTTGATAAGCATTATGCTTTAAGGATAGGTCAAGCGAGTCAAGCCCAAGTTCACCCAATCAACCACCGTCGAGACCAACACTATTTGGTTGACTACCTACTCTAACCAAGAGGGCATTTTGTCATTCTTTCTTGCCAAGAAAATTAAGAAAAACAGAACATCAAATGCAATACTCTATAAGGTCATTCACTAATCAATCTAAAGAAATAGTGGTACTTCGAGCATAACTCAGATTCTAAATTCCATCCACAATATATGCACTGCAACAGGCCTATTGTGAAATAACAAAAAAAATACATAGAAAGGCAGATATAGATCAAAGAAACATCGACAAGATATTTCAAGTATCAGAAACCCAGTAGCTAATAACTTTATTCCAGAAGAACATCGCAGGAAAATATAACCATTACCATAACAGATGGATTTAACATCATCCCTATAGCCCCGGTTAATTGTATGCTAAACTTACAGGAATATGGATCATAGGAGCACCACCAAAGTATGAGGAGAAAAGCTCAGCATTCAGGGTTGCACTCATCAAAATCAACCTCAATTCTGGACGACGAGGAAGGAGTTCCTTTAGAACAATAAGGAGAAAATCTGCCATAAAATTCCCTGTTTCAGCAAAAATACCCAAAAAAAAAAAAAAACATAATGGAAGTTCAATCAATTCCAGAATTACCTTCATTCATCCCACGTTCATGAATCTCATCAACAACAACATGAGATATCCCTTTCAAGCTTCGGTCAACAAGCAATCTCCTTAACAAAATGCCAGTGGTACAAAAGAGAAGACGAGTATCCCTCCCTTTCATTCCCTCCAACCGTACTTTATACCCAACCTTTGAAATGAAAGGAAAAACAAATGCAAAGATTATTTTAGTTCCATTTTCCAAAGGCAATGTAACTATTCAGAGGCGCAAGGCAATGCATCAAGAATTCAATAAGCTGAGGCAGAAACATACAGATTCTCCAAGATTTTCACCTCGCTCTGCAGCAACTCTTTCGGCAACTGACATAGCAGATATTCGTCTGGGTTGAGTACAAATAATACTACAGGAAGCTCCACGACCGTCTTCAATTTCAGACTCCAAGATATATTGAGGAAGTTGTGTGGTCTTACCGCATCCTGTTTCACCCGACACAACCACCACCTGCAAATTCATTACGACAAAAAAAATAGAGATGAAAACCGCATGTACTATGGCCAGATTCTCAAATAACAGCCACTTCATAGGGTTATCAAGAAGATCTGCTTGAGCATAACTTTATCTCCACATTACGCAATAGCCAACATCGGAGCAGCATAAATATTGAAAAAACGACTTGGGTGATTTTTTGAAAAAAAAAATGCAGAACACCGCCTGAGAGATACTAGAATCTATACTTCTATAATTTCCCGATGACGTAGCGGAAATTAGCTATTTACAATTGCTAAGGCCACAACTCCATCGTTAAGATATTCACATAGCAAATGCTTTCTAAAGAATTCAAAACAATCGCAGAAGGTTGTTTTAGAGAATGACGTCTTCATCATTGAAATGATTGTAAACATATTTAGGGTGAATACTTTGCATCAAAAAAATGCACAAGGAAAAGCATTGAACACGCTTTGAAGTGTCCATGTTTTGGGGCATCATAGAATAGAAACTAAAACAAGATACGTGAAGTTAAGAACCATCAATCTCTAGAACGATGAGATATTTGCCAGCACACAAAGACACTTGCCCAAGGGCCAAATACAACCACATCGATTGCGAACTAAAATAATGCTTGCTATAACATGAAGATCCTGCAGATATAATAATACAGGATTAAATAAATACAAATAAGTTCAATTACAGATTAAGAGGCTACAATTGCGCAATTAAAGTTTTAAGAAGGCCTGCCACCACAATTCCTCATGTTAGACTCTAAAGATATAAATGAAGAAAGCTTAAAATTAGCAAGCAAAATGAGATCGACAAATAAGCAAGTACCTGATTTTGTGTAATGAAGTTTAATAATGCATCTTTCTCTTTATACGCTGGGAGACTTCTTCGAAATTCTAGCATCTTTTGGCCTTCTGGAGATTCCTATAAAATAGTAATTTGTCAAAATTACATCTGGAGGCAGTTTCTTTAACATATAAAAGTGACGGCATGGAATGTAACGCATTGAAATCATTCAAGAGGTAATTGTGATACGGGAAAATCCACCCCCATGGACCAGATAACTGAACATATGAAAATCAACATAACTTAAGCTTCCAATACTACAAAGATTAGTGGGATTCTGCTTAAATTTCAAATTTCAGGGAAAGAAAATGGTAGTCTGTATACAATAAAAGGTTACCAAATTCGACAGCCGACCAAAATTAGAACTGTAATTCATCAGAACATTATTTTGTGATTTATCAACCATAGATCACAAAATGCTGCTCTCTCTAGGCAAAGAACGAAGTAATAAAGCACTAGGAGGAAGGACCAAGATGAGTGCAAACGTATGCATATAAGCTAAATGACATACTCGACCCAACAATGTTTAGGGTTGAGTTGGTCGACAACATGGACTTGTTACCTCAAGTGATCTCTGTTTAAAGTAAGGAACGTACTGACTAGAAACTTCTTAGGAGGCAAAGCATAGGAAAGAGGAAAAGGGAATTTCTAGAACTCACATAGAGCACCCTCGCGGCTTTATATAAAATGAGTGCAGTTCTTATTGGAAAAATAATAGTGTCAAGGATTTTTTTTTTTTTTTGGGTAAATTAGCTTGAAATTAAAAGAGGTTAAGCGAATGTACAACCTACAAGGGGCATACCCTAGAGAGGACAAAATGAAAAAAAAAGAAGGAAAAAAGAAAGAAAAGAAAAGTGCGTGGTCCCGGCACAACCCGCCAGGGTGGGAAAATAAGGAGTACTTGCACATCCTGCCAGCATAGGTGTAAATAAGCAAAAATGCAATAAGCGTAGCAAATAGTTGTTTTAGTGCCGTGCACAACCCGCAAGGCTAGGGTAAAATCAAAAGCATGCACATAATTGGATAACATGTAGTGGGTCCAAGAAGCCCCCACTGTATAGAATGTGATTTAGCCCGTGCTCACGTCCCATTAGCCTAGCTATCCCAAAGGAAAGAGAGGCATCAAGGACATGAGCATGGGCATTGCAGAAGAACCATATCTAAGTGGTGATAGTGTCAAATGCGTCACCTAAGTAAGGGAAATACCAAGAGAGATGAATATACCGCTACACATATAACACAGTCCCGGTTGAGCAGAGGTGGAAGGAACCTCTAGCTTCGTGAATAGTCAAAATGAGGCAAGACAGCCCCAGAGAGAACTCCGGCTCGAAGTAAGTCTAGGCCAACACGTGCAAACACACCTCCAGACAGACCCGCCATCGGCCTCGTGCCCTCGTCACATCCAACTAAAACTGCTGAAACAATGAAGCCCCGAACTAAAGAATCACATATACAACAGAACACATCAACTCATATGCTTAAGATCCGTCCGACCTCAACTATGGTAGCAACAACAGAAAACTCGGCGCCAAGGGTATGAGTCTCTAGTAGAACACCGGCAAACAATAAGCCCGAGGGAACTCCCCATAATAACCCTACGCTGAACATAAGCCTAGTCCACCCGAATCTGCAAACACCCTCATCCAAGCTCCACAGTCGTCACAATCACCCATAGGCGATAGAGCAAGAGCATGAAAGTAAAAGAATAGCCTGTGGTGTTATCAAACAATCAAGGATAGGGCTAGGGATAGGTGAGCTCCCCAACCAAGCTGAAGATCATGATTGACAGAGCCAGCCCCAAGGAATAATCCCCAGATCACAGAAAACCAGGTCACCACTATGCATAACACATCTAATGGTAATCTCCGCCGTCGGGCCTTGTACACACACAATCAACCAAACGGTGCAGCTATCCTAATCCATAAATCCCCACACACGGTAAAGTAGAGGAATGACCTCCACAGTGAATACAAAACATGCACAAAGAACTCAGGACCAAAGGTGGATGAGGCCTCCAGACCATCAAAGTCTAGGGTCAACTTCATTACAAACATAGAAAAAGAGCCACATAAAAATGCTCATAATTCGGAGGAAATTGTAGGCTACACATGTAATGTTTAAGTTCATTTCGATGACATTGGAACTATTTGGTAACGGGTCTAATATGCATCTGCTCGTCGACAAATATTTCATACAAGAAATAAGAATCCACGGATTAAGATCAGAACCGCCCATGTACATTGGAGTTACAAAATGCACAGTTCATCCCTCTGTTCCTGCTTTTGAAAACATGCATGCAGTCTTGGTAGCGAGGACGAAAAACATGCATCCCAAGCAGGCACTGTGGGTGGACCGAATTTGCGATGACATAACCAGGTCAGACGACTGCTAAGAGTCCAGTGAATCATCGCTAGGACTCGGACCAAGCTCACTGTCATCATCTAGCTGAGAAAATATTGTTTCCGGGAAGAATTCTTCTTGAGGAAACATCTTGTGAAATAGCTGTCACATGATATCACAAGCATCAAATTCAAAAGCGTCAACTACTGAGTACATCCATGCGGAATTAAGAAAGTTCTAAGTTCCCGATACGTAAAGATTACAATACGACCTCTCTGTAAAATGGGAGCGCGAAAAAAAAATTATAAAGAGCCACAAATGGTATAAGAGAAGAAGCCCTGTAAAAAGAGTTTGTGCAAAGTTGAAAAAAATACCTCCTTAGTTGAATCAAGAAGATCATTGTAGTTGAGACTCCCATCAGGCATAGGTGTAAAACAGAAAGGGACAAATGAACCCTGAAACCAAAAAAGGGAACTTTCAAAATTGCACTGAGTTCAACAATGCCAACATAATCATCCACCGTTAATAGAATCTCCCAACAAATAACAATGGAATTTGATGCTTCAGCAAAAAAAACCTTCAAAATTAAATTTTTGGAAGCACAATGTAAACCCTAGGACCCCTTAATTACCATGGCCATCACATTGTAGTATTGATCACTAATTGGTCAGTAAATTGCTTCCAACCATCCTCAGAAAAGCTCCCTCACCAATTCAATACCCTGAATAAGACCTAAAGTAGGTATAGGTTGTCAGCTACCTAAAGTCCAAATCCTAAAGTGTCTGGCTTTGAAAGACACTCCCAGAGTCCCAAAGAAAAAACCCTAAACAAAAAAAGAGCCGACCTTAAGCCCCAATTCTTAACAAGGATGGCACCTCCATCCACACATTGACTGGACTTGACTCATATCCCCAATTCATATTAAGGCCAAAACTTCCTGTCTGCATAGAACATGCCTTCACTAATACAAAAAGTCCCACAACATCTCCATCCCAGCTTTCAGTAGGGACCGGTTAAAAACCTCCACACTCAAAACTGAGAAGAAATGGATGAGTGGAAGGTGGAGCACCCAGTCTCAAAAGTCAAAACCCTAGAGTTTAGAGGAGAATCAATACAGACAAAATCATAAAGAGGATATGTCTCGATCCATTTTCTGTTTTTTATTCAAAAATCATAAAAATGTATGCCTTTACTACATCCACTTTTCATAAAACTCCCTCCTTGTTCATGCTACTACCATTTAAAATCCATTACCTCATTATCCATTGTCTTCAGCAAAGGATTATAAATCTACCAAACCTAAAGCTTGTGAGGGTGGTTAGAACTACAGCTTAGTATGCTTGTAACTGAAAATTACAATCCCATCCACTAATCAGTAAGCTTGGATCGATCATTGATGCCAAAAAAGAAGAGGGAAAAGAAGAAGAAAGGAATAACAGATTTTTTGAACAGGCAGAATCCAGTCAGAAAACAAATGGAAGGGAGGAGAAACAAGAAACAAACCATAAACAATTCCTGTATATACAGAGCACTCCATAGCAAATTGGGCTTCACTTCACCATCTTCACTTTTATCGTAGGAACTATTTTCAAGGGTTTCAGAAGTAGCAACTGAAAAAATAGTATTTATGGCTGCATGCAGTGATTTTTTCCCATGAATAGCATCGTCACATAAAGTTGAAAGATACACAACAAACCTGAACACAAAGTTAACAGAGCAAGTCAACGATCAGAAGGCCTTCTATGGATCGGCTATTAGAAACCTACTGCATCTCGAAGACTAGAACCAAACACGAAAAACGTAGGAACCACAATGCTAAAGAAGATATTTATAATAGCTTGGACTTCAAGCAGTAAACCTCTCACTTCAATCAATGGAAGCTGAAACATTATAAGGTTAAATAACATTTGCAGGAGATATATCAAGAGGTTTTTAGCATCTGCAACCCAAGGCTACTTTTTCCTCCGTTCTGCAAAATTGCTAAAATCTAGAAACATCTTTCAATGAATTCAACAATGTCTAATTGTTCACCATAACAGGTGGATGCATGCACTTCTACACCCCAAAAACAAGTTACAATGAGTATAAGAGCAGAATTATCGAAGGAACTCTAAAGGCCTTGTTCGTTTCCCTATTTAGTTTTAGTTTTAGTTTTGATGACATCATCATTTCTCTCATTTCTCTCTCTATCTCTCTACACTCATTACACCTGCTGACATCATCAAAACTAAACTAAACTATCTAACCAAACACAGCCAAAATATTTCACCATCACATTATTTTCAGCACACAAGAGTTCAATTGATCTCTCTCATATTCTTTCGGAGAGGACTTCTTTTTGAAAGAACTACCACCCTAACAATGGAGTTATAGGTCAGTAGAAAATCTTTTTGTAAGAGCACATTTTGAACACAAAGCCTGGTTTTAGTCTTTTTTAAAAGCAAAACTTAAAGAAGAGGCCTCAAAAAGGGATGCGCCCATGTCACGCGCGAGTAAAATATTGGTCAAGTAGTCCAGTTTCACAGGGTTTCTCTTAGCATAATCAACAAGAAAAGGAAGCTATGTACAACATGCAGAAACACATCCTATTCAAAATCACTGTATACCAGTACCATTCTCATTCAAGCATCCCTGGGCTTACGCACATCATTAAGTCAAGTGTTCCTGCAATCTAAGTATAATCAAAAGTATATCCCCTTAGCGCATGCAAGCTCTTGTGTAATCTAAAAGGACATGATAACCAAATGTCCATTCGACCTTAGGACACGATTCGGATCATTTAAAGAGGAGAAGGAATTGGCATGTTGAATTTAAAACACATTGCGCTGGTTTAGATCAGCCTTAAACACAAAACCATTCAATCTTCTAGGTACCAATTTCACATCAATGGTTAAACCAACAGGATTGGCATCAAAGTAGATTGGTACTTCCACTTACCTAAACCAACCAAAACAAGGGCCTAATTTTGCTTTCACCCTACGGTGATTATACATGCCTATAACACAACATCGCCCAAGAATCCTTACCAAGCTATCGAAGAATTGAATAAAAAAAAGAAAAAAAAGCTATCAAGCTCAAAGAGGAATCCTCAACAAAACTAAAATGGAAAATAATAAGTACTTACATGCCAGAGGGACAAACAACCAAACTGCTACCTATTTGAAGAACTCGGATTGATGTGACCTGCTCAGGGTACAGAGCTAGAGATAGAGGAGTCAATCATATATCACATTTACAGCAATGAAAAACGCAAATAGCATAATCACTGATCTCACATTTAGGAGGATATACCACCAGACAAGTTGAAACATCAGTCTTTAAGGAACTGTTTGTGATACAAATTGCCCTAGCCACCTTCCCCGTGACATCTTGGCCAATGTCTTCTAATTTTGCTCGGAGAACATCTGGCAAAGAATTAGCCAATGGCAAGGGAGTCATGAATGAGGGTCCTAGAACCATTTCATTGCTGAATAAATCCTGACCCGAAGCCACCTTAGCGCCTTTGCAACTCCCACTTTCCTATAAAAAATTTGCAATATCACAAAGATAGCATTCATTTTACCTGACGAGCTTCTTTACTTCGTTAATGTAAACCTCCTATTGAAGAAAACCAACAAGAAACAGAAATAGACATGCAAACCTTGTCCATCAGCAGAGCCTTCACCGGCATCCGGAGGACCTACATGACAAAACTTTGAACATTAATATGTGTTTGCCTCGGTTGACAAACAGCAAATGCACATGAAATTCAAATCTATTTAGTCCAAAGTGTAAATATTCAGAAAATGACAGAAAGCCCAAAAAAGCTAGATACTAGTAGTGCACTGGATTGAGCATTTAATATATCTCAAAATACCAACAAATGCAGCAGTCAGATGGGGTACAAATATATGAGTAGAGATGAATGAGAATAATGACTACAAGAAGTAGTCAAAATAACAAGAAGCAGTCATTAAGAAAATTTAAGACTAAGAATGTTTTAGAAAATGACTACTCAGATTGGAACAATCTCTAAGAAAAGGTGAGCAAGCAAATTAAAGATACAGTTGTAACCATTGAAATATAAATTTGGTCGTCTCTAGGAAAATGATAACTTAGGCTGGTGCTGGTATGATCACTTCAGAGAATCAGAGATATATTTACCTATTTGTTGCAGTGTCTATAGCATTAGGTTTCTAGGAACCCTTCGTTACTCCTGCAAATAGAAGGGGAAATTGTAGAATTGAAGTACGCAGGGAAGGAAACAACGTTACCTACCTCCCCCAACCATCATCTAGTAATACTATGTTCGCCCCTATTACATTAATTTCTCCGGACGGTCAAACTCAAACCAAGTTTCCCCCTGCAAGGAGTCCAGGTTACCCATTTTCTGGGGTGTTTTTCTTCCATTTCTCTATTTTTTTTTACTCCTTGGATTGACAAAGTAGCTCATGGTTTCTCATTCTTGAAATTTCATTGCTCAATTTCAACACAGCCCCAAGCTCATCCACGAATGAACATCCCCCGCTCCCAAAATAAAAACCAAGGCAAACAAGTCTTCTAATGCAACCTGAGTGAATTGTCAAGGTACACCCAACCAAGTTAGTCCCAGCATCAAGCACAATCTCACAGTTACCATAACAGGCTCCTTACGAAAGCGCTTCACATCATGTTCAAGTTAAAACATTCAACATATCAGAAGAAACAAAATAGAAGCTCGAAGCTTCCTTCTTGAAAGCGGTCCCAATCTGTGGTTGACCATTTTTCCCATTTTAATTTTTTTTATATGTTTCTAGCAGTGTTTGTAATAAAGAATAGATAGAATAACTGCTTCTTCAAAGGATTCTCTCCACGATTCAAGAATTAAGCAAGGATAAAAAAGTTGCAATCAAACAAACTTACAGAAGTCCCAGCACATAGACTCCACTCTTATTCTTTCCGACTAAGATAAGTGAGGGGGGAAAGATTGTTGAACAAGAACTGCACAAGTGTGAAATTCACAAGATATGGTGCACTGATATCTCAAAAATGCTTTGTCCTACACTTGAATTATTGTATGTATTTAAGGCTTCAAGCCATAGTTAATTTCCAAATGATAAAGCAAAAGATGCAAAAGGAATCTACACTTATAGACACCAGAGCAAAAGTAGTTCAGTTGGGGTCGTACTGAATAGCACTTACATAAAGACAACCTTTGACTGCAGCACGACGGCAGAAGGCTTGAGACAGTTCCCCTTGGCCATAAATAGGGTAAATCAAAGCCCCTAGTGCATTATGAAACCTGACAAAGTTTTGAGTAATATCATGAATAACAGGACAAAAAACAATCAAAACTATGTCTTACTCGAGAAATTACTTTTGAATCGAGAGCTTTTTAAAAAAAAAATAATCCTATTTAGGAGAGCAAATAATGGGAGTCATCAATTGAAGGGCTCTTTCCATGATGGTGGAGTAGAAATCAGTTACCTCCACGTGAAACAATTGTGTTCATTACGTGTTTAAACTTATCAGGTATAAGGCACGAAGATTTAGGTTGCTGCATTAACAGCCAATTACATGTCAATTTCAGCTCTGCATGTGACTCATGTGAGTACATATAGCGCTTTCAACCTTCTTGGGTTGCGAGATTCTTATTGTATTGATCATCATAATTGTGGAAATTACCAACTTAAGATGTTCAATATCCTTTTAAAACCAGTTCGAAAAGAATTATCCTTTTAAAAGGCTGGAAAGGCATGTCTACTGGGACCATTCTAGAATCTTCTGTAATTTGTAGAGCCCTCAATCCTACTATCGTATCTGTCATCCTCCCCATGTTTGTTTCAGTATTTCCTCTATTATGTTGAAAGGCTGGAAAGGCATGTCTACTGGGACCATTCTAGAATCTTCTGTAATTTGTAGAGCCCTCAATCCTACTATCGTATCTGTCATCCTCCCCATGTTTGTTTCAGTATTTCCTCTATTATGTTGTTAATGCAGTCCACAAGAAGAGAAGAAACAATAAATTCAAGGAAGCTTTGCCGAATCAAGATGTGTAGTCCTAATTCATAAGAGTATAAGAAGAGGCTTGCATTATGATAACAAGCTTCACCTTATTCCAGTTAGTCATGTTTACTTGATTGTAATTTTTTTTTTTGAAATACCTTCTATTTTGTTTAGAGTCGTCAAAGACTTTCTTGATTTCACTTGGACGTTAATGGAAATGAACCATAACTATTGTATTCAGCGCATCCGCATCGGAATAGAGAAAGGAAAAAGAGAAATTTTCATTGCTTGTGGACCACTTGAATAGATGCAGTAGTTCGCAAAATGTGGGAATCCAACAGTTATAGTAGATTTATATACGAAATGTACAAGAGAGGGGCGCTTCTTAATCGTAAAATACTCTCAATGCCACATGAATGTTTTTGTTATTTCAGAATTTCTATACATGGGCTACAGATGTCGTCCATGGGTCTCTCTGTGAGCCAAACTATATAATTGGCTTCTTATATATTCTTTGTACAAAGTTATAGATATTACAAGGTCTTGAATTCCAAATAGAAAGACAAAATCCTATTAGTAGGAGTTTTGTATATCTCATGTAAAGCTATGTGATGTCCCAATTCAAATAGAAACAGTTTTGCAACTATAATGATGCACTTCTAAACCCAGGGATAACCATTCATAACTTCCTTATCCTTCAAAACTCTCAAAACTAGATCAGTTTCGCACCCTGACATATTTGTATTACAGGCTGTTTCGAGTTTCAGGTCTAGTGTGGGAGCTGTCTATATAGCGGCTTTTAAGTAAAGTTCTTGAAAGCGATATACAAGTGCACATCAAAACGATCAAAATGAACAAAAATTGCTGCTCACAGGCTACTGTTCAGCATAAGAAGCCTAGTCCAACTGCCATTTATCAGTATTGGGCCCACTACAATTTGGTTTGTGGTCCTATACCCATCCTTCATAAGGTGCTTTAAGCCGAGGATGCATCGAGCGGCCGATCGTTGAAGGACCAAGAGTTTCTCCTAGACACTATCAGTTAAGTGATGAAGCTTAGAAGTTATTATACGTTAAAAAATAATCCATTTTTTCCGGACTTAGTGGTCTACCTTCATACACTTATAGAATGCAATTCAGAAATAACAATGTCAAGTAAATGTCTAATAGAGCAATAAAGCAGGAAAATGGTTGAAGTGTGAAACAGAAATAATGACAAACCACCTGCCAACCGATGAATGGTATAGTGCTAAACGATTTATTCCCTCTCTTGTCTTCAGAACATTTTTACAACCTTCCAAGTTGTCTTGATCGTAATCTGCCATGGCTATCGCGTATATGATAATCCTACAGGGAGAAAAATTACGCAAATTGTTCAACAATCAATGCACTGAATGGCACCTAATAAAAGCACACACTTCCCCATTTGTAAATAACATTAATAAACACAAAAAAACACTATATATTGTCCGAAAGCAAGTATCTTGAATTGGCTAGTTAAGAAACAAGAACAGATGCATCAATTCCAGTAACACATTTTGAGCAATTCACAATGTCCATACAGAAACAGAAAGAACTCTAACTAAATGACAGAGCAAAGGCAATTCGATCTGTACGATTTTATCTTCACCGGCAACCGCATTTTATCCAAGAACTCGACGAACGGCCTCTCCAAATCCTCTTCCGAAATCCTCCTACTTCCCCCATCCGATCCCACCTCTTTCAAATGCCCCTCAACAAGCTTGAAAAAACTCCCCAGCCGATTCTTCTCCGCAAGCCCTAGGCTGGAGTCCTTAAATATTGCCGACCGAGAATCCGGCACACTCGATAACTTCCCATCCCCACCGCACACGAAGGTCCCATCGACCTTTTTAAACTCCACGTATTGATTAGCCCCTGACTTGAGCATCAAATCAACGGCTGAATCGGCGCAAAACAATACCCTAGGTCCGGTTAAATCTAGGTTGAACTTTCTAGAATGTTCGAGCAGGTCGGAGGAGTGAGAGGAGATTTCGACGTCGGAGTACAACGGGCGGGTTGTGAGATCGACGGTGACCAAATCGGATTGAGAGGGGGTTGTGCCATCATCGGCGTCGGTGGGGACTGAAACGGCGGCGGGTTGGGAGTGGGAGAGGAGGAAGGATGGGAGGTCGGAGAGGGGGAGAGAGGAGAAGTGGGAGCCATAGAAGGGGTTGGGGTCGAGGTGGAGGACGGTTTTTCCGGTGGATGCGGCGGCGGCGGAGAGGATCGATTCAGGGAGGCCGGTGCCGACGACGATGAGGTCGAAGGTGGTGGGGTCGATCGGAGGGTAGGAGAAGGTTGCGTCGTCCATTGAGCAGGATTCTCAAATTGATATCAAATATTTGGAAGAACTTAAGATTAGGGAAATTTTTTTGAATTAGGTTTTTTTTTTTTCCAGCAACTCGAATTGAGAGAAGAAGAAGAAGAAGAAGAAGAAGAAGAAGAAGAAAAAGAAGAAGAAGAGAGACCTGGAACAACACTAACCTTTCGAAATCGAAGAAATAGAAACCCTAGAGGGTCTGATTTTTCTGGAAGGATGATTTTTTGAGGTTTGAACAAATTCTACCAGTGGTCGGTCGGTTTTCGCAAGCTGGAGGTGGTTGCCGGAGGTAGAGCCGATGGTGATGGTGTTCGCCGGGCTTTGAGGGCAGTGGTGGTGGTGTTCGCGTAACCCTCTTCTCTCTCCTTCTCCCTCTCCCTCTCTCTGGAACGACTGAAGGGAAGGAGACGTGATAACATTCAGATTTCACGTTTTTTTTTATTTAAAGTTTGACCCGGGTCCAAAACGGCGTCGTTTTGGACCCCAAATACCCGGAAGTGTACCTAGCATTATTAACGTTCCCACCATCTCTGTTCCTGGGTTCTAACAGAGGAAGCAAAATTCTCTAGGGTTTTGGAAACGCTGGACAGACATGCTGCTTCAAATTCCACGCTTAACGAATTCTCTCAGAGACCCATTCGACGTTGATCGCGCTTATCTCCAACGTAAAATCATCCTCCAAAGCCAGAAGTATCGAAGGTAATCCAGCTGTATATAAATTTCCACCATTTTTTTTTATCAGATTTCTCAATTCCTTCCCTAAACCTTGAATTTTGTGAATTTAGTTCTGCGAATTCACTTGAAGAGTCAGACCTTGCGAAAAACATCGTTTACCGATGGGATGAAGGTAACAGAAAAGTGTAGAAATTGATTGTTGTTGTAGATTGGCAGTAAATATCCGTTTAGTGCGAATTGTGACATAGTTATAATGTGTGTTTGTCTTGGTGAAGCTTCGTTTGAAGTGCGGCAAGCGTACAAACAGTTTGCGGGTGCGGTTGTGGAGTTGATCGATGGGGAAGTGGTGTCGGAGGAGTTCCGTGAGGTGGCATTAGCTGTTTATCGCCTTTTTGGTAAGCCAGCGGAGGACAGCAATAATGACAGAAGATTTGTGGAGAAGAAGTAAGAATTTCAACTTTTTAACCGATTATTAGACTTACTTTTGCCCAAAAGAGGGAATCACATGAATGTTATGGGCCCGTTGAAAGTTATGTATTTGGATATTAACTTTAATAGGACACCGGCAGAGCTGCCAGGACATAATTCTGCCAGAAAAGCACTCTGATGCTTAAGCCGATAATTGATAGAGAGAAAATGGAATGGAGAAGGCAAGGACAGTATAAGAAAGAGACCAAGTGTGTCTACCATTGAGATGACGAATGATGCGCAATTTATGGTGATGGATGCCTTTTCTTTTTATTGTCGGCATGGTGATGGATGCCTTGATTAGCAAGGCTCCCCCTTTCACAAGCCATGAAGGTAACTCCCTCATTCATCTCATTGAAAATTGGGATTATCCTTCCGTTGGGACCTCCCTTTCGTTATAGTTACCTCCCCGAATCCCTCATGAGTACCCACATTCTAGTATTATCAAATATGACATCTATAATTGAAATCAACGCCTATGATAAGACAAGTACCTTAATTGATGTCCTAAAACATTGAACATCAATCATCACACATGACATTCAAATGACCAAATGTAAGATACTGGAAGAACAAAATGGAAAAACAAGGAAACAAAAACAAAAGAAGGAAGAATAAGAAGCAAGAGCTTTGAGTTAGTTTTAAAAAATCAAGAGTGTTATAAGAGAGTCCAAGACAAAAGAGAGAAGCTCAAGGCTCTGATGGTAAAAAATTAGGATATAAAAGTTAGGATATAGAAGCTCAAGGCTCAAGGCTCAAGGCTGAATGCTTCCACCTTATTATGATGAATAGCCAATGCCAGCAACTTCATCTTAGCTGATATAAAAGTTAACATGTCTCCAAGGTAGAAATTAGATTTCAATGGATAGCTGATTTCAATAATAATGTCATTAATGATAGTGGATGCTAGTGTAATTTCTGGTCTGTGTTTTTGTTAGTATATCTATATGAGCTAATTATGATGTTACTATTCGATTCCAGTTGACCCGACTATTGAACTAATGCCCCGTCTACCACCCTTTGTGAGAATGAAATTGAAGACAATTGTGTTAGATTCTAATTTCGTGTCAATAGAGTTTATTGTTTCTTTATATTCTGCTAGTTCTTGGTATGTTTGCTATGATTCGATTTGTGTAGATGGGGTTAAAGCACCCAACTCAACCAATTGGCAATACGTTTAAAGAGGCCCACAAAACTTGTATACTAACTTGAGAGGTGCTATTTGACATTTTCTTCCCCTCTTTCACAGTTGAAAGATGAAGCATGGTGGTTGGTCCTTGGTAACACCTCAACCTCTGAGCTCTATGCTCTGAAGAGAGTTTCTTTCTCCGATCGACTGGCCACCCACATGGAATTGCCATCAACTCCAAACACTACCCAGGTTGGTGAACATTAACTTTTCCAAAATAAATTAATGGTTTCTGCTATTTCTGTTCAAAGTGAATGACGAGAACAACTCCAGGGGATGAAGCTGATTCTAGTATCAGATTGTTATCTTGGGTTTGAACAAGAGCACTCTGTGGAAGGACTTATTGAGCCTTAATTACTGGACACCAGCTAGCACCAACGGCACAAGTAATGAACTTCCCTCCTTTTCGGAAATTTATACATAAAATCATTATTGTTCTGGGTAGATGGCATAATTATCATCGGATTCTAACATCCAGAAGTTTGAAGTTCAGAAGCCAAATAGCATTAGGTAGAGTATTTTTGTGATTTTTTTTTTTTTTTTTGGGAGTTTTGCATTAGATTATAGAGCTCCTCCTTGTTTATAGATCATGACATTGGTTTAGGGCTATACCAATCGAGCACTTTGTATATGCCAATTGCCAGGATGCTTCTTGTCTGATAACTATTACCACCATTTGAGAGTGATTTTGTAAATAGATAAAGTTAAAGCAGTATTCAGGTATTGATTATAGTTGATGCTATCATCTAACTGATCCTCATTTCATTGAACTCTTATGTTGCGGCATTTCCATTTCCACTTGATTCACATTTCTCTTTCCAAAGAAACCAGTTGCAATGCAGATCAAACCTGAGAAGTTCTTAACCATCTCCGAAACCTCAGGCCATGTTTGGATAAAATGAACTGCTATTCCTGCATTTGTATTAGTCAGAGATGCCATTGAAAAGCTATAGGACTTGACTTCTCTCAAATGTGATATTCCTTTTCACATTGGTTTTAAATATCGTGATCGATCTCACCTTTTTCTGTTCTTGACAAGTCACAAAAGTGCGTGATTCCCAATTCCAATTCGTTCGACTAATCCAAAATCATCCCTTGTCTCCGGCATACCTAGATAACTACTGTGCAGAAATTTATTCCAAAATTTCTCATGTGCCATTTCATCAATTCTGTCCAACCAAACGTATCATTTATGTACTCCACGGGAAATTCTATTTGCACCCCCCTTTCTTCTCAGTGCCAACACCTAACTTCACAATTTACTAATTTTTTTCCTCTCTTTCTTTACTACATTTAGCAACTCCTCCCAAACCACCATTACCACCCAAGAACCCTCATCATGTATCTACTCTTCACCACCACCACCCCCCTTCACATTCAGACCACAACTATCACCACCCAAAAACAATCCTAACTACTCCTAAAAATCACCAACCAAACACTCCTCAAGTTTGCCCTACCTATAGATTCATTTTGCTCATCATCCAACAATCGAATAAACCCAATTTGTTTCTCCGGAGAGCGTAAGGGGTGAATGTAGAAATGATTCCAAACGGTCTTATGATTATAATTTTGATTAAAAAAATTAAAGTGTACGGATCGCATTGTATTAATGATTTTTGGATTGTTTGGATCTCAATGTGCAAACAATTTCATACTCCTCTATCAAGGCATCTATTCAATTGACACTATTTCTTGCAGCCCTTTATACGCACAATTCCCGAGAGGCCAGAGGCAATTCTCCTTTTCTTTGGTATATTTTTTTTTGCGCATAATTTCAAATAGAATCTCTTATTTTTTACACTATATTGCTTTGAATCTAATTGCCGTATAATAATATTAATAAACAGATTTAATATCCATGATCTATGGAAAGCTATCTTTTTTATTGGAACTTATTGAAAGGGTGATTCAATTAACAACCCCACATTTTCTCCATGTAACCTACAAAAAACTCCTTCATTTTCATTACTGTGTAAAGACCAAAATGCCCCCACCGCCATATGTAAACTTTTTCAACATATCAATGTTGAAACTTTTCATTTAACCAAAATTATGCAAGACAAAGTTCAGTAATAAATTGCCGACTGAAGTTACTTTTTTCATCATCATAATATCGAATTATATGCATTACATCAACATTTACATTCTGAAAACGATACCTGAGAAATTCACATGTTTGATTTCACAAATTTCAACATTAAGAAGCTGAAAATATGGTTATATTTCGACATGTTATTGTCGAAAACAATAATATTTTATCCACATGTATTTAGTTCGACATTCGAAAGTTGAATATAGACATAAATTTCGACATGAGGATGTTGAAAAAAGACAAGGTCCAATTTTTGAAAATTTGACCTTCAATATAAATTGACATGTGGTTGTCAAAAATGGGTGTATATTTCGATATTCAAAGTATGAAAACTGGTCGCGATGGTTAAGGGTAGTTTGGGTAGTTTAGGTGTATTTTTTGGGTTGTATGGAGTAAATTGGTTTGAGGGAATTTTAGGTGTGGGTTAGATGAAGAAAATTGGTTACATGGAGAAAATGAGGGGTTGTTAATAGAATCACCCTATTGAAATGTACACCAATTTAGTACTCCATCCCGCCCAAAAAGTTACATTTACACTAGTCCAGCCCTATAAAAAATTCGTCTATATCTTTTAATCCGTAATATTTTTTTATAAGCAATATGGATATTTTTTTTTGATCAGAAGCAATATGGATATCGTTTGATGAATTTCAATTAGTACTATTAAACAAAGCTTTGAAAATCACATAGGAGTATATAAATGGGCGGAGGGAGTATGAATCAAAAGATATAAGCAATTTAAAAATTCGGATTTCGTTGTCTGAACAGTTTCACTTTCTTTGAAATTACAGCGAATGAAATGTTTTTATGAAATGAGCAAAACTGATCCGGGTGTGGGAAAGGGCAGTTATTAATTAGTTGATGGTAGATGTGGTAGTGGTCATTAGTTGGTAATGTGGGGCATTGAGGGATGAAGCAAAGAAGTTCCGGCCAGAACCCTTCACACAATTCTGATAAGTTCTTCCACTCCCAGAAAGCCATTCCTTTTGTTTACAACATACAGCTGAGAATGGGATTATCTACTGTCTATTTTATGTACAAGTCGGCAATCATTTGACACGGAAGGTTACGCTAGTCCCAATCAACATCGAAAAATCCTGCATCTTTCATTTCCGAGTAATATGCATTGTCCAAAAGCAAATCTTCTTCCTGCAAAAACCATCACAGCACAACGCCCTAAATCACGACCGATCCCCAACTGCAGAAAATTATAACCATGGGACTAAAAAGAAATGCTAAACGGCAAAGTGCAATCACCTGGAAAATATCTGCTGAAAAGGTTATATACAGAAAAGGAAGATAGAGACTGTGATAGCAAAAAAGCGTCAAATTGTACAACCTGCACATATGAAAAGCCAATTCCCAAGCGTTAATTAATACTCATCTGAAAGAAAGCTCGGTAATCTTTTCTTACTAGGGAAATTACTCCAACGTACACATACCAAGGTCCAAAGGTAAACCCAATTCCGGAAAGTGTACAAGCAAACAATGCCACTGCATTAGTGACAAACATGGCGACAACATAGTTGTAGAACATGGGTCTTGCTGCAGGGAAGGAAAAGAAGTAAGCACGTTAGATTAGATTAATCCAGAAACAGGAGAGTAGAAGCAAAGAGGGGAAAGAACAATGATAACATGATCGTAAGTTTAGACTCACGAGGCAACTTGTCTTGCCATTTTGACGAGTGCACAAACAATATGAAGCCATAAACTGCTGCAAGCAATAGTTTGTTAATTGTCCACAAGCCCCACTTCATCCTGTGAGTAGTTTCTTCACCGTCAAAAAATAGAGGGACACTGAAACCAAATACAAATATTGCCTGCAAAATGCAAAATGCAAAATGTAAGCAATCACGTTAGAACCAAAGAACAGTTTTTTTTGGTCAGAACCAAAGAACTACAGAACCCATTAAGGGACTAAAAATTAACAGGCAAAAGAACTTTTTCTAGCGCTGCATGGAGACAAACTTACTTTCGGCATGAACAGAAAAGACCAAAAGCTGTAGGAAAATAATGGAGTTCGATATCACAATAAATATCAGATGTAATAAACTACATATGTAGGTAGATATCAGCAAGGGATTACATTCACTCATTCAGTGAGCAAAGACAACTTGCTACAAATATTACACACTCCAAGAAAGCAAAATCTGAGCGGGTACGTAAATGATTTTATAGCTTAGTAGGGCATTGAGTGCTCAAACTCTGCTTGTTTGCACTGGCACTTGAATCAACCAGAAAAGTGGGAATTGTTATTCAACCTCATCCAGGAGTACAAATGAGCACTGTAAATCTGCTTGACCCAGCTCCCATAATCACGAGTGGTTTGGTAAAAAAAGGTGGTTTTACAAGTTCTGTCATCACATGCTAGCCGGTTGGGTGTCGTGCACAATACAAGGACAACCTCCTTACCCTTTCTTAGGACCATGTAGTTGTAAGAAACCCTATGAACTAGCATAGTCAGAGTCATCATGCCAAAGGGTAAAATGTGGACCTATCTGTAATTATTTGAAAAAATCACTGCAAAACGTAATCACCAGACAGCTTGGTGTAGAACCAGAGAGGCATAGAAGAAAGAGAGGAAAAGGAAGAGAAAAGAAGGAAAGAAGAAGAACCACGGAGTGGGAAAACAATATTCTAAGAGTTCAATACGCCAAACGTAATGTCTTCCATACCCAATCCCACTTTTATATATCTACCTGCTAACAATTAAGGAAATAGAAGAGAAACCGGAAATTATCAGGAAACAAATCAAAATCACAAGTAATTAAAACACCTAAATTATTGGCACATGTTCCTTCGCCTAAATGACACACACCAACCAACTCCTTTATCTCCATCACTGCTCTCAGAAACAAGTTCTGATAAACTGCAAATAACCTTTTGTTGAGCACCGGTAAGGAAAGACATCAATTGTAATTGGAGAACCTTTTTCTATTCATTTAGGTTTGAAACTGCAAGAATTGATTACTAGTTCTCCTGCATAGGAGTCTTCGGTTGTTAATTTATCTCTTACTTTATGGAGCCAGAGCTTTTTTTTTTGGTTATTCTATATTGGGTTTGATTCAATTGTACCGGACCTCACAAAATTGATGCAGTGTCCCATCATTGTAGTTCTTGAATGTAATCTTCTTCCGCTAGACATAAAACAAAACCACAAGAATGAGGTACCAGTAGTTATTTTTAAATCAGAAAACTTGTGCTCACTTACACATATCCAAGTATACGGTTGCTTAAGCTTGGCTCATTTCTTTGTTTGAGCTGGAAATACAGATTGAATTGCAGCAAACTATAATTGCCACTTTGAAAAAAGAAACTATATGAACCTCGAAAAAGCTGCCAAACCATTGCCTACAGCAATGGGCTTAATTCCTTAACAATGCTATTGATGAGATTCACTTGAAGACTTCAACATGATATCTGAAGTTACGAGGAAAATACTATGGCTGTGTTTGGTTAGATAGTTTAGTTTAGTTTTTGATGATGTCATCAGGTGTAATGAGTGGAGAGAGATAGAGAGAGAAATGATGATGTTATCAAAACTAAAACTAAACTGGGAAACGAACAGGGCCTATACGTGCAAGCAGAAAAGAATCTCTCTGAAACTCAAGCAGGTATTACCTTGAGAAGCATATCTACACCAACAATGACGCCTGAAAGAGTGAAAGCATGTGCCAGTGATTCAAACCCAGTGGAATGATTTTCCTGAATTAAGAAGGCCATTAAGCTAATCTCCAAAGATAGCATTACAGCTGTTGTGAACAAAGATAACAGGTTCCATGCAACTTCCTTCCCAGAAGAGCATTGCCATGCCTATTTCATCAAAACAAATCTTCAAAATCAGTCCATAATATCATAACTGACAGATAACTGTAATAATAAAACGTAGGCTCCCAAATGATACGAGTGAACAATATTATCCTTTTTATAGTCCTCTACTCCTTCATTGAATCATACTGGCAATTTACAGGAAAAATATTTATATCTAATGAAGCATAGGCCACCAATGTTTCAAGATAAAAAAAAATCTGGAAAAACTTGGTTACAGTCTCTCAAACTGGTCATCAAGGCTAGATCTATGGTGAAATTGATAAGATCGGAAACAAGCTTCCATTCGACCTGATGTAATCTATGTAAATGTCAGTTCGATGAGTATGCAAATTGCAGCAGAAACTGCTTTAGTGAGTCACGTACTTTTTTAACCAATTACTACCATACTACCCGCGCAGACCTATATTCCACAAATGTTCTGGAGTTGCTAGGCATACTCAACATATATAAGGCCTAATATTTCTGAAAGAATGTAAATAAGGTAATACTCAACATAGCCATACTTTTCCTCCAAGACAATGCCAATCAAATGGTTAACTTACTGTACAAATTATTCCCAATTCATCTTCTTATCAACCAAAGAACATGAAACAAAAGACCTCAAGTTCTCTTTATTTTCTCAAGTTTTCTTGGAATCTCAGCAACCAAACACAGCATCAGCGGACTCCAATATGACCATAGATTCAACAACTAACCAATAAAAAATTCTCAATCACTTGTTTAACACTCTGTAGTTTGTACACATTACACCTTGTTCATTTCCTTACCAACCAAACAACATGAACCGAAAGGGGATGAGCTCCTCTCCATACCATATCCCTCCACACTCTCATTTTCATCCACATCTCTGGCCCACAATTATGATCCAAACCGTTCACCTCATAGAATACAGAAAAAAATTACTCGTACAAGTCTAAAAAATATCAGTATGGTCAGATATTTATAGATGTGTGAACAAATTGCAAACTGTTAAGCAAAATAGATGGTAAATATGTTGCACAGAACCTTACAACTTTTTACATAACAAAGCGTAACTTATTCACATCTCTATCAATATCGAATTATTCTAACGTTTTGTGGACTAATAGTTTTGGACCAAGATTTGGACGAAAATTGAGAATGGAGGGGCATGAGGGATGAGGTATGGAGAGGACCCAGCTGGCCAGCTTCTCTCTCTCTCTCTCTCTGGATCAGTGAACTCAAGGTTCAGTCAACAACAAATCAAACACATGAAGGAAAAAAAAAAAAAAAACTAACCTGAAGAGAGCACCAGGCAAGGTTGAGAAGGGCAGCGAACCAGAGGAGTGCGTAGTATCCGATCGTCACATAGTTCCTTCCATTACTGAGTTTCCTTAGCTTCTTCTTGGCGTGAAAGGCCAAGTAGAGCACGAAAAGCGCCGCAGGCACCGCTAGAGCCGCGTCGCGCCAGAATCCATGGCACTCCGAGGAGGATGAGAGAGAAAGTACTCCACCGCCGTCGATCTTGGAGGGAGAAATCGAAGCAGGTGAGAGAGAACGATTGATTTCGAAGGCGACTTCTTCTTGTAGTTGTTGTGTGGTTGTCATGGTGGAGGAGGGAGGGTTGGATCGATCACAAACATCACTCAAACCCTAATTTTTCAGTTGTGTTTTTCAGTTGTGGATTCGAAGATGAAGATGAGGATGAAGAACCGATGAAACGACGACGTAATTTTATTATTTTGCCGGGGAAATAGTGAAAACGACGCCAGGGCCTTTTTTGTGCTCCTGTCTTTTTTTGCTTCTTCCTTTTTCAGTGAAATAATGAAAAAAGCAAAATAAAAAAAAATCTATATATTGTATTAATAGGTTAAAAGAGACTTGTGATTTTTTTATTTATTTTATATCTATGATTCGGGAGACTATGGATTGGTATTTTCCTTAAAACAATTGTATGCTAATAATAGTAGAATTTGATTTTTGCTCAATTCATCAAAACAAAGATCAATATTTGAGTTTCATGCGACCTAAGATGAACTTTCAAGATGGGCTCTCAATAACATTTGGAAACACAATTTACAATAAGAGCATCCATATTTGTGACTCTAAAAATGTTGTGTATTATGACGCAAAGTAAAAAATTAAACCCTAGTTTTATCTTGTTAGGTTTGTTACCAAACACACAAAATGAGCCCCATTTGACCAATTTAAATGACCAAATATAACTACCTACTTACCAAATTAAATTCTCTACCCACCCACTTCCATTTTATTACCAACTGCTATAAAAACATAGGAAAATGGATTGGGGGGAGGAATAGACCATCCCATTTATGATTCCCAATGGTTAAAACAATGAGCTATATTGAGTAGGGTTGCTCAGGGTAGGGTTGAGCAGCTACCCGCCCGATCCGAGCAGCAAATGGGCGGTTCAAACAAGTGATTCAGGCGGTTCATGGGTTAAGAGAGTAATTTTTTACTGGGTTTCGGGCGGTTCACGGGTTGAGTACTCTGAGACCCGATTAACCCGACCCGACCATATATAAAACACATGTTATTTTCCAGCCTTACACGTGTAATGATCTCAACCCTCTCTCAAATTCTAACCCTAAATCCCTTTCTCTTCCCATTTCCCAGCCCCCACACCCAAGATCTGTCGCCCTCTCTCTCTCTCTCTCTAAGATTTGAACCTCCTCCTTCACCGATCATCCACCACCGTGACACTTCGCCATCCACCACTGTCCAGCCATCCACCACCGTGATACCGTCCAGTCGTCCACCACCATGAGTTCGTAACTTTCGCGATCAAGTTGCAGAATGCAGAGATCTCCGACTTTCGCGATCGTGATTCATGGTCTGTGATTTTTTTCCCTTTCAAATGTTTTGGTTGTGATTTTGGTTGTCTGGAGATTTTTTTTGGCTATCAAGAGGCCAAACCCGACGAACCCGCCCGATCCGACCGAAAAATCGAAACCCCTTTTTCGGACGGTTCTGTTGTTGTAGTCGGTCGGTCTCGTGTCCAAACCTTTCTAACCGACTAGTTCGGGTCGGGTGGTGGGTTTGATGCCAAATCCGACTCGTGCTCACGCCTAGCTCACAGTTCGGATTAGTTCGGATTGACATGAATCCAATCCTAATTCGCGAGTCACGGTTTTTTGAAAATAAAATCCGTGTCCGATCCAAAAGTCTCACGGTTCAGTTTTAATCTGATCCACGAGTCACGGATAGGTTCCGGATTTTCTACTTATTCTAAAAAATAATCATGAACTTCTTCAAAAACCCAAAGTCAACATTGAAACAAACACTTCAGTAGTAATATAGTGAGCAACAAAGACAATTCATCATCCAGTATTCCAGCTTACAAACAAAGGCAGTTTAGTTCAATTATATAGTAGACTACAAATACTTCAGTAGTACATCAACGTCCAATCCAAAAAAAAAAACCTACCGACGAAAAAACAACTACTGAATGAAGTATAGGAGATAATAGTATAACCCTTCATATCAAAATATCAAATATATATATATTTAATAAAAAAAGTACTTATATAATAAAAATCTCACGGTCCGGATCGGTTAGTCCACGGTTTCAAAATCAAAAATTCGTGTCCAGACCGCGAGTCACGGTTTTTTATTTTTTAATCCATATCCGGACCATTAATACAAAGTTAAAATCCAAAACGTGCGAATCGGTTCGGTCCAGATCCGATTCAAGGTTCACCGATTTTTTTAACAGCCCTAATATATATTGAGGCTTCTTCAAATAGACCACTCCATTTCTTCTTGGAAAACAATCATCAAACTGATTGCTCCTACCCAGATAATAAATAAAATTAAAAAAAAAAAACTAACTGATTCTTCCTTTCAATCCATTTGCTAAGTTAAAATTCACACATTTCTCTTTGGCTAATCATAAAAAAAAATTCACCCCCTCCATCTTATTTTTACTAGGCAATGGCTTCATCTTCTACACATTTTAGTTCTTTCACTGATGAGGGCTTATCCGATGAGAATAAACAGAATGTTTTACGATTGGCAAGCAGACAATATATACGGCGAGATCGAGAGGGAAGCCATTGACAAATATGGCAAGACTTTTTGCTAAGGCATGCAAAAAATTGACGCAAAACTAACAAATTCAAAAAAATAAAATAAAAGTTGAATACCCACTAAAATAAATAAATAAAATGCCCAAAATACCCCTAAGTTAACGGCCGAACACATCTCCAGTGGCCCCAAAGGAGGGGAGAATTGAAAAGAAAAGAGAGGAAGAAAAGCAGTGTCCAAAGTAGCCAGTAAATGGAAATAGCAATAGCTGCAGGAGGAACAAAAGGGAGGAGTACTCAATTATTCCACTTCATCTACTCTATAATGCATCAAGTCTGTAACCAAATTAAACTTGTTCAAAAAAAGAGAATAAAAAAACCTACTAATAATTAAGCAAACAGGCCCATGAAACCACATTACTCATACAAACACCCCCTTAGGCCTGATACACATGGGGCCCAAACCTTGGCCTTGGATGCACCATGAGGGATTCGGCCCGCTGTAAGGTCAGCCCATATGCTTCATCCATGTTAAGCTTCTCGGCCAATTTTCCCTCAGGCAATTCCCAGTTGAAGGAATGGACCAATGTCGCGGTTAGTAGCTGGACCATCCGAAGCCCAAGGCTCATCCCGGCACATATCCTTCGGCCCGCCCCAAATGGAATGACCTCAAAATCATTCCCTCGGATATCAGCATTGGGCCTTTCCCCACCGGGTAAGAACCGTTCGGGCTTGAACTCCAGAGGACTGTCCCAAGCTTCTGGATCACGGGCTATCGCCCACACGTTGACGAGGAGAGTCGAACCCTTTGGAATGAAGTAGCCATTGATTTCGCAGCTTTCGGCTGCCATCCGTGGGAGGGAAAGTGGGGTTGATGGGTGGAGCCGGAAGGTTTCCTTGATAACAGCTTGGAGGTAGGTTAATTGGGCTAAGTCGGCCTCCGTTACTAGCCGATCAGGCCCGACAACTGAGTCCAGCTCTCTTTGGGCTTTGGCTAGGACTTTCGGGTGTCGGAGAAGTTCCGCTATGGCCCACTCTACTGTGCTGGATGAGGTGTCAGTTCCTGCTGTGAACAAATCCTGCATAATACGGCAAGGCCCCATTCATGTAAGAAAAAATGGTTGACCAAACAATTTTTGATCGTTTTAGGTAAAAATAAATGCTAATACTCCGTAAAACATAAAACCAACCATGATTTTAGCAACTGGATTGCTAAAATCTTTTAAAAATTTCAGCCTTACTATACGTTTGCCTAACTTTTCGGTTTCTCTCATTGAATTATTGCAAAAAAAAGTTTAAAAAAAACCAACGAAGGAAATTTAGGACAGTCCATCATCTTCTATACACCTTTTTTTTCTCTCTTTCTTTTCTTTTATGTAATCATTGAAAGTGAGAGAGAGAGTAAGGTGAGAGGGACAGCCAATTGTTCCACTACCACAAACAACTCTGACTCTATCCCAGTTTTCCAGTGATAATGACGATGGACAAAGTGCAATGTGTGGGCTCCGTTGGCCATTATGAGTGTGTAGGTGTTATAATTTCATGTGTCTCAAAGCATTTTTTTTAGGAGTAACTATTTACGGCCTTGTTCGGTTGGGGTTTTCAAACTGGGTTTGAGAACCCGGTCCTTGTTCGGTTTTTCCAACCGGTACTCTGCCATTTTTTTTTTCTTTCTAAACTTAAAGTTGGGATGGATTCAATACCAGATTTTGAGACCACTTTGAAAGTATTTTCAAATTTAGGTTCTCAAAATCGGGTTTCGAAAACCCAACCGAACAAGGTGTACGGGTTATGGCTACGCTTTATCCCGGATCACATACTTACATTGGCTTCAGCGGCAGACACAGAATTATCAATTTAGCCTAGTTTGTGAAGACCACTTTTTTATAATTTTACAAATAAATTCAAAAGTATTACAAATAGGGAGAAAATTGAGAGAAGTGAAAGGGCCAAACACTCCCCTTCCACTCCCTCCCTTTGTTTTTGGTCGGCATTCATACACTTAGTCGTGAGTCTCATAAGAATGTGTATTGTTAGAGTGGCCCAGAACAGAACTTCACGTGGCAACGATCTGAGAGCACAAAGTAATTAGATTTTTTGGAGGAGCAATATTTAAGGAACGCAATTTTAAGAAAAGAATCCAGACATATACTTGTATTACATACTCGTGACTCCACGCATATGTATCGACGTACTTCCTCCGTCCCACATTTATTGTCTATTTTAACTATTCACGCCTCCTTAAAAAAATATATTATATATGCTAATGTCTAATATTATGTATATTCAACAATGTGAATCTTGTTTGATAGTTCTCGATGAGTAATACTCCATCCATCCCATTTTAATAGCCCAACTCGATCTCCAATGCAATTTATAAATTGTTAATATCTTTTAATCTATAATATTTTAAAAAATTTGTATAATAAAATTAACTGAGATTTATCATATTAGATCCGCGCATTAAATTTTGAGTTGTATTTTAAAAAACAAATATTAATGCCAAAATTATTTTTAATTGTGACAAAACTCCAAATGCATTTTTGAACACAATTAATTTTAGAATTGTATTTTAAAATTGAATACTAGAAAGAAATGCACTTACCAAGAGCAAGGCTTTGATTTCGGTATCAGTCAGCTTCCCTCCCTCGCCATCATCCTCTTCCTTGAGCGAAATCAAAGTGCTCAACAAATCAGTGTGACTCTGGGCCCCACCACCAATGGACCCCACCTTATGCTCCTCGAGAATCTCACTCAGAAACGCATCGAATCTCGAGTGCAGCTTCTTCATTTTCCCTGCGACTCCTTGCAGATCGAGCCACTCGAGCGACGGCACGAAGTCGCCGATGTTGAAAACTCCGGCGAGGACCATCAGCTCCACCACCATCCCCTTGAACTCGTCGGCCTTCGGGTCTCCACCGCCGCTGCCGTCGCCGAACACGCGCCGCCCCAGCATCACGCGCCCGATGGCGTTGGTGGTGCACAGGTTCAGGAGCTGGCCGAGATTTACGGTTGTTTTGGATTTGGCCGCACTCGCTAACGCGCGCGTGAGGATCGCTACCTCCTCCTGCGGTATTAAGAGAGAACAGATGTCAGGATAAATAAATTAAAAATGTACAAAGAGTTGCGTGATATTGCGTTGGTCTCAACCACCGAGCACGTGATTATTGAGTGCTCCTGCCTCCTAGTATTTACTGGAGTATTTCCCTAACGAGAATAAAGTTATTTTTACTGGCGGTGGAAACAAATATTTTCTTTAAATTAATCACAACGGTGTCCATGTAATTGTATGCTATACAATCACATTGACCACACAATCACACGGACCACTATAAATGATTTGGAGGAAACATTTGTTTCCGCCGGCGATGGAAATAGTGTTTTCTCTTCTCTAAAAAATTGTGCCACAATTAATTTGTCATTATTCACATATGTTTGCATTTTTATCAACAATGCTATGGATACACCTAACGTGCACCTTACATGCACACCAATATGATATGGCAGACAAAGAGAAGCTCATCATTTCAGGTGGGCCACATTGAGTTTCTCATTGTCTGCCACATGACATTGGTGTGCAAGTAGGGTGCAAGTTAGGTGTACTCATATCATTTTTGCATTTTTATTATTGAAGCAGTTTATAGTTATTTTTTTAAGAATTATTGGTTTGTTTTTCGATGGCAGAAATCTAATTAGTAAAAAATCACAATCAAAATTTTCAAAAAGTTTATTAAAGAAAAAAATAATTCAAAACAAAATGACTTTTTCGATCATTTGTCTTTTATTCACAAATTTTTTAATTTGATTGATAACTTTTTACTTTTAACTTTTAAGATTCGTCAAGACAAACTAATAATTCATCAAAAATTAACGCAAAATTAATTAACACTAGAAATTGAAGAAGACAAAAAATTAATTTGACTCAATTAATTAAGAATAATTTTTCAAGATACCATACGTGATGGGTACCACACATATTTTATTAATTATTAGCTCATGTAGGCCCAAGACCGACGGTGAATTGGGCTTTCAGCACCAGGAAAATAATACTTATTATTATTATTATCAGTTTTTTAAAGGGAAATGATTTTCACACCCCCCATTTTACAATCCACACTCCCTTTTTTGTCTTTATCCACATGAATTTATAATATTGTCCTTCTTCAATACACCTTTTTTCACACATGCAAGGGTAATATTGTAAATTCATGTGGATAAAGACAAAAAAGGGAGTGTGGATTGTAAAATGGGGAGTGTGAAAATCATTTCCCTTTTTAAAAGCTTTCTCCAACCTACAAGTTTACTTTTTACTCTAAAATAGTAATCTCCTTAAATAATGCCAAGGCAGTGATTTAACACATTTTAAATACTCCAACGTTGCACAAAAAGAACTTTCACCAGTGGAAAAGTGAAATGAAATGAATCTCGTCCATAGCGAACCCTTCTATATGCACAGATCTAAGTGCACCGATAAGGTACCCACGGCGTCTCCGACGCCGTTGTGAGTCCCAAACGGTCGATCCGAGTCGTTCATCATTCTCATAATTGAATTCCGAGTGGGCCTACGCGAGAATCGAGGCAATCGGACGGTTGTATGAGCTCGATCCAAAATCACCCCATTTCATTCAAACACAACAGCGTCGGAGACGCCGTCGGTACCTCATCGGTACTATTCCGTCGGTTCCCCTATCTTTATCGGTTCATAGCTTTATCTGTTTTTTAAAAGCTTTCTCCATCCTACAAGTTTACTTTTACTCTAAAATAATCTCCTTAAATAATGCCAAGGCAGTGATTTAACACATTTTAGAAATTTAAATAACAAACGTTGCACAAAAAGAACTTCACCAGTGGACTTTTAATAATTACAGTAAAAAACAAGAGAGAGAGAGAGAGAGAGGAGACCTGGCGGACGTGGCGGAAGTCATCCAAGGCCTTGGCAGAGAACAAGTGAACCGAGCAAATCTTCCTAAGCATCCGCCACCGCGGCCCGTACGGCGCAAACACAAGGTCCTGATAGTTATAAGCTATATGCTTCGCCCCGGAGTTGGGCGGCCGGCTCGAGAAATTCTGGTCGTGCGTCTTCAAAAACTGCGCCGCCACCGACGCCGACGCCGCCACCACCACGTGCACCGACCCCATCCAGAGGTGCATCAGCGGCCCGTAAGTCCGAGCCAGGGCCGCGATGGAGTGGTGCGGCATCGTGCCCAGGTGGGGCAGGTTTCCGATCACCGGCCATGGCTTCGGCCCTGGCGGGAGCGGCCGCGGGTAACGGTTGCGGAGGAGGCTGAGAACAAAGTATAGGAAGATGCCGATGAGGAGAGAGTAGATGATGAAAGCCAGAGAAGTCATGGTTTGGCCTCTAGTTACGTGACTAATCTTTTTGTAAAGAGGTCATAAATATACTGGTAGTACAGGAGGAGTGGTAGATAAGGGAGAGGAGGGTAGATTGAAATTTTTGAAACCTACCCACTTTTTAAAATTATTTTTTTATATATTTTTTGGTGTTGTGTGAGAGTGGGGAATGAGCACGTGAGTGAAGGGTGGGTAAGAGAGGTAGCTAGAGATATCACACAAGTCACAAGCTAAAGGTCGTTTATGAGTAAGACCAAAAAAAAAAACAACTCTTTAATTGGAGTATACTAGGATTTAGGGTAAATTACCCAAATATAACCCCTAAAATTGTCTCCTCGTGTTTGGGAAATTATTAATTACCCTCTGTCGCGTAACAAATTAACCTTCGTCGCGATGTAGCCGTTAGGAAATTCGATGTAATTTGTTTGACATCGTCAAATCTTAATTACGGTGGATCAAATGGTCTTTTTGTAACTTGTGAAAGGCTGTAGATAAGTGAAAATATTTTTTCCTGGGTTACGAAAGGACAGTTTGGTCTATTGTAATTAGGGATTTGATGATCTTAAACAGATTCCGTCGAATTTCCTAACGGCCACATCACGACAATAGGCTAGTTTGTTACGCGATTCGAGATAATTTGTAATTTCCCAAACATGAGGTTTCAATTTGTAATTTATAGAAACCTCAGGGGTGATTTTGGTCATTTGCCCTAATATTTAGGTGTTGCTGAACCGGCGGATTTTGGATATTTTTTTTACGTTTCATGCTTTTCGAAAGAGATTAGGCTGTATTTGGATGACCAAAATCTTGAATAGAAATAGGAATGTGATTACCGGAAATCAAATTCCTGGGCATTTCCTTGGGTAGGAATAGGAATGTAATTACAAGGAATCAAATTCCTAGGAATTTGATACATGGAGTAATTTCATTACGGTGTTTGGATTAATTGAGTAATCTTACGGAGGAACCAATTATTTTGGAAATTTATTGAAATCAACATTTCCTTTTCTTATTGAATGAACCAGGAATCTGAGATTCCCATGGGGTAAGGGAGGAATCAGATTCCCACTCAGTTTGGGAATTTGATTCATGGTTGAATGTGTCATCAGGAATCACATTCCTGTTCCTGACTATTCCAAACGCCGGAATCAGAAAAGCATGGAATCACATTCATATTCTTGTTTGTTCCAAACATTAGAATCATGAAAAGAAGGCATCACATTCTCATTCCCCCTCAAGACCTAACATCAGTAAGGGCAAGATTAGCTAACTCATGGGGGACAGGACCCCCCCAACTCTCTAATCTAGCACCTAATAGGAATTGCTTAGCCAACGAATGAGCTACCCTATTAAAAGAACGTTTAACATACTTAAAGACACAAGAGGAAAATAACAGGAGAAGCTCTAGACAATATGAGAGAATAGAGCTACAATCGGAGTACGATTTCCCTGCTTGAGAAAGAGCTTGAATAATTTGAAGTGAGTCATCAATATTAATGCTGGAACCACTCACAAATTCGTACACGCGCTCGCGAAGTCTAAGGCGCCTAAAGTAGGTATCATGTGATTTTCGAGTTTCGTCATAAACAAGGAAGCAGGGGCCCTGTAATGAGTGAATCTCACAACAGGGTGTGAGATCTCAGTCGTCCATTCTTATTTTGGATGGTCCGAATTTTAAATAAACTATTTGCGTAAATAAATAAACTATTGTCGCAAATAGATTAATGAAAATCCGGACCGTCTAAAACACTTTAAACTACCAAAATTCACTTACTACACATTGTAGTGACATTCACTCATTACAGAGTCTCCGGTTCCAAGCAATGGACAAAAGCAATAAAACTAAAACTTGCAAAAAGAATGAAGTACCAAAAAAAATAAAAAAAATGAAATAACGTCAAGATGGGATTAGTCACACACACACTGTTCTACGTGATGGAAATATACAACAGGGTTATTGTAGTAGCCGAAGAGACAGCATAAATATTCTGTCGCCTTAGATTTTTGTTTTTTTACATTTTTTTTCAGACGATAAGATGTTAGATTAGTATTTTTTTAATGAGGTTAGGTTACAAAAATGAGTATCGATGTTGTCTTAACGTCTTGAACCCAAAACCTCTCATCGTGTAAGTACTGATACACGACCAACCGAGCTAGAACCCCAAGTCCTTTGTTTTGTTTTTTAGGTTTGCTGTCAATTTTACCGAGATCAAACAATCCTCGACTTGTGTTATCTTAACATCTCGAACCCAAAACCTCTCATCGTGTAAGTACTGATACACGACCAACCAAGCTAGAACCCCAAGTCCTTTGTTTTGTTTTTTAGGTTTGCTGTCAATTTTACCGAGATCAAACAATCCTCGACTTGTGTTATCTTAACATCTCGAACCCAAAACCTCTCCTCCTGTAAGTACTGATACACGACCAACCAAGCTAGAACCCCAAGTCCTTTGTTTTGTTTTTTAGGTTTGCTGTCAATTTTACCGAGATCAATCAATCCTCGACTTGTGTTTAATTGTACATGTTCAGATGATGGTTGGTTCACAAAGCCGACACGATTACACATACGTGCAAAAACATGACCACCTTAATTCGAGTGGACCTTGATGGATTGTATGTCCACCTTAACTTTTTGTGACCCTGCAATACGGTTGTGTTTAGTTTGGGTTTTGAGTTTTGATTTTTGAAATGGTTGGAGGGAAGAATATAGATAATAATTTAAAATAGGGATTAATGATTAGAGAGGGATAGAGACAAAAATGTGAATAATATTTAAAAATATGGGGAATAATTGGATAATAGTAGTAATTAAGAAAACCGGGTCTTGAAAACCCAAAACGAACAAGGCCATACATCAACTGCAAACTTTAGGCTCTGTTTGGTAGTTAGGGAAAAGAAAGGAAAAAAAATGCAAGAAAAAGGTGGAAAAAAAGAGAGGAAAGATTGAGGAAGGTTAAGAAAAAAAATTTAGTTAAAATAATTTAGTTTAGTTATTTTTCTTCTCTTTTTCCTCCCAAACCACTCAAAGGAAGAGGAAATTTTGTTATTTTTCTTTTCATTTATTTCTTTTCCTTGGGGTCCAAACAAAGCCTTTATTCAGATAAAAAAGAACTGTTCATCTAACATGAATTCTAATTAAGGGTTTCTATTCGAGATTCTTCTGTTCTATTAGAAGTATCACTTTCTTTGATTTCTTAGAGCATCTCCATTCCTTACCCAAATTTTTACTCAAATTTGAGTAAAAATTTGGGTAAAAATTTGATTTGGTATCACTCCTTCAATGGGAAACCACTCTTTTTACCAAATTCTAGTTAAAACAGTTTTTTTCATTTTGGCTCCAAATTTTTTTCAACATTTTGTCAAAACAGTTTTTTTTCATTTTGGCTCCAAAATTTTCTCACTTTCTACTTTCCCAATTTCTTTTCCCTCCATTCCCCTTCTTTACTTTGCCAATTTCTTTGCCCTTTCTTTTCAACCAACGTTTGACGATCAAAAGGTGCGAGATCGAAAAAAGTCTTCCTCCAAGAAGTATTCAACACAGCAGAAGCTTTTCTGCCGAAAAAATGTCTTCAATGGCATAAACAGTAAATATCAGTGAGCAAAGGAAGCTTTTCTGCAGCAAAATGTCTTCAATGACAGAACTGTAAATACATTTGAACAAGAATAGAGTCGTTGGATATTTGATGTTGGATTTGGTTTTAAGCAAATTTGGTTAAGAATTTGAGTAAAACCAAATTTGGTGAAGGAGTGGAGTGGGATTTTTGGTGATTTTTACTCAAATTCAAATTTGGTGAAACATTTGGTGTAGGAGTGGAGATGCTCTTATGCAATGTAACTATGGCCCCCCCTATTAGCATCCATTTCGACGACCGGGTCCCTATTAGCATCATTTCAAACACACTCAAACAAATATCACATTCTACTGTGACGAGACCAACACTCAGTAGCAGACTTACAAAGTAACTCCGTAGGATTTTCAAAGTTGTTAATTTAGGTTTCAAGATCTGCTCTACCGGTGCCGATTGTTTCTCTCTGAGGCCACAAGCCATGTAGACGCCCTCAAGATTATGGGCATCTTCCAGAAACAAACTTCAGCAACATTCAACTGTATACATCCATGGAGGCTTCCTTTTAGCTTCGTGTTCTACGAGAAGTTTTTGGGGGTTTCGGCTGGAGTTTTGCACGCTAGGTGTTTATGAAAAGTACCGTTCAAAATTTGTTCTACAGCTTCTATGCAACATTCAATTTCAGCTTCTGGCTTCATCATATACCCTTTTAGATACGAGTTGGGTCCTTTTCTATAGCCTAAAATTTCATTTAAAAATATTTTGGGGCTTTATGCGTGTTTTTTTTAGGATGAGTAGTCAGCCATGAGTCTCACATAGATGCACATCTTTGGGAATGCATGCACACGTTTTGTTAACTCCACTCATGAGATGCATTAGGTAATTCGTTGTAGCATGCCTTACGACTCTGTGATCACCACCCCTGCACGTCAAGGTTAGTAAGATTACATAGAGAGGAAAGTGAATTCTCATGCACCTGGGTATGTCTTGTCCTTTCTCTCGGCGATTGACCATTTTTTGGCATCATTTTTTTTTTTGGATACAATGGTTCATTAAGTGTAGTTGAAAAAAAGAAAAAAAGAAAAAAAAAGGAGTACAGTTAAAAAAATATATCTATATATATGCTTATCCGGGCGTTCATTGAGTAATCGGGCAATCGGGGTGAGGTACTCTCCCTCTGAGTGTTCGCGTCAAAAGATGGATAGACTTTGTGAAAGCATTCGTGATTGGACCATTCACTTAGTAACCGGGCATTGGGTATGAGGTACTCTTACTCCCAATATTCGCGTCAAACAGCAATGGAGTAAAAGCGAAAACACGACTATTAAATTCTATCAAATATTCAATATTAAGTTGAGGGGGAGTTGTCTATTTTCGGTGGCACAAAATTTGTATCCATGAGTGTTTGGTTTGACTTCGTGAGGGGAGAGTGCTTGATAGTCCAAGGAAACATGAGAATTTTCGACTACACGGATTATAATCCTAATTTCCTATGATGTGCCACACACGCACCTTGTCACAGATTCATAGTGCATGCTGCCACTTATCCCCAAAATTCACTCACGATGAGTTTAATACAAATATACTCATGCATTCCTAAATCTTGTCATATTGTATGAGCCTCATCTTTTACTGCTTATTTTTCGGATAAGTATGCTGCCTTGCATAATTTTTTTTTTAAGATATCATCAGGCATTAATTTTTAGTTGTGTTTAAGTATTTGCTCAACAAGTGTCCGTCCATTGTTTAGTAGTTGCTCGAGTGCTTTTCGCAAGCATTTCAACTGTCTCAAAAAGGCACGAGATACACAAAACTTGCTTAAGCATGTATAGGGCATATCCCCTGTCTCAAATTTTCTCCCAGCTTTTTGAACCTTTCCTATTGTTGGTTTTTGATTATTTTAAAACAAATAAACTCAAACGCGAGAAACATTATAATTGGTTTCTATAACACCCATTGTTTCCTTATATATATTTTGGGGCATTATTTATTTGTTTATCTTCCTTTTCTCTTCTCATTCAACGCCTCTCTTAGATGCATGGTTATATTAGTGGGCTTATTCATCTCTGTAGAGTTCCTTTGTTAATGGCTCATATTGATTGATGGCTCTACCTTTGTCATTCCGTGACAAAAAGGGGGAGTAATATTGCTAATAACAGATTGTGTTTTTTTGCAGCTTCACAGGTCGTGACCACAATCTGTTAGGGGATAGACTTTTTGTTCTCGATAGTGTGTTATGTCATGGAAGTGCCACGGTCTCCATCTATTGGCATTTCCACGACAAATCACACATTTGATTGTATCCCCAATTATCGAGTTGTAATTTATTTTTCTTCTATTTTTAGAGTGTCTGTTTAAGAAGTGGAGGAAATTAAATCATAATTTTGTAATTGAAATATATAGATTGGTAAGGTAGTTAGCATGGAAGCCAGGGGCATGGGGTGACGTGCCCCCCTCAATTTCAGGGAATTTTTTTTTTTTTTTTACAAATAAGGGAAAACAAATCTAAAAAAAATATAAATGTTACAAACCAAACCCTTCAAACAAAATATGTAGCTCACCGGATCAAAACCAAAAAAAACAGAACATACTCTTCTTATTTCAGATCTGGAGACTGGAGAGGATGAGAAGGCTGCCGTTTGAGTGACTTGAGTCGATGGCCGTTCGCAATCGTCGTTACCCGTGTGCCGACTTGGTCGCTGTTCGGTGACCCAACCCATCACTTCGTCTTCACCGAGGTATGAGTCGAATGACTCTCACTCCCTCAACTCAGTCTCTCACTCTCGGAGTGTCTCTAACAACAAATCAAGAACTGAAGAAAATCCGCAAATGTATTTCTCTGAAGCTAAAACAAAGATTACAGGTGTCTCTCTCTCTACAGACTTAAGAATGAGATACTGCATGAAGTTAAAACTAATTTTTTGTGACATTATTGATTTGTCTCAACAAGAGGAATTGAAAAGGAAAAACATTATTGATTTGTCTCGACAAGAGGAATTGAGAAGGAAAAAAATAATGACCTAAACTCAATTTTTTTTAGTAAAGATAAAAATAAGACACTCTTTGGCTTTTTCCAATTCCTCTGAAAATAATACACAAAAAATATCCACTCAAAACAAAAATGCAATTTTTTTTTAATAAAGACAAAAAAATTAATTTCTGTATTCATTTCTGTATTCTCTTCCCAACTCTTTTTTTTTAATCAAGCTTAAGTCTCATTGCATGAAGTTAAAACTAGTTTTATATTATTGCGGTTGGCTTTAAATTTGTGTTTAAGCTTAGTAGAAATATATTGTTGTGCTTAGCTTTAAATTTGTGTTTAAGCTTAGTAGAAATTGGTGCCCCCGCTGTGGAGAATTCCTAGATCCGTCCCTGCATGGAAGGAAGGAAATATAAGCCGTTACAAACTGTGAGCCGTGCTTCTCAACATGGAAGGATTTGTAGCAATCCTTTTAAAAAATGGCAAAGGCAATGAAAAGATTTTTCTCTTGGATTGGAAATTTTGGACGTTGCTTAATTGGCAAAGCCAATAAAAGAAGATTATATGGGATTGGAAACCTTGGGACGGTGGATGTAGTTTGGATTATATATATCACCTTTCAGCCATCTCATTGAAGTGTTCGGGAAAATAATATTGAGAGCAACTCTTGGTCTTAGAGGAGTATACACAGCAGTATGGGTTTGTTTCTTGGAGTACACATGATCAATATGATCACCAAGCTTTTCAATTAACTCCAAGAAGTTTGTCTATCTTCCGATTCAACAAATTGGATCATTCTTCCGGTGGATTCCAGAAGTATTTTGGAGGACTTGAGGATTCAAGGCATTCGGCAATCAACCACTTGGTGCGGTGTACGTGGATTCGGCAACACGATCTTTGGTCAATCGGTGAGGATTCATGATTGTGTTTAATTGAGATCATTTTTTAACTGCACGATGTTTACTTTTAGCGGCAACACGATCTTTGGTCAATCGGTGAGGATTCATGATTGTGTTTAATTGAGATCATTTTTTAACTGCACGATGTTTACTTTTAGTGGATTGATTTCCTCCCGTGGTTTTTACCCATTTTAAGGGGTTTTCCACGTATATTCTTGTGTTCACTGGTTATTGATTTTCTATTCTTTAATTCTCTTATTCAAAATCTGATTGCATAAAAGAAAAAGGAATTTATTCAAAATCTGATTGCTAGAGGAGAAGCTTCAGGATTCGTTGTCGGGTCTGGCGGTGAGTCGGCGTTTTTGGGGGAGAGAAGAGAGAGGGTCCACCAAAGAATCGTGAGAAACGTGGGACAAGGGGCCTTTTTAACTTTTGATCTAACTTTTGATTTCTAGTTTGGGGGAGAGAGAGTGTCAAAAATGTGTGCAAATGGGGCCTTCAACGGATCCGGCCTCCATCCCATATATATATATAAGAAGTTTCCTATGAGGGCTCCCTCACAAAAAAAAGTGCGGGAAAACAGTTGTAAGCCGTTAGATCGCGTGAAGGGCATAGAATCCAACGGCCCACAACTGTTTTCCCGCACTTTTTTGCACCACGGTGTGGCAAATTTGGAAAGACCGTAACCGTAAATGCTTTGAAAACATTGATATGGATGATGAATTGAGTTCCAAGGCTATCTGGTCCTACATGGCTGAAATTGTTGAAGCTTTCAAATCTATTTCCATTGCTGGCCCTTTCATGAATCGTCTGACGTTATGGTTTCCACCCATGACAGGTAATTTGAAACTTAACACTGATGGGAGCTGGTATGAAAGCACTAGGAAAGCGGGTTTTAGAGGTCTCTTCAGGAACGAACAAGGTGAATGGAAGATTGGGTACTATGGGAAGATGGTGGCGAGTTCAAGTTTAGAGACAGAAATATGGAGCATCTACAGGGGGCTTACCATTATCTTGGAGGAAGGATTCTCAAATGTCCAGATTGAATCCGATTCACAAATTGCAGTTCTTCTTTTAAATGAGGGAGCTCCAACAAACCACCCTCAAAGTAATCTTCTAAATGACTGGAAATATCTCCTAAGCCGAACGGGTAGCACTCTCATCCACATATACTGGAATGCAAACCAGTGTGCTGATTTTCTTGCTAGAATGGGAGCTGAACAAGATGAATCCTTGGTGGTCTCCGTTAGCCCTCCCTTGGACATAAGGGAGTTTTTGATCAGAGATTCCTTGAATCTCCATCAGCTGCTGGATTAGTTTTTTCCTATGTTTAGAGTTTGTTTTCTCTTGCAAACTTGTAGTAAGTGTAACCGCCCTGCACATCTGATGTAGATCAACTCTCTTGCTTAGTTTCTATTATATTTCCGTTGCACCAAAAAAAAAAAAGATTTACTCGCAATAGGATATTTTTAAGGTTTTTTCTATTGTTAACCCAAACGGCCGACAATAAGAACACATAAAGACAAAAAACATACATCCCTCCACATTTTTCACATATTTCAATACACTTTAACACTTTTTTATACTCTTTTCACACATTTCAAATACACTTTTTAAACCTTAATGTCAGCCCAAATGGGCTGACTTTAGAATTTTCCTATTTTTAATGGTTAAAATTTCTTTTAAATAATGAAATTATTTAATAAATAAATAAAATTATTTCGCCATTCATAAAAGACTTAGACTTTTATTATAATAACTAATAATGTCACTTTACAAAATTTGGGGTTACGTATGCAATCAAAACCATAAACTAGGGTCGAATCTGTAGGAGTAAACAACTAAAGTGACTAAACTGTAATTACATCGTTTAAAATTTGAACCTGAGCCTTACATTTTTTTTTCCTTTTTATTGGCAAAAGAAATTTCTTAATCTTTGAAGAAGATACAAATATTAAACAGACCAAGTGCACAACGACAAATACCAACTCAAAAAATAGAAGGCAAGACGCCAATTAAAATAACAAGGACCAGATGTAAAAAAATGCACCAACCAAATGGCTAAACACAAATTCAACGAGTTCCTCGTTCTATATGAAAGTGAACCCGGATTTCAAGACAAGTCATTTTTGTTATATGCGTAATTTTTTTTAGCCCTTTTAGCACTGTTAACAAAATCAGAAAACTGTCCAGTAAATAAGAGTGTCAATATTTCTCTTCGGCCCGCTTTGAAATGGATGTAAGGTTTCCACATGGTATTACAGCGGGGCCCATTCCACCCCACATTTAAAACAAAAATCACACTTCACACCGCACGATGACAGACCAGCAAAAAAAAGTTGTACAATGATAGGACCCAAAAGGGGTCACACGTGACAGACCTCAAATGCGGCTACACGTGAGGGGGGAGTTAAGGAACAAGAGTCCAACATTGCTTGGGAGTGGAATAGATGATCACTTAATATATGCTGAGACATCTTCATTCATTGTCAATTGGCTTTGAGATGGATGTAAAGTTTCCACAAATAAATAAATATTTTTTCTCGAGTTAATTAAATAATCATCCTCTTTTCGGGTACTCTATAAGTTTTAATTCCGATCACTATTCATAGTTGTGTTTTCATCCTATTCAAGTGTGATATACCGGTTTTACCCTTATTATGACATACATAATAAAAACAAAAACCGTATTGCCGGAAATTTGGGAGTATAATTAGGGATTTCAAAATGGGATTATTTGATCCCTTTGTTGGGCACCCTGTAAGTTTGATTTTCAAAATTGGGACGATTTGGTTTCCATGTTTAACAGATTTGTGTATTCCAAAAAATTTGGGAATTAATGATTAGTGGGGGGAAATTCAAAATTAGTGGGGATGATTTCAATCCCTTAATTTAACTGATTTTTCGAAGGGGGTTAATCAATTTCCCCTTGATCTTCCATATAGTATAACGCATGCCATTATTCATTCAAAAATCATCCGAAAAATTCATCCCACTGTCATCCCCAACCCAATTTGCACCCGCTACGAATGATCATGGTGTAAGTTATGTGATAAAAAATATAGGTTCAGATCATATTTCAGTAACCATGGTAAATACTACTCCCTCCGTCTCATTTTGACAGTCTCCTATGAAAAACCGTGTAATTTTCCAATAACCGTAAGTTTCTGGGATGCTTCTTTAAGCAGACTGAGACGTTCAATGGGTTTGAGCGCAATATCAATCAGTGCATTCAGAGGCTGGGATGATAACTGTAGCAGCCGAGGACGTTAGAGGCCAAAGGGGGCCAAAAGGCCCCCGCCCTACCGCGGGACACGAAGGGTCTCGGCTGGGGCTCCTTCGGCTTACCAATCGCGGCCTCCGTTATACGCCCGCCGCTAAACCGCCGAAGGGGTTTGAACCCGCCGAAGGGAAGCGGGCCGAACGAATCTCGTCTGCCCGGGGTCACTGGCCGGGGGGGACATGCACGGCATGAGCTGGTCCATGCCAAGGGAATGGGGTACTAGCCGCCCCTCGAAGGGGCGGTTGGTGATTTGACAGGACGGGATCGAAGCGACGTCGGGTGGCGTCAGGACGTTGCGCTCGAGGCGTCTGTCCTACCACGTGACTGACCGGAGTTGGTGAGCGCGTAGGTATGCAGAGTAGGGTGAGGTCAGCTAGAGCGGCGGGGTGATCGATGCCCGGACCACGTGCTCGATCAGAAAAGGACGGCGCGTGGGGCGAACGGGTAGCGTAGCATGGAGGCTTCCCTTCCCCTATAAAAGGGGAGCTCTCCCCACTAGAGAAGGGGTGAGAAAACATTGACTTTACACTACTTGTACACACCAAATCCCTCAACTTCATATTGGTTGTATGTATCAAATCCTTCACCTTTACACTTGAAATACACATACGAAAGCACCATCCCCATCCTTGTCTTTTGACCCCGCTTCAGAAGGTGAAAAGAGTCCAATCGGAGAGGCAAGCCCCACAATTGGCGACTCCGCTGGGGAACATTCGATTGCTTTCCCAGGTTTGGTGGTTAGCCCTCTCCCAACCCCACCCGTGAGACCCCCAGATGTCTGATCGTACGCAAAATTTGACCTTAGGCCTTGACGCCTTCGACGGGCGCGGCCAGTGGCGCCACTCGGCCGACCGCCGGAGGTACGAAGTGCGACAGGACACGGGACTGCGGCTCGCTTCCGTGGTCAACCGGGAAGGAGTTGATATCGTAGACCCCAACGCCGCCGGGACGAGCGCCGCCGGAGTTCGCAGCGTGCCGAACGACTGGGTAACCCCTAACAGACAGGGAGTCCCGCTCCCTCCCCCTCCTCCTTTGCCGTTGGAGGCCCAAGTGGCCCTTCTGATGGCCGAGGTGGAGGCCCTGAAGAATCAACGACCGGCGAACCCCAGCCGGACGAAGAAGAAAAAGCTCCAGGCCACAGCCCAGACAGGGAGGGAGAAGGTATTCACTCGGCTTGGCAACAACGCGTTCAGAATAGACGAGCGCGGCCGGGCCCATAGAGATCGGCACGCGGGGGACGCCCGGACGAGAGATAACCTATCTCGGCCGGTTGACGTCCCCGACGATAGCGCTATGGAGTCAAGCGCGAGGTCGGCTGGACGCCGCAGAAACCCCTCGGAAGCCGGAGACCAAGAGCGTCGGAAGAGGCACGGAAAGGGGGTCGTTGACGATCACGAAGGTGAGCGCGACCGAGCACCCGGCGGCACAAACCGTCGCGCGCCGGAATGCTCGGTTGTAAGGGTGGACGGCGAGCACTCCGGCCGGGCACTGGATCACTGTCACGCAACCAGGTCGATGGACCGGGGGAGCGCGCAAGCGGCGGGACGGTGCGGCGTAGAGAAGCACCACCCCGAACGGGAAAGTCGCTCGGCGTATAAGTCTGGCCTGGACCCGGACGTCCGGTATGAGGTCACCAGGGACGGCATCGTCGCCGTCAACGAGCGCACTGGAGAATCGAAGATCTTCAAGGCAGAGCCCCCGGCGCCGCAGCAACCCCTCAAAGGCAGCCCCCAAAGGAAACGGGCTTCTGCGCGAAGCCAGGCCCAAGCCGACCGAGATATGGGGGAAGACTGGAAGAGGACGTGCGACAACAGCCGCGCGGCTGGAATCGGTCAGTTATCCCAAAACGAGGCAGAAACTAGGCTCGACAGGGCGCGGCAGTCGCCGTTCACGGCGGAGGTTGCCGGGGCAGTTCCGCCGAGAAATTTCAAGATACCAAAGTTTCCAAAGTATGAGGCCAGCTCCGACGCTTTTGTGCACGTTCAACAGTACCGACAGACGGCGGGGCTCTTCGGCTATAGTGACGCCATCATGTGTAAGACCTTCTCCATGAGCCTGTCCGGCCCAGCCTTGACCTGGTATGGCCAGCTGGCCCCGGGGGCTATCGGATGTTTTAGCGACCTGGAGAGAGCGTTCACGTCCCGGTTCGTCACCAACAACGTGCAGCCGAGGACGGTCGACGCTCTGTTCAACCTCAAGCGCTCGCCGGACGAAACCTTGAAGGCGTTCATCGGCAGATACTGGGAGGTCTACAACGCGATCGAAGACTGTGACCAGAAGCTCGCCGCGTCGTCCTTCAAGCACGGACTCGATGAGCATTCCGAGCTTTTTAGGGACCTTTTACTGCGGCCGCCGAAGAACATGACAGACCTGATGTTCGTGGTAGACAAGTACCGCGAGCTCGAGGAATTCCTCACCAGCCGCGAAGTGAAAGATCTCCCCAAAGCGCCGAGAGAGTCGAAAAAACAGGTTAACAACATTAAAAAGGGAGTCAGAGAGAACGACAACAGGGACGGGGCGAATGGCGACGACAGGGGCGCCCCGGCGAGGAGCAACAGGGATGGCCGAGGCGGAAACGACCGGGGAAACTGGGAGAGGCCCCGACCGAACGATAGAGACTTCGTTGCTGAAACGACAGTATTCAGGGAGCCGATCTACAGGCTCTTGGGGCCACTTGCTCGGAAGAAGTGGTTCGAGTTCCCGGAAGGCAAAATCGGAACGGCGGATGGCCGGGAGCCGAGGCATTACGTCAGGTGCTCCTATCACGATGAACAGGGGCATTATACGACGTCCTGCCAACCGTTCAAAGAGCACCTGGAACGGCTAGTCGCCGAAGGAAGAATGGAGGAGTGGATCGATCGGTCGAAAACGCCGGTCGTACAGCGAAGCGCAGTGCAACGCCCCCTCCCGGCGGGAGCCGCGAACCTCGTTATACACGGCTCGGCGAACCAGCGCCGAGTCGACCAGCTTCACAGCGAGCTCGGCCGTGCGTCAGCCCCGGGACGGGTGATGACGGTCGGGCAAGCGCCGAAGCGGAAATTCGAAGAATCGTCAAGGCCGTGGGCAATCTCTTTCACCGAAAGGGACTTGGAGGGGGTACAGTTCCCCCATGACGACGCCCTAGTAATCGAGGTAGCAGTCGGAGACAGGCCTGTGAAGCGGGTACTCGTCGATCAAGGAAGCTCGGCGGATGTCTTATACTACTCAGCCTTCAAAACCTTGGGTCTGAAGAAGGATGACATCGTCCCACCCGAGTTCCCGCTTGTCGGGTTCGCCGGGACGCCTGTGTGGCCTCTCGGCAGCATCAGTATTCCGATCCGAGCTGGCTCCGTCATCATGGAAGTGGATTTCACCATAGTCGACTTCCCGAGCCCGTACAACGGCATCTTGGGCAGAGGATGGCTCCACGGGTTGGGGGCGGTCGCGTCCACGCTGCACCAGCGTGTTCGTTTCATCGGTGCGTCGGGACGGCAAGAAACGGTGATCGGGGACCAGCTGGTTTCCAAGAGGTGCTTCGTCAACGCCGTGTCGCCAAAGATCAACAAGAAGGGGAGGGTCCGGCAGGTCCAGTGGATAGAAAGGGGAGACGCCCCGATACTTGAGGATGTGGGCTTGAAAGCCGAAGAGAAAGCGGTGGAGAGCCTTGTCAAAGTCCCAATCAACGAAGAGGGGACCAGGTTCTTCATGGTGGGGTCGTCCCTCTCCGAGGCCGGGCGGTCCGAAATGGTGCAGTTCCTCAAGGACCATGTGGAAGTGTTCGCTTGGACTCCCTACGAGATGCCGGGCGTGGCGCCGGACTTCATCACGCATTCCCTTAACGTTGATCCGGCCAGGCGGCCGACGGTTCAACGGCCGCGGAGATCCTCCGCCCAACATTCGGACGCCGTGACCGAGGAAGTCGATCGGCTATTAGAGGCCGAGGCCATCTGTGAAGTCCAATACCCCACTTGGCTGGCAAACACGGTGGTGGTAAAGAAGAAGAGCGGTGAATGGCGCGTGTGTGTCGACTACACCAATCTCAACGACGCCTGCCCGAAGGACTGTTTCCCGCTTCCTCGGATAGACCAGCTGGTCGACGCCACGGCCGGACACGCGAGGCTAAGCTTCATGGACGCCTATCGTGGATACCACCAGATCGCCATGGACGTGGAGGACAGGGAATCGGCGTGGATCTGAATCGTAATAGAGCCAATCGAACCGGGGGTCGGTTGGGCCGAACTCGAAGTTGCCGGACACCTTTACGTGCTCTACTACCCACTTGTCCGTATCGGTGAGCCGAGACACGACGTGGTCAAAACCGGGCCGTGTGGAGAAGAAATAACGGCCACGCTGCGAGTTGAGCCCCATATTGTACATAAGGGACAGATCGTGCTTTGAAAGCTGCAGGCCGTTCTCCCTTACCAGCGCTATCGCCGAATTAATTATTCGGAAGGAGTTGATCGCGAGCTGGCACGGCGCGAGCTCATAGTGCGCCAGGAACATCCGGAGGAATGGATGAAGGGGGAAACGTACCCCCCCCTCGGTTATGGCGATGAGCGGGAATATGACGAAGTCCTTGGAGAAGACCAGCCGTTGCCCCGTGTAGGGCTCGACCACCACGTCATCAGGAATTCCGTACGTTCGGCGGAATTCATTCCATTCGCCGGGACCCCCGCTGACGTAGTGGGCATAAGGGCTTGGTTGCACCCCGGCTGGCAAGGGCTGGATTAGGTCTGGGTCCAACGGCTCCCTCCGTCGGGAGGTAGATGTGCTGGGCTGTCTGGCCGAGGACCTAGTGCCCTGGGCGGGCGGATTCGATTCGCTGGTGGGAAGGGGCCCGGTTGCTGTGGCACTGGACCCGTGCTCCCCTGCGCCCCCGCCGCGCTCCTCGTCCGCGGCCAAGTCGTTGGAATCAGACGGCCTCCGAACGAGGAACGTCCCAGACTCTCCGTGTGCCGAGGGGATGTGCAGTCGGACGCTTCGGCCAAGGGCGGCAATCCTCTCGGCGTCTTGTTGGACTACCCCGCCGTGAGAATCTGATTCCGTTCTGGAGCTCGAAGACTCCGCCATGCCGAGGGACCTAAAAGACAGTGCACGGGTGAAGATTGTCAGGGGCTTGAACTCTGGAGGGTCGGGGACGGAGGCCGAGGGGGACGGTCCTAGCGAGGCCCCCTCGGTTGGAGGCCCCCGTTCGGAAGGGACGCGACTGAGGAAGATGAACAGTTCGAAGTCCTGGGTTTTCCAGGCACGAACCATGCACCCCTCCGACGGGGGGGAAGATGAACAGTTCTTGGGCACTTGGGTCTCCCAGGTGCCCGTCGCTCGCTCTTCCCCAACAATCGAATGGGTTTGAGTACCATTTGGCACGAAAATGACGAAAACAAAAACGAAAATGGCTATCGCGAGAACGAAGAAACAAAATAAGGCAAAAAGGAAAACGGAGAGGTCGATCGAGTTACCTGAGATTCTGCAAAAAATCCCGGTGAAGCCTGAACAGGGAGGAGAGAGGCGGCGACGGTGGTTGTTGACACAGATTCTAGAGAGAGAGAGCGAAGGAGTGAAGAAGCGAAAGTGGAAGGGGAGTTTTGGTTTATATAGAGCGTGGGGGTGCACCGTTTGGGCTCCCTCAACCGCAGAGGATCCCAAACGCAGCGACTCGAAGCGTCGCGATGGGCGGGAAACGGCTCGCCTCCCAAGCGACCAACGGGGGGCTGACACGTGGCGTACGGAGCAGAGGGGTGTTAATTGCCCCCCCTCCTGGCGATGCCAGCTGTTCTCGCCCGCAGCGAATCTCTGCGGCGACTGCGATGTGCCATCATTGCTGGAGGCACGCCCCTGGGAGACACGTGGAGGCCTACCCTCCCCCTACCCTACGGTTCGGATATGACTGGGCTGACGTCCTTCCTGATGGGGATGGGCACGTCGATTACTCGCCCCCAGCGCCCTCGGCTTTCGGCGGCAGTCAGCTCCCCCGTAGCGATCGATCCGGCCGGAGGAGCTGAGGGGCTATTGTAGCAGCCGAGGACGTTAGAGGCCAAAGGGGGCCAAAAGGCCCCCGCCCTACCGGGACACGAAGGGTCTCGGCTGGGGCTCCTTCGGCTTACCAATCGCGGCCTCCGTTATACGCCCGCCGCTAAACCGCCGAAGGGGTTTGAACCCGCCGAAGGGAAGCGGGCCGAACGAATCTCGTCTGCCCGGGGTCACTGGCCGGGGGACATGCACGGCATGAGCTGGTCCATGCCAAGGGAATGGGGTACTAGCCGCCCCTCGAAGGGGCGGTTGGTGATTTGACAGGACGGGATCGAAGTGACGTCGGGTGGCGTCAGGACGTTGCGCTCGAGGCGTCTGTCCTACCACGTGACTGACCGGAATTGGTGAGCGCGTAGGTATGCAGAGTAGGGTGAGGTCAGCTAGAGCGGCGGGGTGATCGATGCCCGGACCACGTGCTCGATCAGAAAAGGACGGCGCGTGGGGCGAACGGGTAGCGTAGCATGGAGGCTTCCCTTCCCCTATAAAAGGGGAGCTCTCCCCACTAGAGAAGGGCTGAGAAAACATTGACTTTACACTACTTGTACACACCAAATCCTTCAACTTCATATTGGTTGTATGTATCAAATCCTTCACCTTTACACTTGAAATACACATACGAAAGCACCATCCCCATCCTTGTCTTTTGACCCCGCTTCAGAAGGTGAAAAGAGTCCAATCGGAGAGGCAAGCCCCACAATAACATAAGGAGCCCATGATTTTGCCTTAATCCTCTGATTATCACTCCGCCATGGCTAGGTATGCACTCTCTCTCTCTCTCTCTCTCTCTCTCTCTCTCTCTCTCTCTCTCTCTCTCTTTCTCTCTCTCTCTCTCTAACTTTGTAAAAACCATAAATCAACCAATCATGGAAAAAACACATAACCGTGTTCATCTAGCAATATTCCAACACTGAAACGGGAAAAAAAATATCATCCTCGGAAGATGGAATAATCAGAAAAACTTACAAAATCAAGCCATTGTCGACTGTCGTTCAAGTCCGAGTACGCCTTTTCCAGGAAGTAAAGCAAGTCGACGGACAGCGGAGAAGTTTCATACGGCGGCGGAGGTAGACGGCGATCGAGGATTGCGGTGATCGACGGTGTTGGAGGACGATGATGGGTGGCGAATTGTTGGACGACGGATGGAGCGAAAGAAATTGGAAGAAAATGAGGGGACGAGTTGTTTTTTAATTCATCAAGTTAGGAAAGCGTCAGTTTAGGGATTTGGTGTAATCTTTTTATATTCGAAATTATCGCATAGGACCTCTAATTTTAATAGGGTGTTCCACTAGCAAAAAATTATTTTTTCCAAATACCGAGATATGTCATTCTCTCACAACACATCATATAAAAAATCGTAAAAAATCAATTTATTCAAAAAACTGGGTTAGGGGAACACCCCTTACGTGTTGGTCCCAAAAATCAACACCTATACAGGTTACACGATTTAGTCCCAAAAGCTGAAAATATAGACATACAAGGGCAAATTTGGGTTTATATTTAAATTTGGGGGTGAAAACATAACTCCGAAAAATGATGGGATGATAACATAAGTTATGGTGCTTCTGAGGTTGATTATTTAAGTACACATTTTTTCTCTGCAACTAATTTTAGGCCTTCTTTGGCTAAAAAAACCATTTTGGTTTATTTTTCGTCTTTATTCACAAAACTTTAAGTTTGACTAATAATTTTATACTTTTTAGATTTCTTTCGTAGAGAGGAGCCAAGAAACCACAACAAATCGACCGAAAACTAACAAATGCAAAAAAAATTTGAATAAGGACAAAACCAAAAAAACCAAAAAAAAACCAAAAAACCAGTTTTTTCAATTCACCCAAATGAGGCCTTAGTCTATGCAACTGTACAAGTAGACAAAATAGCACTTTGGACGTAGTTTTTTTATAATGTGCTCCTCGTTCAAATTGCAAATTAAAAAACAGAAAATTGGCATAAAGGCCAAGTTTGGGGCCTTAAATGGTGTTTAGTCCAGCCTAATTTATTTTAATGCCTCTAATATATTGATGAGAAATTTTTGAAAGCTTAAGGACAATACTAGACAAAAATACCCTTAATAAAGTAGGAGCAAATACCAGATCAAAAAAAAAAAAAGTAGGAGCAATAAAGCCGTGCACGGAAGAATGCAGACTGCTATCCCCGTGAAAGCGACTAGCCAGTATCCATAGCAGCCCGTCAATTACTGACAAACACGTTAGGAGTACTTCCTTTTTTTTTTCTGAGTCAGACTCGTTACTTACAATTTCAATGGTGATTTCAATTTCTTGAACTCATCATGTCACTTTTAGTGACCCACTACATCCCTCTCCCTCTCCCTCTCTCTCTAATGCGTGGGATAAAATTAATTGAGTCCAATTTTGGGTACCCTAATATTTAGGTTTAAGATACACTTTCCAATTACAGGGTTTTAGTAATTTAGGCATTTTCATAGGGTACCCTAAGGTTTTAGGCACTTTCATAGGATACCTAAGGTTTAGGTTTAGACACTTGCATATGGTACCCTAGGATTTAGATTTAGGCACTTTCGTTAGGTTTGAGAATTAGGCACTTTCATAGGGTTTGGGGGGTTTAGGCACTTTCATAGGGTTTGGGGGGTTTAGGCACTTTCATAGGCTAGCGGGGGCATTTTTGAGATGTGTGGGTGACTTGTCCTTTTGGTATTAATGAATTAGTGTGTGTCTTATTTCTATGATTAACTCTTATACCATGTCCTTATCGAAGAAAGACTCATTAAAAAATGGGTGAATACTACTCAGTACTCACCTTATGTAGAGCACACCGAGATTCATATTGATGATCAAGCTATTTATTTTGTAGGACGTGATTTTGTTTCAACTTTCTCTACAAAAAAATAAAGTCAAACCACAAGTAATTGATGAAGACCAAAAATGTTGAACAAAAATTATATTGTTACCAAGCACCAAATGATATATGGTCCTAAGCTTATTTTTGCATGATACGTTCAACTAAAAAAACAAAAACAAATACTCAATGCCTATCAATGAACTCACTAGGTTCTAATTTGGTGCAAAAAATCAAAAACAATTACTCCTCGTGTACTTTAATTTGGTGCAAAAAAAATCGAAAAACGATACACGGAACCACTTCATTTTTTGATTTGAAATATCATGATTTTAGCAACTGGGTGCTAAAATCTTTTGAAAAATTGGGCCTTATCAATGAAGTTCCAAAAAAGAAAAGAAAAATACTCAATGTGTATGGATGTTCCTCACTTTCAAGCCCTTTCACCACTTGTTTATTACTACTATCGCAACAGTCAAAGGGGAACTGGAAGAGAGGGCTTGTCGTGACTTAGGGCATAGCAGGCTGTTGTGCCCTTAGTCCGAGTCACGTCCCGAGCTTAAAAACATATTCAAAACTGCTCCCCATTTAGCTTCAGATGCAAACAACAATCCTCTAAAAAATCAAGTCGGCCAAATATCGGAAACTTACTAAACAAATCATATAATATTGCTGTGTATTTTTAAAATTGGATTTTTTGTTATTTAACTGAATAAAAAACGCATTCTTCTTACTAGGTTAAAGATGTCCGATTAACTTGATTTCTAACCGGGTTATTCTTTGCGTCCAGTTCTAAACAGTAACATTTTGAATTATATTTTAGGTCAAGACTGGACTGAGGGGGGTGCTATGCATCCCATGCATAGCACCGTGCTGCGCAGTCACGCGTGGCTGCGCCGACATCGTTCCGACGATCAGAGATGTTCACCACATATACCTTGTCGAGTAGTACAAGTGTACCAAAAATCAATTCGATCGAATATCTCTAAGTGCGTTATCATAACACAAATACTTTGGAAAGAAATGGAACACAAAAGGACACAAACACTGGATCAAAACAACTTTTTAAAGTTATTTGTGTTGCGGTGAGACACTTAAAGATATCTGATCGAGTTGATTTTTGACACACTTGTAGTACTCGACAAGGTCCAACCCAAGGACCGCAGGCTCCCGAATCCGGGGAACTGTGAGGCAATCAATGGATATCATTATGTAATGTTTAATCAGGTTTCTTCAAGCTAAAACTCAGATTCTTCTCTATCCGTTTACTCAGGGATGGAGCCAAGGGGGGCCAGTAGGGGCGGTCTCCCTTGCAAGGAAAACAAAAAACCTCTACTATTACATAGAAAAAATTAATTTTCCTTTGAATTATATAGGCTCGCCCCTGCAAAGTATTTTGGATAAAACATTCACCCCTACGTAGTGAAATTCCTAGCTCCGTCCCTGCGTTTACTCATAATACTAGAATGTACCTGAGCTCTCATTCACCTTTCAATGGTTTTGCCTTATCTGTGGTAAATTGAAGTGGTTTCTTTAAAATACTGCATCAAACACAATTTAAAACCACTTGGCAACCAGAGTTTTTAAACGAAAGTCAAATCTAATGCTTCTGCAGTTGATCATCTTACCAGTCTTAACCAAACATTCGTAACAAATTTTTAACGGCCAGTTGACAATTATAATTTAACATGATAACCCTTTTTCCAAAAAGTTGGTCCATCTTTTCTATTCTGAGATCCCAAAATTCGTATTCGGGGGATGTTGTGGACCCGGATGCTTTGCACAGTGTTGTGCATCCCTCGACGTCGTGTTTTAGACGACCTAGATGTGTTTTAATTTTTTACTGATAAAAATAAATCAAAAATAAATTAAAATTACCAAACACATCCAGACCATCTAAAACATGATTAGACGGCCGAGGGGTGCACAACACAGTGTTAAACACCCGGGTGCACAGCACCCCTTGGGTATTTTCATTTGTTTTGCCTTCATTCTCATATTCAAACTAGTGGAGGAAAAAGGTTTAATTTCAAGGACACCCCCTTAACTATCACGTTTTGGCAACATGACCCCCTCAACTAAAAAAGGTGCCAACATGACCCCCTCAACTATCAAAATCAAGCAACATCACCCCCTCCTTCCAAATCTGTTAAATTTTTGGACGGAAACAAGGGAAAAGACTAAGATACCCACTAACTTAACTGAAGGAAAAATAAATAAATCAAAACCCAGATCGTCCTCTCCTTCACCCTACCCCACCTTCCCTCCACCACCGGCGACCAACCCTTAGAACGGAACAATGGAAGAATGGAACGGCGATCGGGATGGAGATCTGAGTGAGACGAAGGGATCGAGGCTACAGGTGTGGAGGGTACTCACCACTACCACTTCTCCCTCCCCCACCGCCGTTGCCACCGTTAACAAAGCGTCATCTGTTGTTTCACCCTCCGCATTGTCGTCAACAACTGCGCAATCGCCGCCGCCGCAGCTCGTCGATCTGTCGCTGGCCATCGCCGCCAGATCCGCCGACAACAACAACCAGCAGCTGGCGGTCGCTACTATTGTTAATCCTCCGACGAAGAGGTCGACGAAGGATCGGCACACGAAGGTGGATAGGAGAGGGCGGAGGATCACTGCCGGCGACGTGCGTTGCAGATGATTGAAGGTGGGGTGAGGGAGAGGGCGGAGGATCTTTGAGGGGTTTTGCAGTAAGAAAGCCAACTTTCTTTCTAGTTTTGCAACATTACACATGAGTTCAAGTCGATTTTGAGAGTTAGGGTTTCAATTCAAAGGTTTTTGGGGTTCGATTCACACAGATGTGAGGCTTAACAGGTTCAAAAAATGGGTCACCGGAAATGGGCCTCGCGGAGATGAAGGCGCCGATCGAAATAGGGAAGGGAAAAGGTGGGGGGGGTGTCATGGGATTGACTCGGTTTTGTTGTAGGAGGAGAGAGAGAGAGAGAAGAAAAAGGAGGAGGGTGAGGGCATTTTAGTCCAAAAAATTATTTAAGGTCCAAAAAATCCAATCTTTCCATCCATAATGTTAACAGATTTGGACGAAGAGGGTGATTTTGATAGTTGAGGGGGTCATGCTGGCACGTTTTTTAGTTGAGGGGTCGTGTTGCCAAAACATGATCGGACGGCCGAGGGGTGCCTTTTCATTTGTTTTGCCTTCATTCTCATATTCAAATTAGTGGAGGAAAAATAAATTAATATTTAAAAATAAAAAGGGTAATTTGTGAAATTCATTTATTAGGAAGAGTAATGTTTTTACTTTCCTTAAAAAATTGAAACCGAAAGGACCAACATTTACGAAGACAGTATATGTAATTGAAAAGATTTCTTATGAAAAAACTCCCAAAAAAACCATTCAAGATTAACATAGAAAATGGCCTTCACACTGGTCATAGGAGAACTGAG
>CM029277.1:24954269-25314269 GCA_016920895.1 Vaccinium myrtillus
TTTCGCCAAAAGGGGGCGACCAATCCAATATGCCTTGTGTCCGATACGTATAACGAATTGTCCAATAAAAACACGTGTCAAAGTCGTAGTTTAATGATTTCAAAATAGTTTTTGGGGTTACCACGTTGCTATATATCAAGTATACGAAGTTCCGGACGATTGGAGGTCAAACGGACGTCAAAGGGTGGCCGAAAACCACCCAGAAAACAGGGGCAGCAGCTGCCTTGTCCAGAAAATGACAGATTTTCACCTCTAAGGTGTGGAATTTCAACCCAAAACACAAATGGGATAGTCTAGGTTCAAATTAGAGATGCCAATCAACAATTAAACATGGAGGGAGGTCAATTTCACTCCCAATTTCATCAATCAACAATCAATTTCATAGATCACAAAATTAAAGTGAGAGAAACCCACACAGAGGGAAAACATGAATTTCAAGGAAATTGAAGCCAAGAACAAGATATGTTCAACATATCACAAGTATATAACTAGAGGAGGTAGTAATTGTTTCCCTACCTCATGGGTTAAGCTCCAAATGGAAGATGAATGGAACCCTAGATATAGAAACCTTCAAATCCCGAAACTTGAGCTCCCGGTGCGAATCCAAAGCAACCCGAACTCCACACGGTGCGTAGAACACGAAAATGGCATAGGTTCTTGAAGTGGTTGAGTGAGGAGGGGTTAACTTGAGCTTGGGAGGTGCAACAATGGAGGAGAGAGAGGAGAGAGAGAGAGCCGATCGGGTTGGGGAGGGAGGAGAAGTGAAATGTTTTAAAATTTGCAAATCTTCCCCCACACACTACTAATATAATTCCCTTATTACACTACACACCCAAATGTGACTTGTGTATATAATATGTAACCACAATACTTATTTTCATAAACCAAACTTAAGTAAAGATTATTCTTTACTTTAATTTATTTATGAAAATAAGGAAGTACCCCCCATTTGGAAATAATGACATTTACAGAATTTTAAAATTCTAATCACATCAAAATCTCATCCCCCCACTTTTAGTACAAAATCGAAAACGGGCGCATTTTTCTCCGAAGAAAATGGGCGAAAGATGACTTTGCCTTACTCAAAAATAACTTCCGATTATACCATTTTGATTAGAAAAATCCAAGGAACAATTACTGGGACTTTTTATCGACCAAATCGAAACTTCTCAAAAAGTGATTTTTCAAAAAGTAATTAAATTTTTCGGGTCTTTACAGGTACACCCATATTACATCAAAACAAGTTTGCTTTCATACCTCCCGGTCGCGTCGTACGGTGAAAACATCGCCTCGTACGGAGCGATTCAATGAGGAGGAACATTCCCCACTTGAATATACTGTTTTCCCATTCAAAATAGTCCATTTTTAATCTTATTCCATGCCTTGTATGTGCCTCTGTTTAATGATTTCGAAAACCCAAATTTTTAAATTGTTGTGCAGCCAACTTTGCCGACGGCACTCCCACCGTGCCGCACGGTACACACTTGGAGTGCCAGTAAACTCATTTGAAAATTTGACCGTTGATTGATGAACAAGCTTGCAGACACCTAACACCCAGTGTGCCGCACGGCACACCTTTTCATCAAATTTGAAGTTTTAACCAAAGGCTGCCTTTGCACAAACAGTTTGAACCTTTGTTTGTTTATTATTATAACTTGCATTATTATCTGTTTTCATTATTATCGTCTGTTTTGCTTGATAAATTGTTTATTTGAATAAAGTTCGGCATTAAAACGTTTTTTTCTAAAAATCCCACAAGTGTTTAGTAAAGACCGATTTGTAATCGGGCGAACGGGGTGCATTAAAACCCTTCCCCGTTCGTAACCTGGCTCCCGAGTCCAAAACGAATCTCTGGTTTTCAAACTGTTTTACAAATCATTTTCTCAATCATTTCTCAAAACGGTTTCTCGGGTCCCAAACCATTTTCTAAAAACCCGGGTGGCGACTCCCATTTTCAAAACAACAAGTTTTCCAAAACCAACCGGTGGAAATCGACCGTCCACAGACCCCCCACTTCTGAAATTCTGGAGTCACCACTGAGTTCATGTCTGTTATAATTTGAAAATTAGATGTTGTTTTAAAACGAGTGTTCAAGTTGATCCGGTACCCCCCAAAAAAGAGAATATAATAAAAATTTTGTTTGTCGAAGATGATAGAGGCGTTATTCCCTTCATCTCTTGGTTGAGAGCGAGGCAAGTGAGGGAGCTCTAAAAGTAGGTGAGGCCGTGGCAAGAAGGGATCCTCGAGAGGTGGAGCCAGACAAGGATTTGGAGAAGGTTCCATATGCAACGCAACTATATAAAAAGGTTAAGGGCTAGAAAGACCTTGAAGGGACGATTTTGGTTTTTGAATCGTTTGATATTTGGGGCGAGTGAAAAGTTTCACGTGGAAAAATATTGTGGGAGAAATTTCGACAGTTTGGTACCGGTCCAATTAGAGAAATTTTATTTGGGTTGTTTTTATTTTTCTTTTCTTCTCTTTGTAATATTTTACTGTTATTAATGAAAATATTGTTTTCTTTGTTATTCAAATTTTTTTTTTTTTTTGATCAACATGATTCTGCAGTGAAGAATTGTGCAATCTCTAATGAGAAACCTCATGTGTCTCTATAATAAACCTTCAGAGGAGCGAATTGGTTAGCTTGCATAAAATTCTCTCCATATAACATCTTCTCTATCGCAACATGGCCTGCTACGTGCGCGTACCCGTTTGTACAACAAAGACGTCCACCCAATATGCGGTACGCCATGGGCCAGCCAAACCCACATTGCTCAAAAGTCCATGCGCATCATTAGACCCCTTATCCTAGACTCTCAATCAAAACTTATACCAGTTTCATTAGCACAATAAATTAAATCGTTTTGCAAGTATGATGAGAGACTTATTGAAAGAAAGCTCGGCGAGAGGAAAGCCTAAATTCAGTTATGGCAGCGGTATGGTATGAAATCGGATATGAAGCGCGGGATCACGCGACTAAGAATCCGAGTCCGACCCTGATCCATACTAAGCTGAGTTTCTCTATTGGTTAATCGGTATTTTGGCAATTTTTATTTTTTATTTTTCATTGTTTTTAGGAATAATTAGTCATAAATACACAATATTTTGCCTATTTAAAGGGAAGGACAAAGAACATTTGCAATCAAACATAAAGACAAGGAACATTTGCAATCAAACACAAAGACGCAATAAGTGGCCCTATTAATTATGCCATTATAAATTGCAAAATACAATCAAAAGGGTTATCATGTACGTGTACTATACTTTTTGATCAACCGATATACAATTATAAAACTATGATAGTAGTATATAATTACGTAAATGCATATTGTGAATTTGTAACTATTTTAAACGCAAAATATAAAACCTATCGTGCTATCACCATAAAAGTCGTAATCTAAAATTGCAGGCGACGTTCTTTTATTCTGTACAATAAATTTTTAACGAAATTTGGAATGACCGGTATTAGGTTTTAAACTAAAATACATTGGATGGACAAACTTACATAGTTGTTAAATTAAAAACAAAAAAACAAAAACTCTAATTTTTTTTGGTTGCCAGAAGTGGTCGGCCAAGAGGTGGGGTGGTGGTCTGCCGGATGTGGGGTGGTGATTTTTTTGAATTTTATATTCGAAATTAGAATTTTTAAAAATTAGTTAGATCTCACTAATTTTTTTGTTGGCAGAAGTTGTCGGCCAATCGGCCAAGAGGTGGGGTGGTGGTTGGCCGGAGGTTGGGTGGTGATTTTTCTGAATTTTATGTTCGAAATTAGAGTTTTTAAAAATTAGTGACATCTCACTAATTTTTTTGGTCACCGGAAATGGACGACAAGAGGTGGGGTGGTGGTCGGTCGGATGTGGAGTGGTGATTTTTTTGAATTATATGTTTGAAATTAGAATTTTTTAAAATTAGTGACACCTCACTAATTTTTTTAGTTGCTAGAAGTGGTCGGCCAAGAGGTGGGGTGGTGGCCAGCCGGAGGTTGGGTGGTGATTTTTCTGAATTTTATGTTCGAAATTAAAATTTTTAAAAATTAGTGGCATCTTACTAATTTTTTTGGTCGACGGAAGTGGTTGGCCAGAGGTGGGGTGGTGGTCTGCCGGATGTGGGGTGGTGATTTTTTTGAATTATATGTTCTAAATTAGAATTTTTAAAAATTAGTAACATCTCACTAATTTTTTTGGTCACCGGAAGTGATCGGCCAAGAGGTGGGGTGGTGGTCGGCCAGAGGTTGGGTGGTGATTTTTCTAATTTTATGTTCGAAATTAGAATTTCTAAAAATTAGTGACATCTCACTAATTTTTTTGGTCACCGGAAGTGGTCGGCCAAGAGGTGGGGTGGTGGTCGGCTAGAGGTTGGGTGGTGATTTTTCTAATTTTATGTTCGAAATTAGAATTTTTAAAAATTAATAACATCTTACTAATTTTTTTGTCTTTATGTTCGATTGCAAAAGTTCCTTATCCTCCCATTTAAAAATGTCAAATGTTTTTTGTTTTTATGTTCGATTTCAAAAGTTCCTTGTCCTTCCATTTAAAAATGTCAAATGTTTTGGATTTTTGGGTAAGTGGCCCTTGTTTTTAAAACTAAACGGACTAAATGATATTTTTAATGAAAACGAATGTACGTTGCCATTAGGCTGGAGATAAAAATTATAGGGTCAACTCAGCTTTCAACATGCCACTTAGAACCCGTTTGGATGCCGTTTATATCCCGTGACTAAATCATCTCTCTTTCTCTCATCTCAATCTAATACGTCATCCAAACGGCTCGTATTAATCCAGTCTATGAAACAGTTGACAGAGAGATGGGTAATTGACACGCCCTTTAAAATCGCGTCCCATGACTTCATCTACTTTTGCTTACGTGTCCAACAGCAACTGGATAATTAACAATTCGTAGTTCGAAAGTAACATTAGAATCAATTATCCACTCTCTCTCGCATAATTGGAAAGGAAGGAAACTTCCTAGGGTGCTTCTCAGGCACACCATAACTCGTACTAATGCCATCAAAATTCTAAATCATGATGACTGTGTTCATTTCCCAATTTTAGTTTTAGTTTTGATGGCATCAATATTATCCTCATTTCTCTCTCTCTCTCTCTCCACTCATTACACCTTTTTACATCATCAAAACTAAACTAAACTAAATTACCAAACGAACACAACCATATCATCTCCATCTAATATGGATGGGCCCCCTTCACAAGTTTTGTAATCGTGGGACGTTGGCGTAGGAGTTCTACTTCATGGGATCAAAGAGATCCGCGAGGGCTAGTTCGGTCGATTAGTGGGTTCGATACCTACGCAATTGACGAGGTCTTTGATTTTTTTGGTCAAACCACAAAAAGTAACTTATTGCGAATTCCATAGTCTCAACGTGGATGACTTGCTTTTGACCATATCAAGAAAAGGATTAGCTAGCTGAGGTGCTTGTAACCTGGACCAGACACCTTACCCTGTCAACACTCCCGCCCCTCCCCCCCGCTGTGGATGACTTGCTTTTGACCATATCAGGAAAAGGATTAGCTAGCTGAGGTGCTTGTAACCTGGACCAGACACCCTAACCTGTCCAACCCGAGGAAAAAAAATTTGATGGAGCGGTTACTTGTAATGCTCTCTCACATGACCCACCTCATGTGAAGGAATTGCAAATAATCATTACATTGAAAATTTTCTCATAAGCCAAATTTGCCCTTCGAAATCCTCTATCTTCTAGTGTTTTTGATGCATTTTCGGACGTTAGATCAAGTAGAACTCTAAGGAGATGTGCATATACAACGTTTTTGCGTCTTGTGACATATACAACATTTTTTGGAATTATAGATATAAAAAAATTAATGACTCATTAATTATTTAAAGAGATTAGTGACAGTGGGAAGTTTCATGAGATAAACGTATACGTCTCAAGTGGATTAATTCCAATAATCCGTATTCTTCTTCAGACTCCATTTTTTATTATTATTATTAGGTGTGAATGTGCGATGCATGTCTATTTAATTTGAGAGGAGTGAGTATTAAATCTGAGCGGGAAATCCTAGGCCGCCCCTACTTTGTGTGGGAGCTTTCATCCAAACCCCATTTTGTCCTTCACTCCTAAATAAGCCCCGCGCGCGGGTTTTCCATTTAATACAGCCGTGAACTGTCACTTTCACACGCGGGCTCTCTCTCTCTCTCTCTATTTCTTCCTGACACACATTGCATTTATTTCTCCCCCTCTCTCCTCTCACTCTCTCCGTTCCTTTCACTCTCTCTCTCTCCCTCTCCCTCTCTCTCCCCCTTTTTAATTTTATTTTTAAAATAAAATAACTTTTGTTATACACATTTATTTTATTTTTTTTATAAAAATTACATACTCTCTCCGTCTCTTTTTAAGTGTTTAACTTTCCATTTTGGGCTGTCCCTAAATAAGTGTGGTTTGAAAAGTTAATGGATAAAAGTTTGTACAATTATCATTTTGCCCTTTTGAAAAGTTAGTGGGTAAAGAGTTAATGGGTAAAAGTGAAGGATAATTTTGGAAAGTAGAGGTAAAAGTTGATGTGAATAGTGTAAAGTGGAGGAAAAAATTTATGTGAAATGTGTAATGATGCGTTTCTTTAATAAGTTGGATTTACGAAACAACACATTTAAAAAGAGACGGAGGGAGTATTTGAAATCTACTCAATGAGATCTTTCAAACAAGATCCATTGTGAATATGAAATTATATACATGAAAAAAAAGTTTTGTTTTGATACCCATTAATTAAGAATTCATACCCCTAATTCACATCCTAAAAAATAAAAAAACTCACATCCTTCAAATGCAAATTCACATATCACAACTCACTCTCCAAAATAAACGATTCAAACCTCAAAAGAAAGGATTCACATACCTAAAATGCAGAATTCACACATCATAACCCACTCTCCAAAATACGAAATTCACACCAAAAAAGAAAGTATGTTATTAAGGGTGTGAATTGTGGGCTATTGGGGGTGTGAATTGTTACAAGGGGTGTGAATTGTGTGCTTTTTGGGAGGTGTGAATTGTTGCATGGGTGTGAATTGTGTGCATTTGTGGGTTGTGAATTATTTAGAATGAGTGTGAATTATACATTTGAGGGGTGTGAATTGTGTATTTTGAAGAGTAAGTTGTGATGTGTGTGAATTCTGCATTTCATGTCTGCGAATTCTTTCATTTTACAGGGTGTGACTTGTTTAGAAGGGGTGTAAATTAGTATTAATTAATGGATATAAAATAACTTTTTTTTAAATGTACACAATTTTATATTCAAATGGGATCTCATTTGAAAGATCTCATCAAGTATATTTTAAATATATAATTTTTTATAAAAAATAAATATGTATAACAAAAGTTATTTTATTTTAAATCTAAAATAAAAAAAGGTGGAGAGAGAGAGAGAGAGAGAGAGAGAGAGAGAGAGAGACAATAGAGAGAGAGAGAGAGTTAATTAAAGCAAGTCTCACATTTTTCAGCGGAAGAGGGAGGAAGAGAGAGAGAGAGAGAGAGAGAGAGAGAGAGAGAGAGAGAGAGAGAGAGAGAGAGAGAGAGAGAGAGAGAGAGTAATGATGCGATCAATGGATAGGACAATTATCATCCGCGCGCGTGGGGAGGGCTGGGATGAAATGTGTTTGACATGGGGTGGGCTTGGAAGGAAAGCTCCAGACAAAATAAAACCGGCCAGTAAGAAGCCCAAATTCGAGAGTAGCAAATATCCAATCGTCTTGACATGGTGCCCCAACATCCTTCGATATTACTTATATTTTTTGGGCTCCGTACACATACAGTCTACATTTGGAATCACGTAAATATACGGTATTAAAAGATAGGCTTATCTACTATTTTAGTCCCTACAAAATACACCAAGTTTCAATTTCGTCCTTACAAAATATTTTGTGTCAATTTTGCCCTTCCGTGAAATTAAATGACGGAAAATGCTTATGTGGCAAGCGGAAAATGCATAAAAACCAGAAAAATGCTTAAAATACTGAAAAAAGAAGATTAATCTCCAAAAGAATGAGGAAAATTATGAATATTTTAAAATACTAGAAAAAAGTCATTAGCCAAATGGGTTATGAAATTTGTCTAATTTCTTTTTTTGGAGATTAATCGTTTGTATCGACGAGAGGAATCAGAAAATTATGAAAATATGGACTGAAGTTAAAAAAAAAAGTTCATATAAGACTACACTTTTTTTTTCAAAACGGCAATAAAATTTATTAAAGAAAAATCGACAATGGGTACATAGAGTAGGGGGAGAAAAGAGAGAACTCCAACCAAGGTTAAAAAAATTAAAACACCCCTTGGACCAAAGCCGACACTTTATAGCAAAAAAAAAAAAATAGCTATTTGTTATTTTTTCGTCTTTGGAAAATCTTTTTGTCTAATTCAGCCCATACTTTATCAAGGAGAGAAATTACTACTATATATACATAAAATGCAGAAATCACTTTATTTAAAATGAGGGATCCCTCATTAGAAGTTGATCCTATATATATATATACAGAACATATCCTATGAGGGCTCCCTCACAAAAAAAGTGCGGGAAAACAGTTGTGGGCCGTTGGATCCTATGCCCTTCACGCGATCCAACGGCTAACAACTGTTTTCCCGCAACTTTTTTGTGCCCTCATAGGAAACTTCTTGTATATATATATTGTTTTTTTTCCTTTTTGTCTTTTTATCAAGGAGAGAGCCCTCATAGGAAACTTCTTGTATATATATTGTTATTTTTCAATTTAAATTACATAAAATATGCAATATGGATTGGAAAATCTTTTTGTCTAATTCAGCCCATACTTTATCAAGGAGAGAAATTACTACTATATATATAAAGTGTTGTCTTATATAATTTGTTTTTAACTTCGACCCATATTTTTATATTTTTCTGATTCCGCTCGTCGATACGAATGATTAATCTTCAAAAAAAGTTATTAGACAAATTTCATAAACTTTTTGTCTAATGACTTTTTCCCGGTATTTTAAATTTTTCGTCATTTTTTTGGAGGTTAATCAATTTTTCTGGTACTTTAAGCATTTTTCTGATATTCTAAGCATTTTTTATTTGCCACATAAGCATTTTCCTTCATTAATTTGACGGAAGGGAAAAATTGAAATTCGTCTAAAACTATATTGACGAAATTGACACAAAATATTTTGTAAGGATGAAATTAAAACTTGGTATATTTTGTAGCAACTAAAATAGTAAATAAGCCTAAAAGATATCGTGGTACCACATGGTGGTGGCTTAAGAACACCCCATGGGCTTGAGCTCTGAGGCAAGGCCCATGGGCCCAAGGCAAAGAATCATGCGGTATGATGCTGGTTGGTGAGCTCAGAAAATGACCTAAACTTAAAACTCATATAGTAGTTGATTAGTTAGAGCCTCTCCAACCGTCTCTCAGTCTCTCTCGCTCATAGGGTTGTTTAGGTTGGAAGGAATAAAAGGAGGTCAATTTCCTCTGTGAAGGGTCACTACTACATTTGGTGACCTCCTAAATCATTAAATTCTAGTAAGAGTGACAAGGAATAAGGCCACTTCTAACATACGAAACAAACAAGCAGGAACTTAAAAAAAGAAAAAGAAAGAAAGAACAATGCTAATCAACATATATTTTTTTAATTTCTTGGAGAAAGTCAATATTGTTAATTGTAGTTAGTGAAATTTGAACACTGCCTAGATGCATGAGAGTATGTGGTGCATAATACGCGGCTGCCACTGCACTTGCGCCCATCAACATAATTAAAAGCAACATTTATGTATTCTTTTGATAAAATTGAAAACAGAAAGCTAAAATTTGAAAAAATTAAGTACTAAAAATTGAATATTTTAAGTTGAAAGTGTTAGACTCACGGTTTTGTGTCCCACAAAGACTCACGTTTTATGCATGTTTGTTACAATTGGGACTCCAATATCATATAAGCCAATAAAAGATACGGTTCGTCATCATAACCAATTAGAGTTTATTTGGGAAATACTCTACATAAAAGAGTCATTGATGGATTAGGAGTCTTTTATAATTATCTCTAAGGCCCTCTCCTCTCCTCTATAAAAGGATAGAATACCCACCCCTTCTACATGTGTTTTTTTTTCCATCAATTAATGTTATTGGGTATTCTAGAAAGTTAGAGACAGAGAGAAGAAGGTGAGCCAAGAATTAAAGTTTAATCAAAGGGGTTTGCCCTTCCTTATTCTTGATGGTCAAAGAAGGTACGCTTAATTTATTGTTCTTAAGATGTGTTGAATTCAAGATCTTGTTATATCTGTTTTCCGCATAATAGTCTAAATACAGATATAGATTAGTTTAACAGAAAGTTGTTTGATAAAAACATCAAGAGCAAAATTAAAATAACTATTTTGATACGAGATAAATGAATCTTGATTAAATTGTTTGTGAACATTCTCGTTTAGTTTTTGTGGTGGTAGTGGAAAGTTGGTGAGTACATGTGGAGCGATTGTGGAGAGATGATGCTAAAGGTGATTGTGGTGGCAATTGATAGTGTGACTGGTTGTAGTGGAGGAGGTGTGCGTGGTGGGAGAATAACCATGGTGATGGAGATAGCCAGTGCTAAATGGAGGTGTAAATGATGACAATAACGAACAATGTAATTTACCGATGGAACATAATGGATAGATGGTAGTAATTGGACTAGTGATGTTGCAACAATTTTTTTTTAGGTTGGTTTGGTTTATTAATATTACTCTTTCCTTGGTATACTCACCGATTGTCTTCTTATTCAGAATGCTGCATCTTCTTTAACTGCTGCGATTTCTACTTTGGCTAAGACTTTATCACATTCTTTTTTGTTTACTATGGGGTCCTGAAGCACAAGGAGATTTTCCCTCCACAACAGTGCTGATGGAATACGCAGATGTCTGCTTCCTAGGACTACCCGATTTTCACCAAACGGAAGTAGCACCCCAATTTGATCGGTAGGCTAACCAGAAAACTATGCAGAACTCTAAGAATGTTTGATGTGTGAATGGTCTATGCAATGCAGATTTTTCTGTGAATGAAATGAGAGGAGAAGGGTCCTATTTATAGATAAACAGACACCTGAATAGAGAGGTACGATCGTACCCATTCAGAACCATATAGACGTAACTGTTCGGAATGAAGCTGAAACAAGAATGCAATTGTTTGGAGCAGTGCCTGGCTGAATGGGTGCTGTCTATAATAGCCCGAAGAGGTGCTGTCTATACATTACGTTGAAATACAAACGAAAGGGATGCACCTCTTGGTTTATAAGCCACCAATTCAAGACTAGTTCAAAGCCTTCTATAGGAATTAATTACTAAATAAAAGATTAACCAACTAATCCTTCTAGAGATAAGCCTTTGAACCTACAACGTCAATGCCATGTCTGGCCCAGTTTAATATGGCAACGCGAACAATAAATTGAATATTTTTACCCACTCAAATTATTATTCATTTATCCAATGATATAATTTGGAGACAATTTCCAATTCACTGATAAATATGATTACAAAACTATATTTTTCCAACAATCTCCCACATGAATGAAATTGGCGAACAAAAATGAAGCAAAGTGCATATGCAAATGTTGTGAGAGTTACAATAGGAAATCTCTTGCATGAGGTTAGGTAGCTTTTAGCTTTGAACCTCGCCTTGTGAATAACTAGTGGACTTACTGGCTAACTCGTGAACGCGATGTCTTGAATTGTTCAGCCGTTTGTGTAAACTAAGACAATAGTCAACACACAAAATCATTCCAAACGTAGTTTGGTTCTTACGGTTGTGCTCATTATGGCCCTGAGACACTACTAGTCTTCATTTGCTTATTCAGTAAATCATCATCAATTAGAATACAAAACGAGTGAATGGATGGACACGGATACTTGTGAGATTTATGGACACTTGTGGGACACATGGGCATTCGTGAGACATATGGACACTTGGGAAATAGGTTGGGTACTTTCGGAATGCTGGTCAACAATGTCCGGGGTTACATATACCTGGAATATTTGTTGAGTAAGGTACGGGGTTACACATACCCGGAATAATTGTTGAGCAATGTACGTGGTCTCACATTCCTGGAATATCTGTTGAGAAAGTTACGGGGTACATGATACATGGAATGTTGCCAGGATTTCTAACGGGAATATTATATATATAGATTCGTTGAAGTGTTTTGATATCTTAAATGTGAACCTTGTAGAATGGTTGAGGTGGCCTTATGAGTGGTGTTGGACTCAATGAGCCAAACATCGAGAAAACACTTAGAGATAAGTAAATTTTGAATATGTTATGGCGGATCACGTAGTAAGAGGCAAAATCGGTAGTTGACGGTCTGAAGTTAATATCTTGCTGGTTTGAATAGACGTGCATGTGAAGAGTTGTTATTCCTAGTGGTAAGTTGAAGTCTTATACCTTGAATACTGTTTGAGTATCTTTAAACATATTGTGACTCATCCTTATTATTTGCCATTTCACACACATATAGGCTTGGTAAAGAAATCCCTACTAGGCGAAGTGAATGCTCACCCCTCGCATTTACAGGTACTAGCTAAGGAGCATGAGTTGATGTGGTTGGAGTGCATGACTGGGATGAAAGATATATGCATGAAGAGTTACTTGAACCATCATGAACTATATTTTGAAAGATGAATTTGTATTTTATTATTTGTCTCCTTGACTTTAGAAGAATGTAAACTCGTAACATTTAATATTCTCAAGCATGTTTTCTCATGGGATAGGGGTAACCAATGTAGACAATGGATATTTGTTATGACCTTGGAACATTGTGACATGTATTTTGGAAAGGTATGAATGGGACCTTTGGGTTATATATTTGAGAAATGTATTTCGATTATGTTGAAAATCGAGGGCGTGACACGAACCCTGCCCTCCCACAAGGGAAGGACCAAGAAATGCTATTGGGCTACAAGCCCATTAGCATACAGTAGAGTTGAGATATGTGAAAATGTGTTCGAGTGTATAGAAAAATGGAGTCTAAAAAGGTGCATTAGAACGTACGTTATTTTGTCACTATCATAAATCTATGCTATGCACAGAGACATGAACCATAGGTCCTCCTTCCTATGGTTGTGATCCTCATATCTTCAATTGGTTGCTCCAACTCCTGCTCCTTGAAATAATGAGTAGAAGTCAAATTAATTTCATTCTACAAAGACAAACATGAAAAGGGTGTAACGCAGTTACACAATGAAATTATCGTTTAATTTTCAATGCATTGTTAGTGTTCGTAGAAGAAAAGGAAAGAAAGAAATGACATTAAGTACATTGATAGAATATCGAATTTCAATCCGAAAATATATGATTACCAAAAGAACGTGCTCGATCCCGAAATGGTATACACCATAGTGATCCATCATGGTGGGAGACAACATAGCTATAAAAATAAAAAAAAACAAATGTGAAAGTACGTAGCAAACAAATTATAATTGTTCTTTCGAGCACCAAATAATACAGAGAAGGAAAAAATAAATGAAAAAACTCAATGTACCAACGCAACATTTTAGACCGTAGGTTCGGATAAGTTATAATTAACATTTATTCCTTCTTGACTTCTAAAATTTTAAAATTTGGAATCAAATTAAGTATAAAGGAAGGGGTTTATCCTTTTTCCTATACTTTTTATTTTCACCATTTTATTGCTCCTCCACAACATGAATCCATGAGCAAAACTCAAAGGGATAATTAGAGGCAATACAGTAGAGATTAGTTTAAAAAAAAGTATTGCTGTTTTTTCTAGAAAACCTGTCAGATTAGTTAACAAAACATATGTGCAAATTATCTAGAAACCATTTGAATCAAAGGCACAAATCAAATTAAGAAGTTTGCACAATTAGCTCTAAATATCAAACATAGTTAAACACAACAAAACATATATGAACCTCAATAATGATAATGCTTACTACACTGATTCTGTTGTTTGATAAGTCCCCGTTATTGTAAATAAAGAGACTTATCTCTCTCATTTTTGTCACGCACGCATGCATATTATAGCTTTTATACGAATGATATTGCGCGTGGGTGTATTTTGGTAGTTTCAGGTGAAATGAGCGAAAAAGGGCGAATTTTGACACCATGGTTTAACCAAAGAAGTGCCCAAGTACCCAAGGCCACGTGGCACTCCGCGACCGAGCCCCGAGAGCCAAGAACGAAGCACCGGACAAGGCTTGGAGAGACCAAAAGGCGGGAGATGAACAAAGGAAGAAAGAAGAAAAAGCCCAGGAGATACCAGTACCTTGAAAACTGAGATACCGGTATCCTTGAAACAGAAGGTCATAAAAGGAGAGATATCGGTAGCTGCAAAACTGAGATACCGGTATCCCTGAAGAAAAATCACATTTTGAAGAGAGATACCGATAGCTGAAAAAATGAGATACCGGTATCCCTAAATCAGAAGGCCCTTTGAAGATAGATACCGGTAGCTTGAAAAATGAGATACCGGTATCCCTGACAAATTTTCAGATATTTTTGGTCTGATTCTAAAATATCTAGTGGCACTTTTGTAATTATTTGAGATGACTTTTTTGGGCTTTATAAGCCCAAAACTCAGTCTTTTAGGGTTACTTTACTTTTTACTCTCTCTCTCTCTCTCTCTCTCTCTCTATACCTCCCTTAGTTTGTAACTTAGGATTTTCTCTACCTTCTCTCTAGGATTTGATGTTCTTCCACTTAGATTCAAGGTAAATCCTCTCCTTTAATGTTGTAGTACTACTTAGATCTTTATATAAATCTAGTTTATTTTCATTTTCGTCAAGTATTTTGTTTTTGTGCTTTTTCTAGCTAATTCCTTTGAAAACTCTAGTTTTTAGTTGTTGTTTGTTAATTTCTCAAGTGTTAATGTTGTAGGCAAACCTAGGATTAGTATTAAAAATCAATTTTTAGAGTTATTAATCATGTTATTAGTTTTCTTCAAATTTCTAGACTTGTTTACTAGTGTAATGGGTGAGTAATTTTAATAGGCTTAGTCATGGGGTGATTAGCACTCCATGACTTGGGTTTAATCCATCCATCTCGTTCTTAAGGCATGCACCTCTTGTTTATTAAAGATTTGGGGTTTCATTTTTATGTACCAAAGGTTGAGTTTGTTAACCCCTTTGATCCCACGTAGCCAAGGGTTTCACCACTTGGCACGTGGGATACTTTGGGCGATGTCAATTCAACCGTTTGCAAAATGACCAGAAAACCCCTAATCTTTGTTAAGCACTTCATCTAGTAAATGGTTTTAAAATCTAAATCTTCCGTTCGGGGGCATTAAATGATGGCCCGAGCCGGTTATTAGGAGGGGATGGATTAACCCGAGTCATGATCGTTAAATATCCCTAACCCGAGTCATGATCGTTAAATATCCCTAGACTTTGCCTTAGTTTAATTAGTTGTTTTTAATCTCCGAGTCGTTCTCGAAGTCGAGAGAATTCCACCAAATAAACTTCAAAATCACAGTTTGCCGCTTTAAGGCTAAAACCTTCATTCGCGAAACAATCATCACGCTCAACGCATTTGGTCTCTGTGGATTCGACCCGGTCTTACCGGTTTTAATGCTACCGCCGGCCTAAACCCTACGCTTGGGGAAATAACTTTTGCAATACAATCCAAGGTCGCAAGCACTGTTTGCGATTTGTAGAAAGATTCACTTGAAAATTTAGCTTTGTGATGCCTCCAAAGCTGCCATTTTATATGTTCACTCCTACGAATTTGCAAACAGCAAATGAGAAAAAAATATTAGTAGCTCCATGACAATGAAAATGAAGACTAATGAAGAGAAAAATTGTACAAATTTTCGAAAACTAACAAAAAGTGAATGAAAGTTTTAAGGGTTATTTACAGGCACACCCCCTACGCAAAAATTGTTTGTCTCGCTCACCCTTACACGAAATTTGCCTACGGGAACACCCCTTCATTAAACTTTCTTTAGAGGGGGGCCTAACTCTGTTAACGGAGGCCGAGGGAACAAAAAGGCCGTTATACCCTTATGTATATATACCACACTTAAGCAAAAGTATCCCCATCCCCATTCCACTTCTTCTTGTCTTCTTGGAGAGGGTAAAGTCTGATTACCCTACTATTAGGTATAGCACGTACCTATGACGATCACCACAAGGGAGTGAATAGCTCGGCCTTAACATAGGGAATCCTTAAGCCCCATGCCGAGCTAGTTGGCCACGAATAAGGCCAGAACAACGAGAGTAAATGAATATATCGGGATGTGCCAGCTCGGTATAGGTCACAAGGGGACGCCCCTACTACGGCCGAGTTGGGACAGCCACATGCAAAACCTGGATAGCATTCTGGGATACATACATCAGCTCGGTGTAATGAATCGGGCTATATACAGGTTAATCCGAGCTACGTGGAAGCACGACACCGCCATGAGTAGGGCGGTGAGACATTCCAGAATCATCTAGGGTGGTTCCTTACGAGATAAGGAGCAACCCCGTAAAACAGGGGATTAATATGGGAAGTCCTAACGTGATTAGGAGTGTACCCCATATAGGAAATTCCTATTTGGAAAAGGATTCCTAAACCTAGTAGGAAACAGGGGGCATGAGATGCCTAAACCAACAAGCTATCTTCACCTATAAATACAGGACTATGCCCATGAAGAAAGGTACGCGGTAACACCTAGTTATACGCATTGTGTTCTTGGCTTAATTAGTAATCCAGTACTAACTTAAGCATCAGAGGGCCTTTGCCAACAAGAGGCAAGGGTGCTCTGACCTATTCTTTGTCTTGCAGATTTAGGGTCGAGCCAAGCCTGCACGTGATACGGGCTAACGTGGAAATACACCCCCTACAATTGGCGCCGTCTGTGGGAAACCTTACAAAAAGCTTCATTCCTTTGAAGAAAGTCGACAATGGTGGTTTCAGAGCCCCTATTGTGCACTCCAAGAAGGAAGGAGGTGGAAGACGATGGAACCACCCTGGTGTACACTACGAGAAAGAGTACAAAGGTGAACAAAACTCCTACGGTTCTTAGAGCACCTCGCAAGAAACCAGCCACCAGAAGGTTCAATATAGGGCATATCCCCGAGATTCCAAAATTCAGGGATACGCGCCTAATAAATTTTGGTTCCCCAAGATCAGGCGAGCGGCGAGGACGCTCAAAGACGCCTCCAAGAGGTGGGCAAGCCTCCTCCCGACGAGACCGGAGAAGAAGCCCACCAAAGAGGGACGACCGTAGGAGGACCAGAGATCAAGAGAAACAGGATAGCCTGGACATAAAGGAGCAGGAGGCAGAAGAACTGGCCCGTGAAGTCACTCGACGAGAGCGAGAGATTCAGGACCTAAAAAAGCAACTCCAAGAAAAAGAGAAAGACCTACGTTCACGGACGAGATCCGTGCAATACGAAAAGGAAAGGAGTCATCGCTCTAATGATGTCTCCGCTGACCGAGCAGTCTCTCCACGAAAAAGGAGAGAAAGGAGCGTTTCCGTTGAGAAGAAAGAAAGAAGAAAGCATGCCAGGGACAGATACGAGAGATCTGGTTCCAACGAGCACCACCCCGATCAGCACACAAGAAGAAGGGAAGCCCACCGAGCTGATGGAGGCCCTAGAACTGCACGAGAAGCAGCTAAAGAAGCCCTAGGTCAAATCTCAAAGTCACCACTGGCCCACTGGATCCGAGCAGAAAAGACACCGAGCAGGGTGAAGCACTCAGCATTCACTCCCTACGAAACCAGTACGGATCCTGTGACTCACATCCAACACTATCAACAGGCCATGTTCATGCATGAGCAGGAGGATGCCCTGCTGTGCAAAATGTTCCCATCCAGTTTGGGAAAGGTAGCCCTAAGCTGGTACCACAAGCTCCCAGAGGGATCCATCCTGTGCAGGGATCCATCCTGTGCTGGGACCAACTAGCTGAGGAATTTACTGCTCGTTTCCTCACTAGCCGAGCCGCTCCAAAGACTTTCGATGCACTAACCTCTATGAGACAGAGGGATGATGAGACTCTAAGGCAATACTCCAAGCGTTACTGGGAGACTTTCAACGAAATTGAAAACTGCAGCGAGGAGTATGCCTTGGCAACGTTCAAGACAAGCTTGCCTATGCATAGTAAGTTGCGAGAATCGCTTACCATGCATCCGGTGAAAACTGTGGCCATACTCATGGAGAGGATACAAGAGCATGCAAGGGTAGAGGATGACATCCTACAGGCTGGGGGTAAGATTGTGGCTGGGCAACCTCAGCTCCCAGAGAAGAGGGCTGCAGAGCCAAGGGTGTACAAGAAGGAGTACACATCAGGGAGAAAAGACTATACGCAGCAGAGAAAGGACAGAGCCGATCCAGACCCCAAGTCGTACTTCAGCATCATGGCGACCTTCAACATCCCAACCTATAAAATGCTGTACTGGATTAAGAATGAACCATGGTTCAGGAGGCCCTCAAGAATGACAGGCAACCCAGAAAAGAGGAGGGCTACCAATCAGCACTGCAGCTACCACAGGGATTGGGGACACATGACTGAAGATTGTGTGGAGTACAAGAAGTTCTTGAATGAAAAGGTGGCAGAGGGCCATCTAAAGGAGTTTCTGGCAGGTGAAAAGAACGATGCCGAGCTGATAGAAGAGCTGGACTACGAGAAAGGTCCAAAGGGGACAATCCATATGATAAATGGACTGGTGGCCCCCTATACCAACAACGAGATCAGACACATCCAAAGGGTCAACGGACAAGCGAAACAAGTCATGAAACTCGGCATGAAGAGGCCGAGGGCTGAGGGAGTCATGGAGATTCCAATCATTTTTACTGATGATGATCTGGATGGGGTAGTTGTGCCCCACAACGACGCGTTAGTGATTACACTACGGATATGGGATTACGACGTGGAGAAAATCCTTGTGGATCAAGGGGCTAGTACAGAGATCATGTATTACCACACTTTCAAGAAAATGGAACTCCCGCCGAGCTCATTACAAAAGTGTTTAGTCCCACTGGTCGGTTTCAGTGCGCAGACAGTATGGCCTATAGGAAAGGTCACATTGCCCGTCCGAGCTGGATCAGTGGTCCTAAAAACCGATTTCCTTGTAGTAGACATCCCCTCCTCCTATAACGTGATTATAGGAAGAACCTAGATGCACAAAATGAGGGCTGTCTCCTCAACTTACCACCAAAAGATCAAGTATCCTGGAGCAGACGGCATTGAGTGCATCAGAGGAAGCCAGAAGGTAGCCGACCTATGCTTCAACATGGTAATAAAGAAATCTCCTAAGGCCGAGCTGGTGCAGACAGTTGAAGTTCCAGATCAACCAACGTTGGAGGACGTCGGAGGTGACCCCACCAAGAAGATAGTAGAAGGGCTAAAGAAGATACAGCTTCAGGGAGATGACGAGGAGAGGTACTTTTTGATCGGTGAGGCACTTGCCGAACAGGAGCAAGAAGATTTGGTTGCCTTTCTAAAGGACCACATCGATGTTTTCGCATGGACTCCTCAAGAAATGCCTGGGATAGACCCCAAGACAATTTGCCACCATCTGAATGTGGATCCTCAAAGCAAACCGGTTGTGCATGCGAGAAGATCGGCACCACAGCACGCAGACGCTGTGATCGAAGAAGTAGATCGGCTGCTCGAAGCGGATGCCATACGAGAGGTGAACTATCCAGACTGGCTGGCCAACACTATCGTTGTCAAGAAGAAAAACGGGAAGTGGAGGGTCTGTGTAGATTTCACTAGCCTCAATAAAGCATGCCCCAATGACAGCTTTCCAATTCCCAGAATTGATCAACTAGTAGACGCCACATCAGGCTACGAGAGGATGAGTTTCCTCGACGCATATCGAGGATATCATCAAATAGCTATGTATGAGCCAGATCAAGAGAAGACTTCTTTTATCTCACCAAGAGGGCTCTACTGTTACAGGGTTATGCCCTTCGGGCTACGAAATGCCGGAGCAACCTACCAGAGGTTGGTCACAAAGATGTTCAAAGAATAGCTCGGCAAAACCATGGAGGTCTACATCGACGACATGGTTGTGAAAAGCAAGATGAAATCTGATCACCTTGCCGACCTAAAGGTAACTTTCAGCATTCTCAGAGAATACAAGTTAAAGTTGAACGCCTCCAAATGTGCCTTTGGAGTTAGCTCGGGGAAGTTCCTAGGGCACCTGGTGACTAAGAAGGGGATTGAGGCCAATCCAGATCAGATCACGGCTCTGCAAGGCCTTCAAAGCCCAAAGACCACGAAGGAGGTCCAAAGGCTAACAGGGATGGCATCAGCTCTTAACCGTTTCATCAGTAAGTCCTCAGACCGTTGTAGACCATTCTTTCAACTTCTGAAGAAGAGAGAGGGATATGAATGGGGAGCCGAGCAGGAACAGGCATTCCAGGAGTTGAAACACTACCTGTCGACACCTCCTTTACTCTCTACTCCAGAAGTTGGGGAGCGGTTGATATTATATCTAGCAGTATCTGACCACGCTGTCAGCTCGGTCTTCCTACGAATAAAAGGGGCAGAGCAGTCTCTGGTCTACTTTGTGAGCAAAACGCTGTTAGATGCCGAGACACGTTATCTACCACTAGAAAAGCTTGTGTACGCCCTCATAATAGCTGTAAGAAAACTCCCACACTACTTTTTGTAGCATCCCATCACTGTGTTCACTGAATATCCACTAAGGGCCTTACTCAGGAAGGCAGACCTCTTAGGACGAATATCTAAGTGGTCCATCGAGCTCAGCCAGTTCGACCTCGATTATCAACCCAGAACAGCAATTAAAGGGCAAGTCTTAGCTGATTTTATAGCTGAGTTCACCCCAACAGTGGCTCCACCACCACCAGCTCTCCACGAGAAGGAGCAGATCAGTCCCACCGAGCTGCCAAAAAGAGTGGCCGACCTGTATCCAGAAGAATGGAGGCTCTATGTCGACGGATCAGCCTGCAACAAAGGGTCAGGAGCAGGAGTGGTGTTATTCTCTCCAGAAGGATTAGTGCTAGAGCAAGCACTACGGCTGGGATTCAGTGCCACCAACAATGTGGCAGAATATGAAGCCTTGCTCGCAGGACTCAGGAGTGCCATGGAACTCAAGGTCAGAAAGTTAAGGGTATTCTGTGACTCACAATTAGTTGTTAATCAGCTTTCAGGGGAATACGCCGCAAGAAGCGAGAAGATGGCTGCATACTTAGAAGTAGCCAAAGACTTGCTCGACAAATTTGACAACATCTACATCCAGCAAATCAGCTCGGGACAGAATGCACATACAGATTCACTGGCATGCTTGGGATCAGCAGTAAACACGGAATACCGACGAACAGTAGCTGTGGAATATCTGAATGAACCAAGCATCGGCCGAGCAGTAGAGATGGTAATGGAGATAGAGTTCGGGCCAAGCTGGATGGACCCAATAGTGGCATACCTACGAGATGGGACCTTGCCAGAAGACAAAAGGGAAGCTCACAAAATCAAGACCAAATCAGCACGTTTCTGGCTCTCCCCAGAAGGTAAGCTTTATAGAAAATCTTTTCTTGGACCGTATCTATTATGTGTACATCCAGCTCTTGTTCAGAAATTCCTCCACGAGATCCATGCTGGAACTTGTGGAGGACACACTGGAGGAAGGTCCATAGCCCACCGAGCAATATCACAGGGATATTGGTGGCCCTATATGCAAGAAGATGCAAAAGCTTTTGTGAAAAAATGTGAGAAGTGTCAAAGGTATTCCCCTCTCATCCGAGCTCCGGCGGAGGATCTGCTACCTCTGACTAGCCCATGGCCTTTTGCCCAGTGGGGGTTGGACATCGTGGGTCCTCTTCCCATGGCAACAGGGAGACGAAAATTTCTGCTCGTTGGCACTGACTACTTCACAAAGTGGATAGAGGGGGAAGCTCTGGCCAAGATCACAGAAGCCATGGTGGAGCGGTTTGTCTGGAACAAAATCATCACACGATTTGGAGTACCATACTCCATCATCTCAGACAATGGGTCCCAGTTCGGCAAGAAGTTCAAAGCTTTCTGTGCCCAGCACGGCATCAGGAACTACTACTTAACTCCGGCTTACCCACAAAGCAATGGGCAAGCAGAGGCCTCAAACAAGACTATCCTGAAAAGCCTCAAAAAAAGGTTGGAGAAGAAGAAAGGAAAATGGCTGGACGAACTACCAGCCGTGCTATGGGCATGGGCATACAGACCACCCCACGACGATCTACGGGAGACGCCGTACTCCCTCGCTTATGGGACAGAGGCGGAATACCACTAGAGATTGGCTCGCAACCCTCCGCACCACTCTTGTGGAGTCGTCAAAGGCAATAACAATGCCCTGGCCGAGCAGCTTGATCTCGTCGAGGAAAAAAGAGAACGTGCACTCATTACACTAGCAGCATACCAAGAGCAGCTACGGAGAAGCTACAATAAGAAAGTGCAGCCAAGAGAATTCAAGGTCGGGGATCTAGTCCTAAGGAAAGTTTTGGCCAACACCAAAGTATCCACTGATGGAAAGCTTGGGCCGAACTGGGAGGGCCCATACAAGATTACAGGGATTGCTGGAATCGGAGCATATCGCTTGGCCGACCTGGACGGAGACCCAGTACCACGGCCATGGAACGTCCAGAATCTGAGAAAGTTCTACCAGTAGTTTATTTATGTGATTACGAATACAGTCACATCTGTTAATCATTTAGACTTTTCTTTTTATTATTCCAAGCCTTAATAAGATTTCATCTTTTGCTATCATGGTTTTGCGTAATATGAACCAATAGTTACTTTAAAGATTGGATTCCTATTGGGGAGCAGAGAATAGAGAATATGTGTAAAATTCTAAGTATGAAGAAACTTAGGAATTTGCAATGAATAATGCAAGGAACCTCTAAGTACGAATACACTTAGGGATTTGCAACGAATATTCCAACCTTATTTCTAAGTACGAAAAAACTTAGACGAGCAACGAATATTGCCAAATTGTTTCTAAGTATGAATACACTTAGGAATTTACAACGAATAATGCAAGAAGTTTCTAAGTATGAATACACTTAGGAATTTGCAACGAATAATGCAAGAAGTTTCTAAGTATGAGTACACTTAGGAATTTGCAACGAATAATGCAAGAAGTTTCTAAGTATGAGTACACTTAGGAATTTGCAGCGAACATTGCACCACGACACTAAGTACGAAAACACTTGGTAAGAATATCTAAGTATGAAGAAACTTGGATATGCAACAAACATACTTAGCAACGCTTGTGGAAACACAAATGCATAGCAGGTACGAGAGGACAAAAAAGGAAAAGTACCAACAACAACGAAACAAAGAAATCACAGTGTATCAGGCCACACACGGCCAAACAGGACCACGCAGGGTCAAAAGCAGAGATTAGATAATAACAGGCATCAAGCCTCTTCACTGTGCTGACCAGCATCAGTGGCAAGATTGGGGTCGGGATTGACATCTCCAAGGCCATCTGTGGACTCGTTTCCTAGAGGGGTAGGAGCATTGACGGTTTCATCTCTCAGGATCTGCTCGGCATTGGGGCCAGGTCGTGCTTCAGGGTTGGGCTGAGCTCCAGCGTCGGAATTGACTTGTGAAGCAGCTGCCTCACTAGGAAGTTCCATGTCGGTCCAGTGCGGAGAGGACGGATCCACCCCAAGCTTGGTAAGGCATCTCTGCCAAGCCATGCTCCAGACAGCGTCTTGCACCTTTGGCATTTGAGCTCTGTAGTTATCCGTCACCTCAAGCACAACACGGTCATATTCGGCCTCAGCCTTAGCCTCTGCAGTAGCGAGTTGTTGACGCAGCTCCCGCTCGACCTTCTCAGCCTTCTTTTTCAGCTCGGCATTCTCTCCTTTCAAGCTCTCCATCTCCTCCCGAGCGTCTTTCAAAGACTCAACATGTTGAGCGCTCTCTCTCTCCGCTCTCTCAGCCCTTTTCTGCTCTTCTTCTAGCTCCTTCGCGGCTTCTTTCGCTCGGTCGAAACCAACGGCAGCCTTCTGCATAACCTGCAAGACAAAGCACAATTGGCAAAGGCAAAACAAAGGTTCAACATAAGGAGAGTAGAGGGAGGAGATTTGTTACCTTAACACTCGATTGGAAGATTGTCTTCATAAGGGTATCGTAAGAACTACCTCTCTCCCTCTCCATGTCAAGCGGAAGAAGGGCAGCCCTGGATACGCCGAACGCCACATGAGTAGAGGAGATCTTGTCGATCTTGTTAAGGGGTACGCCATTGGGACGGGCCAGAACGGGCTCCCAAGGCTGAACCAAGGGCGGAGCGTCGCTAAGTGTCTGATTGGAGCTGGAGCTTCCAGTCCTCCTTCTGGAAGGGGAAGGCTGGGCATGCTCTGGACTCTCTCTCGGCCTCTTGTCCCTCGAAGAATTAGAAGGAGGAGGAGGCAGTGTCTGGGAAGGAGTGACGATGCGAGAGACTGGTGGGGCATGGGAAGCTCCGCCAATACTTAGCACGTCGAGCAGATTGATCGGCTCGCGAGGCATGGCTTCTCGCTCTGGGGAAGGAGAGTAGCCTGGGGAATCGTCTGAGTCTGCGAGAAAGGTGCGCTGCTCGGTCAAAGACTGAACGACTGCACGATGGTCAAATGCTTCTTCTTCAGACACTTCTTCTTCTTCCACCAGCGTCCTCCCAGATGTGCTAGCTTCCTGGTCGGTACGAGCAAGGATAGGGATGGCAGTTGGAATCTCGGGTATGTGGGCAAAGGTGACTTGCCGCTGAAGGACCTCAGGGGCCTGGGAGCGAGTAACCCTCCTATTAGCTCGGCCTCTGCGGGAACGAGTCCTTTCTCGGTCAGCTGGTCGGGCTGTGGCAATCACAGAAAAAGGTGGCGGCCAAGCGTGTCTGGATCTGTGCTCTCCTTCTTTTCTTATATTTCCCCAGTAGAAAGGGGTATAACCCAGCAGGTGGTGGGCTGCACGACCAAGGCCAACAGGTGTCGGTTCAAAACCGTCAAACCAGAGAGCCTTGGCGATGTCCTCACGATGGAGCTTGCCGTGGATTATGCGACCACCGTGATTAAGGTTAGCCGCTGCAAAACAAGCATGACAAAAACAATGATCAAAATCACAGATTCTGGAGCAATAAAGGAATGAACCGAGCTAGAGAAAGAAAATACTAACGTAGTCCGCCTGTGGTAGTGGGGCAGGCAAAGCCAATGATCCTCCCCTCGGCGTCTCTAGGCTGCCAGTTGCCAGTGACTACGAGATAGTCATCTGCCTCTCCCCTTGAGGAATTTGGTAGATCGGTGATGAGCTTCTGTTTAGGGTCCCTGGCTTTGAAGTAATAATTTTTGTGCTCTGTAGGGACTACACTGTAGAGGTAGTGCAAGTCCCACCAGTCAAGATGAAGGCCGAGCAGCCTATTAAGGGCAACTGTGCCCATAACCACCCTGACAAAGTTGGGGCAAAGTTGCATAGGGGTTAACTGGCATCTACTGCAAACCTCCCTAAAAAAAGGGTGTAAGGGGAACCTAAGGCCTCCCTCAACTATGAAAATCAAGGGGATGTGGATTTTGTTTTCGGTTTGTCCTTGTTCTCTCATGTCATTTCTATTATCTAGACGGAATTGAACATCGGCGGGAATACTATAGTTTCGACGAAATTCGTCTCTTTTCTCAGGGGTACTTAATAAGGCCCTGTGCCTACCCATTGCTTGGGAAAACTAGGGTTTCACTGTTGAAACCCAGGGGGAAGAAGAGAGAGGTAAACTGAAATAGGTAAAGGACCAAAGGTCTCAACGGAAAACGGGAAATCTGAGATCAAAAAGGCGTACTTACGTGATAAGGAGGCCTAGGGAGATACTTTTCGACGAAGACGGAGGGCGCTTTCCGATGAAAAACGAGAAAGAACTTGGTTGCAGAAAGCTTGGATAACTTTGATGGGGGAAGAAGGTTTTTTTTCTCTCTCTCTCTCTCTCTTCTGATACAATGAGGTGAAGATGGGGAGAAGAAGAGATTTCGAGAAACCAAGGGTTTTCGATAAACGTTATCCCGCCCAAAACCCCATAAAGCTGGGTGTGACGTATGAAAAACGTCACCCCAAATCGTCCTTTGGGCTTATCTGGTGACCAACGGGTCATATCGCATTTAATGTAAAAGCAACTCTGCTCCCCACGTGAGGGGGAAGCGTGCAGGAGGTGCATCAGGAACCGTTGAAGCTCTCTGCGCACTACTGATGAATGACAGTAGCAGCAGAGCTGATGAGCAATTGGAGAGGGTAAAGTCTGATTACCCTACTATTAGGTATAGCACGTACCTATGACGATCACCACAAGGGGGTGAATAGCTCGGCCTTAACATAGGGAATCCTCAAGCCCCATGCCGAGCTAGTTGGCCACGAATAAGGCCAGAACAACGAGAGTAAATGAATATATCGGGATGTGCCAGCTCGGTCTAGGTCACAAGGGGACGCCCCTACTACGGCCGAGCTGGGACAGCCACAGGCAAAACCTGGATAGCATTCTGGGATACATACATCAGCTCGGTGTAATGAATCGGGCTATATACGGGTTAATCCGAGCTACGTGGAAGCACGGCACCGCCATGAGTAGGGCGGTGAGACATTCCAGAATCATCTAGGGCGGTTCCTTACGAGATAAGGAGCAACCCCGTAAAACAGGGGATTAATATGGGAAGTCCTAACGTGATTAGGAGTGTACCCCATATAGGAAAGTCCTATTTGGAAAAGGATTCCTAAACCTAGTAGGAAACAGGGGGCATGAGATGCCTAAACCAACAAGTTATCTTCACCTATAAATACAGGACTATGCCCATGAAGAAAGGTACGCGGTAACACCTAGTTATACGCATTGTGTTCTTGGCTTAATTAGTAATCCAGTACTAACTTAAGCATCGGAGGGCCTTTGCCAACAAGAGGCAAGGGTGCTCTGACCTATTCTTTGTCTTGCAGATTTAGGGTCGAGCCAAGCCTGCACGTGATACGGGCTAACGTGGAAATACACCCCCTACACTTCTCCCAACCTGTCGACACCGACATCTCTCTCTCCCTCTCACACACACACACAACACCTGAAATCTAAGTCGTAAAAGTAACATGGGTTGGTTTGTGTAGCATTTGAAGCCGCCCGATTGTGTACGGTTCAAGTGTGGTTTCGGGTTTTTGGTTCCTTTGATCTATCCAACTCAAGCAACTGTTCCAGGGTACATTTCGCGCGTTCTTTTCATCATTGGGGATGCACAAATCATCAAAATTGGGGTGTCTACACCCATTCAAAAAACTTGCAACAAGTCTCAGCCTAATAACCAAAAAGACAAAATAAAAAATAAAAAATTCCAAGCCTAAGTATACACATCATTCACGGGTTAAGGAGAAAATCATCAAGGGTTAGAGACAAATACATCATTAAGGGTTACAAAGATAAAGGAGAACCAAAAAATTCAAAAAATTTGTAAATTTTTGAAGCCCAAGTATACACATCAATCACAGGTTAGAGAGAAATATCATCAAGGGTTACAGAGATAAATAATAACAAAACAAATTCGAAAATTTAAAATTTTCAAAAATAATAGAATTACTCACCTTGTAGTTGACACATCCTAGGAATCTCCTACCCACATTCGGTTCAGTTAGGGCTGTTCTTAGTGGAGCCCTTTCTCCAAAGCCACAATTAACACCTCGTAGTGGGTTGCTCGAACTTGAAACATAAGACATTTTCCGACAATGGTGGAGAGAGAGAGAGAGAGAGAGAGAGGGGGAAAATAGGAAGGAGGAAGGGAGAAATGGGAATTTAAGCGGAACCAGATAGAACATAGACGGAAGGGGTGGACATGAAAAAGAAAGTTTAATCAAGGGGTGTCCCCGCAGGCAAAACTCGTGTAGGGGGTGAGCAAGACAAACAAAATTTGCATAGGGGGTGTGCCTGTAAATAACCCAAAGTTTAAACAACTTAACACACAAAAAAGGAAAATTGTACGGATTTTGTAGGCTTCTGTAGAGTATTGAATTTATTCAGCTCTTCCACCTTGTTCCATTTGAAATATTCAAACCACCAAACAAACATGAAAATCATGTGTTAACCAATTCAGTTTTATTTGAAAATAGTGATCTCCTATACGAAATTCGCATACCAAATGGGAAACTTTTTAAATTTTTTTTTTCTTTTGACAGCGGAATCATGAATTGTAATATTCAGATTTACGAATATTTCATTTAAAAATTAATTGAAAATGGTAATGGGGTGTCTGAACCTTTTCAATGATTTAACTTTCCTTTTCCAATTGAAAATTCCGAGTCATGGGGTAAGTTTTAAAAAGTTCCCAAACAAAAACGATAAGTTAATTCTCATCCAATTAATACATGACACTTGTAGCATTCACGTTCCTGCTCATGAAAAGTCATTCTGTAATACTATATAATTTTTTTTTAACCGGTATACACAACTCGAGAGGATATTTAGTTTAACGGTGACACCATGTGGTGTCATTGTTCTACTCATTAGGTGTTGTGTGTACACGACGTGGGGCCCAATGGTGAGTTGGCTAAATACTCAACACTGCCAGCTCAACCTTGAGCCCCAAGCGGTTCATACACGGGCCATGACACCTAATTGCTAAAATCAACTATGATTTTAGCAAATGAGTTCATCAAGTCTTAAAATCATGGTTGATTTTAGCTAAAATTATGGTTGATTTTAGCGTGAACTCATTTGCTAAAATCATGATTGATTTTAGCAACTGAATTGCTAAAATGTTTTGGAAAACTTAGCCTAAAAACTTTCTCCAACAGCTCAGTCAATATGCATAATCTTATCGATGTTTGACTTTGACCATCCACGTGGAGACACCGTGGATCCAAAACAAATATAAAAGCGAGATCAGCTCCTCTCCATTCTCCGTCCTTGCATACCACTCCACACTATCATTTTTCGTCCACATCTCGGTTTTAAAACTATGATCTGAACCGTTCGTCTCGCAAACACACAATCGACTTCACAAGCTATCAACTATGATCATATTTCAATAGATACATGAATAAGTTACTCTAAGTTCTCTAAATTTTAAGGTAAATCTGTATAATACATTTACAATTCATTTTTTATTACAATTTGCAGCTTATTTACGCATCGACCCGTATCTAATCAAAGTGATATTTATATTCTTTTGTATGTTCTACGTTGTGAACAATTCGGATCATAGTTTTAATCTTGAGATGTGGACAAAAATTGAAAGCATAGAGAGATATAGAGGGATGGAATATTGGAGATGAGCTGATCCCATTATAAAGTGGATATGTGCTGAATAAGGGACCGGAAAAAAGCTGTTGCCAAAAAAATAAACTTCCGAATATCCTGTATATTAGTAGCTAGTTTCCTCTTTTAATTTTCTTTTTTCAAAAGTCAAAAGTAATACTTTTTTTCTTTCTTTCCCTAAATTGCATCAAAAGTACTAAGCCCCGTCCCCATTGCCAACCCTACTAAGACCTATCATCATCTGGAAAAAATTTCAATGCCGAGCGGGTACCACGTGGTGCCCGCTCGTTACATTCAGTCGTCCAAAATGTAACAGACAGTCTGGATTCAAAGTGCCGGATGGATTTTTTTTATTTTTAAAATAAGTGTGTTTCAATCTGAAGCGTCCGTTTCATTTTTACGCCGCCAAATGTGCGCCAGCAGACACCATGTCACCCGTGCCCACCCGACACCGAAAAATTCCTCATATATCCCACCCTAACCAACCAGAATAGTGATACATACACACACACACACACACACACACATGCGCGGTGGCCCACCGGTGGGTTCCACCGGTTGGGTCCTACCGCATGTAAGTGTGTGTAGTTGAGTGTGTGTCACAATCATTTCCGAACCAAATAGGGTCCCGTAATAATTTAATCTTATCCATTATCCCGTGGCCGTATTTATTCCCTCTATATCTCCGTCCTTAATCCTATTTTAATCCCTCCTAAAAATAATCCGATATAGTAAAACAGTTGCGTGAACCAGGTTCCGGTTCGATCCAGTACTCAGTAAATACCGGACTCTCTCGTCTGTTCTCAAACATTGCTCCATCCGTTCAAAAGTAGCGGGAGGAATCGAAAAGGTTGTTGCAATTGCGCGACGATCACTATCCCTCCGTCAGCTGTCAATCTCTCTCTCTGTATGTATCCATATATACAATACGAGTCGTATATACGTTGACTGCAATGTATGTATTCGTATGAGTTGTAATTTTATGATTTGTATTCTAAATCTGAATGCTTTATGAAATTTGCTGTTTAATTGGCGGTGTAATTATGCCTGCAATTAGAAAGATCACAATTTTAGGTTTCCGATAGATCGTTGATCGCGTAAAGGTTTGGGACTTTCACAATTTAAGTTTGGGGTCTATTGCAGGGAAAAAGTAGCAATTGCTTGATTTGTTTACTGAGAATTATCTGCTTCTATTGAGGGTTTTCATTTGAATTTGGTTTTACGCGGATTGCATTTGATTCCAGATGTAATCTCTCTTGTTTGTGTGCGACAACATACCCCTGGGCAGGGGCGGACTGGGGGTGCGAGGGGGTGTTTGGTCCGTGCACTCCTCCCAATTTTCTTCCTAATTATAGAACTCACTCAGTTCCAAATTGCTGGTCACTTTTGGGAATTCTAACTATTCAAGTAGACATGCAATAACTACATTCAGTAAATGCATTCGCATTAAATAGATTCATTAATTTTCAACAATGCCCTTGTATTTTAACTTTTGAATGAAATGATTGTTGTTGGTCCGTGCACTCCTCCCAATTTTCTTCCTAATTATAGAACTCACTCCGTTCCAAATTGCTGGTCACTTTTGGGAATTCCAACTATTCAAGTAGACATGCAATAACTACATTCAGTAAATGCATTCATATTAAATAGATTCATTAATTTTCAACAATGCCCTTGTATTTCAACTTTTGAATGAAATGATTGTTGTTGGTAAATGGGTTATTTTGGAAGATTGAATAAATTTTGTTTTGACTTTTCAAAGAGGACTAACAATTTGAAACATTGGAAAATAGTATAAGTGACAAGCAATTTGAAACAAAGGATTTTTTTGTAAGATTACCGAAGAGTGGTCTTCACAAGCCAGTTCTAATTCGAAATCATGCGTCCGCCACTGTCTTGGGTTGCCCCAAAGGTGAGGGCGGACCTGCAGCATGGCAGGGTTTGATTCCCCTTGGAGGCACTTAGGATTTAAGTTGGGGGCCGGGCGGTGGGTTGCTGCGCTAGTTCTCCATAGGTTTACATTGCATGGGTGGGTCCAATGTGGCCCTATCATGAGATGGTTACTGTCGTCAAAAAAATTAAAAACATAGTTGACGAATCACTCATGAATATGGCAGTCAATATTATGTATATTTGGAACCATCAATAGGTTATAACTGGAACTAAGAAGCACAGACATGGATACGGGATACGAACATGACACAACACGGAAACGTTATTTATGCAAAAATTAGGACATGAATACTTCGGGGACACGTCGAATCTAAAATGTATTTGTGTTTTAGAGATATGTTATGAATTCATATAAAAGACGAAAACTCTATTTCTATCAAATTTACGAACAATACAATGAAGATAAATTAGTAGTCCGCGTATAAGTTTACATGAACTATACATCGGTGGAATTTTCAACTCATGGCCGAGTTTTAAAAATTAGATTTTATGTGTCTTTAGCATGTTCTAAGAGTTTTGCTAACACATCCTAGAGTATCTAAAATATGATTGAGTAAAATAAATATAATAAGAAAACCAGACAAGTATTTAAGCATGTCCTACACGTGTTTGTGTCGTATCGTATCCGTCACCGACACTTGTTGGACAAAGATACGTGAGGCCTATAGACGTGTCCGTACTTCTTAGAGTGGAAGTAGGCAATCAAAAGTGGAATTAGGAAGTGCTAGACGTAATTTGAAAGAAAATGAAGTCCATATATCACTTCTCTGCTGGGGGAGTTATTATTATTATTTTTTTCCTGTCTTCATTTGTTGCAATATGATGGAGGTATTGAGGTGTTATGCTTGACATTTTTTATTTAATTTTTAATTTTTCGAGATTTATGTATGACATTATTGACTTCAATAGGAATAAATGTGTGGAAGTGCCCTGGCAAATTCTGTCCAGTACAAGAAACCAGCCCAATTCGAGTTTGACCTGTTCTTTATTGCACTGGTTTTGAGATCAAACTCTCTGCTTCATAAAATCCAAACTGATTGAACTGCGTATATGAGTGCCTAGAAAGGTGTGACTTGTAAAGGCACCAGTATTTACGAATTGATGAGGAATTTCACAACCACACTGGAAGCATTTAAATGATCCAGTTGCCACTCAGGCTTGAAATTTCATTTGTGAGACTTTTAGAGGGACGTTGATGTACTACGACGGAGGATGGACTGACCTAAAATAGTGTTCGGGAAAACTAGTAGTTGTCATGAATCCTATTATTTGTCAATGAATAGAACATAATGTCAACTGCTCAGCCCTATGGTACCGAGTGTGGATCGAATACAAGGAACTGGAATGTTAATGTGGTAAGCAGCATGCCCTAAAATTGTGTTTCCATACGGTAGGCTCCTAACCTGCTATAGGTAACCGAATTAGAGTTCTCTTCGGCCTACACTTTCCTTTCATAAGATAACAGGATTCAACTGATGTGACTAAGGAACGAAGGATCGGGAGAACCAGTCAAAGTCTTTATTATTTTATTGTGCGTTCTCTTTTTTAAGTGTAGGACTACCGTGTTTTGGAAATTGCATACCGAATATAGTTTGGTAGGGTATTAGCATTCTCTGGTAATATCAGTTCAGCCACTGCTCTAAAGTAGTTGTTATGGTTCCCTAAATACTCTTTAAAATTGCAAATTAAGTTGGTTAAGGCTCATTTATCCACTCTGGAAAAGGTGCAAAAACTCTTGAGAACCCCACGAAGGGATGTTTGTTCGTGTCACGAACTCATTGGTACATGTATTGAACAGTGAGTTTGACGTAGGCAATGAGCAGGAAAGAAGATTATCTTGACATATGCAATGAGCAGGAAAGAAGATTATCATCTGCCTGATTGGACAATTCATATTCAACGTTAACAGTTCTTTTAGAAGGAAAATAAATGAAGTTCAGTATGCATCTACATGCCTGACTACTTCCTCGAAAGTAGAGTATTCAAGCCACTGGGTTTGATGTTACTCATCTTGTTGACAGGACTATGGATGGACCAGGTGGAGGCACTGGTGCAGATACTCCTTTGAGAAATTACAGAATGGGAAAAACGCTTGGCCATGGTTCTTTTGGGAAGGTGAAAATTGCAGAGCATCTACCGACAGGGTACAAAGTGGCCATCAAAATTCTTAACCGTCGGAAAATGAAAAGCCCCGATATGGAAGAGAAAGGTATGAGTCGCCTAACTATATGTTTATCTGGTTGATTCAGTTTACTTATCGAGTTATTTGATTGTTATGCTCTGTGTCCAATTTATGGATAATGGTCCTGCAACATCCGACTTTATGGCTATTCTCTTCTCTGTATAGGTTCAATCTCATTTCTGTTTTTTAATGATGGGAAATAGAAATCAGGTTTTGAGAAAATATACTTGTCTGATGCAGTGAGAAGAGAAATTAAAATATGTAGGTTATTTGTGCATCCACATATTATACGACTTTATGAGGTGATCGAGACACAGACAGATATATATGTGGTTATGGAGTATGTTAAGTCTGGAGAGCTATTTGATTACATTGTGGAGAAGGGCAGATTACAGGAGGATGAAGCTAGGACCTTTTTCCAACAGGTAGAATACCCTGTGTTTCTTTGGTGTTATCAATTTTTTTTTCCCTCCTTATGTGGGTGAGATTACTCCGGTAATGAGGATTGTCATAATTGACATTCTAAATAATGTATGATTATCTCTCTGGAAGATTATTTCTGGTGTGGAGTACTGCCACAGAAACATGGTGGTTCATAGAGACCTAAAGCCTGAGAACCTTCTTCTACATTCCAGAGGCAACGTGAAGATAGCTGATTTTGGCTTGAGCAATGTTATGCGGGATGGTCATTTTCTAAAGACAAGTTGTGGAAGCCCTAATTATGCCGCCCCTGAGGTTTTAATTGAGCTGCCATTCAGTTGTTTGTGTTTTGGGATTCAAAATGAGTTATAAACTTATAATATGTTAAACAAGATTACTTATCAGAGTAAAAGGAAAAACTATATGGTTGTTGGACTCATGAAGTGTACGTGATTTTTGTGCAGGTCGTTTCTGGTAAGCTATATGCTGGACCTGAGATAGATGTTTGGAGTTGTGGAGTTATCTTGTACGCACTTCTTTGTGGCACCCTTCCTTTTGATGATGAAAATATTCCAAACCTCTTCAAGAAAATAAAGGTATTGCTTATGATCTAATTTGGAGTGATAAAATCTATATTTCTGATTAGGTTTGTGTTATCCTTTGTGGATCATTGCAAAACTTGGTTCTCAGGCCTCTAATCACCCTTGCAATTCAGTGTCTCTAACCTCAAACAGTTTGCAGTTGCATTGTTGATAATTTACTCTAGATAATGTTCTTCAGGGTGGAGTTTATACTCTTCCCAGTCATTTGTCACATGGAGCAAGGGATTTGATTCCAAGGATGCTTGTGGTTGACCCTATGAAACGGATAACCATTCCTGAAATCCGTGAGCATTTTTGGTTCAAAGCTCGTCTTCCTCGTTATCTAGCTGTTCAGCCACCAGATCCACTGCAGCTTATAAAGAAGGCATGTTTTGTTGATATTCATCTTTTTTTGAAAATTGGTTCAGAATTAGAATGTATCCTATATTAGGATGTATATGTTGCCTACTTAAGCTTCCTGTTCTTTTTTATCGTTTTGCTGGCAATATACTGGTGTCTACATGTGATTAATGTGCAATATGGAAGAACATATATGAAATGTTGCCGCAATTCACCATGAAAATACAGTACTTTTCCTTTTTTCATGTATTACTTAACTCTGTAAGAGATATCTTCTGAAGGTATACTTGAAATAGCATACATCATACCAATATAATGCAGAGCTGGCCCATTAGCCCAGTGGCCAGCCAAGGCAGGGTGACCATCCAGGTCGTGACACCCCCAATTTTGATGGGTCTCCACTCATCACTTGTTAACCTATTTTTAGAGTGGGCTCTTGTTGAAGCTTTGACAACTTTTTAAACAAAACCCTGGATTAGAACTAACTTCCTCTGAATTTCTTGTCATTGTTTACTTGCTAGAGAAGGTAGAACGTTGTAGTTTGACTTGCGGTAGGCCGTTAGCTGTTTTAGCTCGTGAATTATCTGGAGGTGACCTTCTGGATTATTAGAAATTTGACCCCACCATGGGACAGTCCAGCCTAAGCCTAGGGTATTGCAATTGCTAGTTTATTGTGAAAGACTGATTCTACACAGAGTGTGAAGGTGGAAATTTCTATGCGGAAAGAGAGAAAAAGGAGGATCTCCCTGTGCAACTAATAATATTCTTGACAGCTTCAGTTTGTTTTTTTCCAGAAAATTGTCAGATCACGCTAGGATTTTATGTCTCATAGAATCTTAGGCTTTGACTAAGGGCCCTCTTGATATCTCCACCAATTATTTGGGAATTTGAAGAGAAAGTGAAAACGTCTCTTCCTTGCATACAATTTTATTTGCTCCCTAAAATCTAGTGAAATTCAAATTATTCAGATTGTTTGGAGGGAGAGTGTAAAATTGGATTCCAATTGAAAATCAACATGAGTGACCATTCTATTGCTTATGTGATTTACGAATATATTACTCGATACTAAATACAACACATTCTCTTGTGGTGATATAAAAGATGCATTATATCATAGATTTATTGGTTATACATTCGGCTTTACGATCAGATCCAGGAGCCCCTACTAGCAATCCCAAATAGTATCCTGTTTTGAATAATGTTGCAGTTAACTCCAACATAGGATGAAAATGATGAGGAGAATTTTACAAGAACATATATAAAATAAATTACAAAATATTGGCAGTTTGTTGGAGTTTGATAATATAATTTCATTAAGAAGGATCTCGCTAATATATTTTGATGAAGTATTGCAATTTGCTATTGACTCTGACTTTTTAGCTTTCCAATCTTGCATCTTGGGTTAACTAAGTTCCTTACTTTGATGCAGATTGATGAGGAGGTTCTTCAAGATGTACTTAAGAAGGGAATTGAAAAGAACCATTTGATCGAATCTCTTCGAAATAGAAAACAAAATGATGTATCCCCTCTTCTGATTCTTATATGATTTTCACCTTTAGTTTTCCTTTTATCAATTTGGCAGTATGTCTTACACATTTTCGGTCAAGTATCTCACTATGGCTTATATCAGGCTACTGTTGCATATTACTTGCTTGTTGACAGTCGGTCCCATGTTTCCAGTGGCTATTTAGGAGCCGAGTTTCAGGAGGTGTGTTTTTCTTTTACCTCCTTTTTCTCAGATTGGTAGATTTTGGTTTGCCTTGCTCGTATTTCTAGCTTTCATGATGTGGAGAATCATTGTCCGTGGAATCTTATGTCATATATTTCTGTCTATGAGATCTTACTTTCAAAATTAGAATCGCTTCTGATAAAAGCACCATGGGATATTCAAAAGACTAGATGATATACTTCATAATTCATATTTATCCCAATTTGAACCTTGTTTCAATCCTAGTGCAACCAGCAAAATGGGATCCCAGTAATACTTGGGGCTTATTCTAGGTGGCAACACCCACAAGAAATGCTCAGAGAGTTTTTAGCGATTTAAGTCTGCTTATGTTTAAATGCTAAAGCATAAGGAAATCCAGAACTACCAGTCTTACTTTTTTTTAATTGCGTGAGTCTTCAGAACCTTCATTTATCAGGTGTCAAGTTTTTAAAAAGCTTGGAGCTCATTCTGTTGTAAAAAGCTTGAGCTGATCCTTGGTCTGAATAACATCCATGCTTGATTGTATATGCTTGTGCATCTTCATGTGTTTCTCCTTTTGTGTTTGTTGGTGCAAAGGGAAAGGCCGAAAGGGAAAAATCAATGTAGTCATCTATACAGAAAAATGCAGCCTAAGTTTAGTGGCAATTTTTGCCCCTTGATTTGTGAATTTCCATTAGCAAACATTTTCCAGAATTCAGAGTCATTTAGCTTTATATGGTAAGAGTCTAAGTGAAGCAGTCGTTGTATTTTGATGGTTACAGCCTAAAATATTGCCAAGAAAAAGTCAATGATGTGATTTGCAGAATTTTCAAATAAACTCAAAGTAATAATTTATTTTGTGTCTGTCTCAATACTGGTGGAACTTTTACCTTTCAGTGTAGGAAGACAAAAATTCTCTTTTATTGTAAAATTCCTTCTTTGTATCTTTTTTTTTTAAAACACTACAATAACAGGATTCCAGTTATTTGTAATTTTCTGTTAGTTGAATATCATGCCTCACTATACAAGTGGGTACTTTGTCTTGTTCTATCTTTTGCCTTACAAACTGATAAATTTGCTTTCCATGCTTCCTATAAATGCAGAATGTTACTTGATGTGGATTCCCTGTAGATTTTCACTGAGTTTCTTGTTTTATACTGTCATATATTTACTCATGTCAACATGCATTTAGATCTTGAGGCCTTATCTTCGGAAATAATACATCTTTCAGGAATGTGATTCTGCTGGCATGCATCCGGATACTTCTTCAAATTTGGCAGTTGGGCAACACTTAATTCAAGATTCAGGTTTAAGGCCCCAGTTGCCAACTGAGAGAAAGTGGATTCTTGGACTGCAGGTTCATATTTGCTGCCTTTGGACCATAAATAGGATTCTATATTCACGAGTGTAGTTCAGAGGCTCTGCCTTTGAATCACAACTCTTATTTTTTCCCTAGACCACCTGCTATGTTTCTTGGCTTGCCGGAACAAAAGCGAGAGGATAAGTAATCAACTTTTTGTTTTAGTCCCAAACCGTTAAAGGTTCTTGAAAACAAAAAGGAAAAAGTACTGAAAATGCATTTGGCAGATATGCTTTTGAAGACGGCCCAGTTCTAGATTACTTCTTAAAAAAAAAAAACGATTATAGAGAATAATATATACAATTAGAATTTTGTTCCGAAACTACCTGCATTTTTGTAAAAAAAAGTACAGAAAATTTGATAAACAGTAACAGTGAGAAAAACTGAAAGCAATAATAAGCGGGCCATGTTAATATTTATTCTTTTCTTCTATTACTGGCCCTAATGAGTCAGTTAGTTACAAACTATAGTACCGCCCACAATTCTTTCAGCCTTCTTTTGGGATTTTTTTCTTATAATGTGTGCTTATTCTACTATTGCTTCTCAGATGAAATGAAAATAACAATAACTTGTGCCGATTCTCTTTTTTTTTTTTTGGTTTGCTCAGTCTTCCGCCCATCCTCGTGAGATAATGACACAGGTTCTCTTGGCTCTGAAAGCATTGAATGTGTGTTGGAAAATGATTGGTCATTATAACATGAAGTGCCGGTGGTTTCATGTCTTTCACAATCCTGAAGGCATGGGTAATCATCATTCTCCTGATAGCGATTATATCACTGATGAATCTGCTATTATTCATGATGGTTTTCGTGCTCAAGGCGTTGTAAAGTTTGAAATGCAGGTATTTCTTTATGCCATCTCTTTCTTCTACGCAATCTAATTGTACTACCTTTTGGAAGAGATTATCTTGCATTGCTAGATGGTTTTGCTTCTTAGGGTTTGCACGTCCTAGAGTTGTTTTGGTCAGATATTTTAGAGAACTTGGGAGAAATCCGCTCATTCATTTCTTGCCAATTTTCAGTAGCTTATAACCGAGTAAGAATTTACTATTCTAATTCAGATTATCGCTTAATCTGGATACCATGGACATATGATGGTGGCAATAGATGCTTTTAGCAGTTTAAACTGCTTGGATTTAAATTATGGTTACTCCAAACTTGAGTAAAGTAGTAGCGGTTACTATTGGTGGATGGTGCTAATAGGAATGTGCATTTTCCATGACGCCTCCAGTTTCTCAACATGCAATTGGAAGCCTAGATATCAAGCAATTGGTTTGCTTTTATGAGAGGAACGATTAATCTGTATCCTTGTGGGGGTTTTCTGGTCCTTACCAAGCAGTGCATGCTCTTCACCTACAACATCTGATATCTAGCCTTCCAATTACTTGCAATTGGAAGCCTGGATATCAAGATGGTTTTGCTTAAATTGCATTCATTTCTTTACACTAAATGAACGAAAAGATCTCCTAAATTGCATCCCTCCACACAACCTTTACATTAGAAAGCTTTGGGCATGGCGGATACAGAATAGATGTAAAAGGCAGCCATTTAATTGTGTCATCTTAACCAGGAAAGGATTGGTAATACTGTATGTGTATTACCTGTTGATGCTGATACGGTTTTGTCCGTCTTATATCGCAGCTATACAAGACTCGCGAGGAGAATTATCTGCTGGATTTGCAGAGAGTCAGTGGTCAAGCGTTCCTATTCTTGGATCTTTGTGCTGCTTTCCTTGTGCAGCTTGGGGTTCTTAATTAGAAGGCCTCTGGAGAAGACGAGGAAGAAACACCGTCGTCGCTGCTCCAATTTCTTTTTCTTTTCCCCTTCTTTTTATCCTGTCTTTGTATATGCATTGTATGTTTGTTTCACTCTCTCTCCCTTTCATTATCGTCTGTCCCTCTCTAAATTATGTGTTCATAGTAGTAGGTGCATTTTTCTAGGTTGATCTCAGTTGTAGAGGCAGGGCATAGAAGGCCAGCCTTGTCCTCGGCAATAAATCATACATCATTGTTAAAACCATCTAACTGAAATGACATGAAAAAACTTCTCCATTTGTGTGTTTGCTACTTTGCTGGTCCGTACGTCCTTCCCTCGTCGTGTGAATTTGTATATTTATTCCAGGAATAGAATCACGTCATTTAAAACCAGGACATTCAAGATGCCTTCTGTTCTATCTGATATAAATTGATTGTAAATACTAAATAGAGATTATTAAAACCACAGGTAGTCTTGTGCACTATGTACGGCATTTAGCTAAAACTAGTGTACAAATACTGCGTGCTTTGTGTGGACGCCAACCTTGGACGCAAAAACTTAAAGAGGAAAACTTTACAGAAAAGAGAAGCTATGGTAAGGATTAGTGTTCTGCAGAAGCAGTCGACTAGCAAATGAATACACAAATTCAAAACGGAAAAAGAAAGAAGCAAGAAGATACAAGTAACCCCATTATTTCACTTTTTTACTTTAAAAAAAAAAAAAAAATGCTCTTCTCTGAGAGAGCATTTGGTAACCCAAATCTAGTTTGTGACTTTCACACTTACCTTCCTTGAAAAAATTGCACATGCATAGGAGAACCAACAAGTACCCTGAATCATCACTGATTTCAACAGTTCAGATCTCCTTCACTTTCCCTTTTGCTTGATGAGTACAAATTGATGAGCTCCTCGCTATTACCATCTTCAGGGGAGACAAGAAATCTGGAAGGATTTTGGTTTTTCCTTTGCTGTGAACAGCATCAAAACTTCAATTTGAGAACCAATTGACCCATTTGAGTAATTGTGCTCGCAATGTTGATATTGTAAGAACCGGGTGTCAACCAGAGCAAGTCTGGAAGTGACCAGAAACCCTTTTCGGCCGTGGAAATGTTACTGCAAAACGAATTGCTAGTGCAATCAAAGCTTTGATGATGTCTCTTGACGCTTCAAAGCAAACTCCAAGTTCCACAACACATCTCCCATGCACATTTCTCAGCCACTTCCACATATTTTGTGAGCGATTTGGACCTAATCGCACCAACAAGATGAGGATCAATGATCTTCTCGGTCGACCCCTTCCTATTCTGTTCCATTGCCCATTCAGCCAAATTCACCTGATCTATAGGCAGTGATGGGTCTAAAGCAGTTATTGTGATGAACTAGCATTCCCACGCCTTATCGCAATCTTTGTCCCATTTTCCGACTCCCCAAGGTGCACTTTTCCAAAACTGATAAACTTTATTGTCATCATAGTTGTCTGTTGCATCGCATGGGTCAGTGAAAATAAGACCGGCCTAAACCAGTTTTAGAGGACATAACACTTGAATAGCTAGACTTGATCTTCATTGACAAGAAAATAAATTTGAGTGGAATTCAGAGGGAGGAGCCAAGATGAAAAGTTGCCTCTCTTCTGATCTCTAGGCCTCCTTCGCCACCGAGCCACGCCAATTACAAGCAACAAAATTTGATGCCACCCCCATTGCCAAAGCAAAATTTGCAGCCATGTGGGTTTTACTTGGGAAAATTTCAAAAAAGTTTCTAAACTTTGACTGCAATGCCTCATAGGCCTCCAAACTTCATTAAATGTTAATTGAACCTCTAAACTTTACACATTTGTTTCAATTATGCCCACGCCGTCTAATTCCGTTAACTTGTAGATGGAATATTTTTATGTGACGTCTTCTTCCCCAAAGGCAAGTCTGGTAGGCCATTTTACATGGTCAACGGAGGCCAACTTTGGGGTCCCACAATTTGAATCGTCTAATAATTTTCAATTAATTATTTAAATAGTTTTTTGTAATTTCAACCCAATCGGTCTTTTATACTTAATTGAACTACTAAGTCGTTCAGTTTTCCGTTCAGAATTTAGACCCTATAATCTGAAAGAATTTTGAACAAATGTTAAACAATTGTGTGCTTAGTTTCATCTTGATCTGACCGCATATATTGTCGGGTTTGTTACGAAGAACATCCTCGAAAATAATTATTTTGATCAGACATAGAGATGTATCAAAATTTCTAAAAAAATAGATTGTTTTGATTCCTATCGATATTTGATCAAGATAATTTTCTTGATATGCTCTTTTTAACAAGCTCTATGATATCAGCGGCTCAGATCAAAATGATACCGAACACATAATTGTCTATTTTTTTTTTCAAAATTCTTTCAGATTATAGGACCTGAACCCTGAATGATAAAATGAACGACTTAGATCAATTACATATAAATAATCGATTGGGCTAAAATTACCCAAAACCACTCAAATAATTAATTTAAAATTATTGGATGGTTTGGATCGTTTGTATGAGACCCCGAAGTGGGGCCCACATGACCATACTAAATGGCCTTCTTAACTTGCCCCCAAAACGACGTCGTTTTGGGGGGAAGATAGACACATCATCAAATTCCAACTGGAAATTGACGGATGCAGACGGCTGGGCTTAATTGAAACAAATGTTTAAAATTTGGAGGTTCAATTAATATTCAATGAAGTTTGGACTCTTGTATTCTCCATTGGAAGAGAATAACCCATCAAGGCTTCCAGCAGAATTGATCATTTTCATGACCTCAAGTCAAGGCCAATTGAGAATAGCATTTGGAAGAGTTGAGGAAAGATCAAAAGCAGGGCTCGCTTGAACCATTATGGAACTGTTTGAGATGGTGGAGGCATTTGCCACAAAATCTTTATAGCAAGGGATGGCAAGGCCAGAGGTTAGGGCAGACAGGTCAAGATTTGAAACACACAAAATCCCGTTGACAGAGACATAGAAGTATAATTCGTCGAGGTATATACTCACATCACAATAACACAAAAGTGCATTCTGATGGCTCCACGTAAAACCAGTTCGATATTTTGCATGAAGGAATGACACTCCATGCTCTCTCTGTCGTGACAATACCATGAGATTCAAATTCTTGAAAAGCTTTCCTTTTGTCCAAAAAAAGTTGGCCATTTCGTTTTCAACCACTAAGCAATCCATGGTCCACTTCCAAACTAGCCATAGACCACCAAGACCCAACCAAGTCCTAAAAAGGCATCTTAAGTCCAATTCCACCACCAAGGCTCTTTTGCTCTTTAGAGACTTAGTGAGAAAAGGCATTTCTTCAATTGATAGCTTCTCGCTCTTGTTTGTCATCAAAGCTTGTACCCAAAAGTCCTTACCCATTGAAGGTAAACAAATGCATGCCCTTGTCTTTAAATTGGGCTTTGAAACCAACATTTTCCTCCAAACCTCACTCATTGATTTGTACTCTGCCTTGGGAGATATTGGTGATGCCCACCATGTGTTTGATGAAATACCCACAAAGAATGTTGTCTGTTGGACTGCTTTGATTTCTGGTTTTGTTGATAACCAGAAGCCCAACAAAGCCCTTCAAGTGTTTAGGCAAATGCAGATTGGTAATGTGGAGCCTGATCAAGTTACACTCACCGTTGCCCTATCTGCTTGTGTTGATCTCGGGGCTTTGGAAATGGGAGAATGGATTCACACTTATGTTAACCGGAGAAAAGAACTCAGTAAAGACTTGTGCCTAATCAATGCTTTGATAAACATGTATGCAAAATGTGGGGACATTGAAATTGCAAGGCGTTTGTTCGATAGCACAAAGAAAAAGGATGTCACAACTTGGACATCAATGATTGTGGGTCATGCATTGCACGGTCAAGCTGAGGAAGCACTGGGACTTTTTGCAGCCATGAAAGAAGAAAACAAACGCACGAGGGCCAAAAAGACGAGTTATGATTCTTGGAGTGGTTTCTTAATCGTCCCAAACGATGTCACTTTCATTGGAGTTCTAATGGCTTGTAGTCATGCAGGGATGGTGGAAGAAGGAAAAAAGCATTTCCGAAGCATGATTGAAGATTATGGTGTGAAGCCGAGGCTCTCTCACTTTGGTTGCATGGTAGATCTTCTATGCAGAAGTGGGTTATTACAAGAAGCTTATGATCTTATTCTAGATATGCCAGTCCAGCCGAATGCAGTGTTGTGGCGGACTTTGTTAGGTGCTTGCGGCACTAGGGGAAACATTGACCTGGCTGCAGAAGCTCGTGCGCAGATACTTGAATTGGAGGGTAGTCGAGTTGGTGATAATATCATTATGTCCAATATTTACGCTGCTAAAGGTATGTGGGATGAGAAGATAGATGTTAGAGAGAAGATGAAGCAACAGAGGGCTCCTGGTTGCAGTTCAATTGAGACTGGAAGTCTGATAAACGAGTTTGTCACTGCAGATGATGATCATCCTTTGAAAAGAGAAATTTATGAAGCCCTTGGGTACTTGATTGAAACAATGAAAGCTCACGGATTCTCTCCGGGGATGTCAAGCTCATCATAGAATTGATAATATTTTAAATATGTTTGAAGAAAATCAAACAAGATGAGGAAGTAAGTTGCTCCTTTTTGACATGGTCCAAGTTGAAGCTGTAATGGGTAAGAATGCTTGGAAAAATAAAGCATTCTTGAAGCAGTAAAAATGAAGAATTTCGTAAATGGCAAGAAGCTGCATGTGTTTAAAGTACCAGCAATGGAAGAAAGTTGCAAGTTCCAATGTAATACACTGGTAAGGATATCCACGATTTCTCTCATTCCCTGCTATTGCTCGATCCTAGTGTTGAAGTCCCACACTCAAAGAGCTCAAAGCAAAGCTGTTGATTTGATTTACCTTAATTTGTTTATTTTTTTTTTCAATTCTTATATTCGTATACAGATACTAGTATACTCATTTTTACTATTTGTTATAGAAGATGGATCCAGGTCAATTTTGAGTTGGCACTGGATATAGTTGAACTCTGATGATGAACATGACTTTCCTTCAATGTCACCACCGGAAGTAGAGTATGTAAGCTAAAGGTGCTTCAAACACTGATGCAACAGATAATACAAGCCCTAATGGGGGGAAAAGGCGTCGCACTTCCAAGGTATGGGATCATTACGATTTAGTTAAAAAATTTATAAATAAAGAGGGGTCCTTTGAAAGTGATTTTAGTTTCAAGCCTGCAATAGTAATAGTAGGACAGGTCATGTTGATAGACATCGGCAGAAGAAACATTCAAATCAAACTACACTTGGCCAAGTTAGTGTTACTGGAACTGGAAGTACTTTGTCCAAATTTACATATTCTCAACCCAGAATGAGAGAGGGATTGACCCTTTACGTAGCTGTGGCAGAGCAACCTTTTACTTTTGGTGAAGATATTAGATTCGAATATTTTGTCCAGAATTATATCAATCCTTCTTTTTCTAAAGTTTCTAGAAATACAATCAGAAGTGATAGTTTGAAAGCTTTTAGTAAAATCAGAAAAGATTTGATTAGTGAAATTTCAAAAACTTGACTCTGCAATCGCTTTTACTTCTGATTTATGGAGCGGTCGTAATAGTCTTGGTTACATTTGTCACTGCTCATTATGTATTCTCTAGTTGGATCTTGAATAAAAAAATTATTGCTTTTTGTTTAATGGAGTATCCTTGTAATGCCATTCATATTTTCCAATGTATAAATGCTGTCTTTAGGGAGTTTGAAATTGTTGATAAAGTTTTCAATATTACTTTTGATAACCATATTGCTAAATACCAATGCAATTGAGTTGTTGAACGGAATTTGACTACTTGTCATGCTGGTCAATTTTTTCATATGTGATGTGTGTGCCATATCATTAACCTAGTTGTGCAAGATGGCTTGAAACATATAGGACCACAAATGGAAAAATTAGAAATGCTATTCCTTTTATTTCTACTTCCCCATCTAGGCGACAAGAATTTGAAGGATTATGTGTAAGTTACAATGTAAAACCTAGAAGGTTGAAAACTGATGTTAAAACTCATTGGAACTCCACCTTTCTTATGTTACAATCTTGTAGGGATCACAGTGATGTAATTACTGCTTTCATTAATGCCAAATAGACTTGAGATGGTGTAAATTTCAAATTTGCAGAGTTAGAGACTTGAGGGTAAGAGTCCATACACCAAATTTTCATGTTGTCACATTATAGGAACTCTGAGAAGGCTAAATAGACTTAAGATGTTGTACATTTCAAACTTGCAGAGGAACTATAAAGCTTAACGTGTTAAGCACAAAAACTATTTATATATTGGCACATTCCAGGATTTGTAGTTCTTCAAGACCAGTATATTTTCTACTAAAAACTGTGTTCCTTTATGCACTGCGCTTTGTTCTCAATCACTACATTTGCTCACCCGATGGGCACGATTGCTGTGTTGGATCATTCAACAGAAAAAATGACATTATCTTATTTGTCAACACAAGTTACTTTATTGTACCTTACGCATCTCTTATAGTGACTAGTTATTTTGTGACTTCAGACGTCGTGGAGTATACTGCTCATACCATAGAATGGTAATGTTCAATTTATTTAACGCAAACTTGTCTGAGCCACTAGTCTCCAAACTAGGGTTACTAACTTATTTTACCTCTTCTCGATTTGCTATGTAGAGAGTGTCTGAAAAGTATTCTGTTATGGGAACCGAACTGAAGTGAGGGTAGGTATCCACTTTTGTTCATGAAATATGGAAATATCTTGCAGGCTGAGGAATGTGTTTTGAACTGTCTGATTTCTTCAAACAATCATCCACTATTTGTCTTTTTCAGGAATTTAAGGATGGCCATCAGGGAACCTCATCAGTGAGAAGGAGTATATTTGGTTGATCCTCTGGCCGACAGAACAAACTTAAGAACAAGGGGAAAAAAAAAAAAAAAACTAACTTCAGTAAGTCCATGCAGCCGGCTAAATTATTGTCTGTTGAAGCATTGAAGAAGGCTTTAAGGTTTGTCCTGGTTATCCTAGCTTATTCCTATGCCTTTTTTGGTCTAAAATGAATATGCTTAATTTGACTGCCAAGAAAAACATGTGTATGATTTGAAATTCCATTATTTTGACCAACTGGAGCATAAGATTTCTCCTCGCCCTTGAACATTTTAACCTTTTGGATTGTTTGTAGCCATCTGAATGTTCAACACAGAAGCAGTGAACCCGAACATTCAATAAAAAGAAGATGATGCAGTGTTTGGTTCACTGCTTTTCTACCGATAGTTCAGGGTCTACAAACAATTGAAATATTCATTCTGACGTTATGGTGGCCCAGAAATTCCCATTTCAATCCTTCCAAAACAAAGCCTTCCAGCAAACCAAACACTAAATAATAGGATTGAGTTTTAGTTGATGCTCATATCATGTTTACTTTATTTGGATGAGAAGCAAAGCAGGCAAAGTACCAACAAATACCCACTCGCAAGGAATAAGATTTCTTACTGAAGTCACAGGTGTAAGATCGTACCTCACCTCTGTAGTTGGAAAGTGTGATGTCTTATTCAAGTGAGGAAAGTTTAATTATCCAAAAAAAATTAGGAAAGTCTAATGCCTTTTAGAATCTCTCTTATTACAGGCAAATTGGTTCCACAACCTTCAGATGGAGCTCATCCCTTGCCCAAAATACAAAGTTCAGAAAAGAGGTGTTAAAAGCCGTCTGTGTACTTATGTATCTGCCACTACCCTCAGTGTTTTCCATTTCACAAAAGATTTACTCTCGCATTTCTCAGGTCATCGTCGGCTGCAAGGTTGGATACACCTGCAGTCAGAAGTCAACAAATAAATGCAAAAAGAACAAAAATGGAGCAGGGAAGACCATCTGAGAAAACCAAGGAGGTTGAGAAAAGATGATTGAATTAGATTTTGTTAGCTCAGATGAAGAAATGTGAGACTTCCATGTCAAATCCCTTTACGACTTGATGTGATTAAGCGCCATCTCCTTGAAAGAAAGATCATTTTTTATACATGTTTTTATGGTTGAAAAGTTTAGCACCGACAAGAGGCAAAGAGGTAAAAATGACCGCTGGTCGCATTGCTCTTTGTTGAAAGGTTTCAGCAAAAGGAAGATCCAAGTTTCTTCGAAAATATATATTTCAGTTATGGTTCGACCAGGGCTTCCGTCAACCATTGGACGCTTGAAAGACCTCTCATCTCATAAATTGCTTATTATTGTGTGTGGTTGTGTGTGGAAAGGTTGAGAACCTGTGTGCCAGTTTAATTTGAAGGAAGAGGGCTCCCAACCGCCATGCCATGTTCAGTCAATGACCCTGTACCACCCATTGAAGGAAGTAAACTCAATGAGACGTCCTTTTCGTAGTAACCTCTACTCATAGGAAAGTAATCTATCACCACAGTCCTACCAAGGCGTAAGCTGGACAGATGATGCCAAATACACAGCATCTGGTTCACGAGGACTACTACCTGCAGTAAGAATTCAAACTCGCAACCATGTGCCATCTTGGCAACCACCTCGGGTTGTAGTCAATAACTAACTTAATCAGACATTGATATGTATGTATATGAATGGATCATATCTTGTTTTATGTAAAAATGGATGGTGAACGTAATTTTAAAGAACGGCGAATATAAAAATAGGTCGTATCCTGTTTTAAAGATTTTATTACTCATATGGCAGAGTATAGAAAATGCTCCACTTTCTAAAGTCTTAAGATATATACTTGCATCCCTTCATAGAATCACAGGGTTTCTCCATATTATCACTCTACTTGCAAGTTGCATTTGCATCATAACAAACTGTCTACAAAATTTTACTTTCTGCCTTGAACTCGATGAATATTAGAGGTTGATATGTCTTGTTAGGTTGAGCTTTAAATGTAATTTTTTTAACAAGATTTTTTGTTGCCATTACTGTGACGTTTTTCTTTGATTTGTTGTTGATAAAAGTATTTGATGTTTATGAATGACCCCACGCTTCCGAACTCCTGGAATCACCACTAGGTGAGGCGCATTTTTTTAATTTTTGCCCTTGGTATTGCCAACATCAAAAAAGATGATAACTGGCATTTTTCTGCATTTTTGTACACTGGTTAATGTAAAAAGGCTCATTGGGCCGTGTTTGACGTTAATTATGAATTACATCATTTGAAGTTTAGGGGTACAATTGAAACTTTGGTATGTTTTGATGGTTATTTATAAAAAGTGGACACTTATTTTGGCCTTTGGGACACTCCAATCCAAAACGGAAAGGTGAACACTTAATGCGACAGAGGGGAAGGAGAGAGGGAATCAACTGAAGCGAATATATTTTCGTCTGTGAACAGGAAAGAGGATGAGTGGGGATCGGGCATAAAACTTTCTGCCATCATCAAGAAGGGTGTTTTCAGGGTACCCACCGCAATTGATGAGATAATTGTCAGGTTGTGTGAATTTTGGAGGTAAAGGGAAGGAAAAAGAAGACTCATCCTCTAAAAGTCTTGGTCCTGAGATTTTCGGGGTTCCAAGCAAGTTCTAAAGAATGAGCCTCTAAGCATTTGTATATATATCAATTATTCGATATAAGTACCAACGTTTCCGTGTGGTGTAGTGGAAATGTAGAGCGTTCAGAACCTAGAGAACGCGAGTTTCATTCCCAACGGCTACAACAAAGTTAATTTTTACATGTTTGAAGTAAATTTTCGGGACCCCAAGCAAGTTCTAAAGATGGAGCCTCTAAGCATTTGTATATATATCAATTATTCGATATAAGTACCAACGTTTCCGTGTGGTGTAGTGGAAATGTAGAGCGTTCAGAACCTAGAGAACGCGAGTTTCATTCCCAACGGCTACAACAAAGTTAATTTTTACATGTTTGAAGTAAATTTTCGGGACCCCAAGCAAGTTCTAAAGATGGAGCCTCTAAGCATTTGTATATATATCAATTATTCGATATAAGTACCAACGTTTCCGTGGAGTGGAAATGTAGAGCATTTGCGAGTTTCATTCCCATCTACAACAAAGTTAATTTTTACATGTTTGAAGTAAATTTTCGGGACCCCAAGCAAGTTCTAAAGATGGAGCCTCTAAGCATTTGTATATATATCAATTATTCGATATAAGTACCAACGTTTCCGTGTGGTGTAGTGGAAATGTAGAGCGTTCAGAACCTAGAGAATGCGAGTTTCATTCCCAACGGCTACAACAAAGTTAATTTTTACATGTTTGAAGTAAATTTTCGGGACCCCAAGCAAGTTCTAAAGATGGAGCCTCTAAGCATTTGTATATATATAAATTATTTGATATAAGTACCAATGTTTCCGTGTGGTGTAGTGGAAATGTAGAGCGTTCAGAACCTAGAGAACGCGAGTTTCGTTCCCAATGGCTACAACAAAGTTAGTTTTTACATGTTTGAAGTAAATTCACCTAAAAAAATTTGAGGTTTGCAAGGATCGAAGCTAGGACCTCACAGGTAAAATTGTGGCACCCTACCGCTGATCTACCAGAGCGTATTATAAAAAAATTGTTGACATACATAATATTTAATATATTTCAAATTTTGGGGGCCCTATTTTTAGGCCAAAAACTGGGGGCCCTAAGCGGCCGCTCGGTGGGCTTGCCCCCAGGGCCGGCCCTGATCCCCTTGGGCAATGCAGGGGATTCCGAAGGTGAACAAGAAGAGCGAAAGGCAAAATTGGCAGAGGGAGGAGGCGGGAAAAGCCTGTTCAACACCATATGTTTGTCCTAGCCACCCACTTGGGTTGTGATCAGCAACGGTCAATGGCGGCGTTGAGCTGGGCGTGGGGGTGGAACCGTGGAAATGATGAAGTAGACAAATGCCGGCAGACAGATAAGAAAGCATCAAGAAAAATCGAACAAGCTTTATGTGGTTCCCCCAACTAGATCGTCGTTCACAGTGTTGTGGCTGTTTCAGTTTGATGAAGAATAGTGCAAGAGTAATATCGGAGTTGTCCCCGTTGGAGCATATATCGAAGTACAACTAAACGATGTTCTTCATAGCAGTAGCCATTGTAGGTAAGCCAAAGCAATTATGAGAGAGAGAGAGAGAGAGAGAGAGAGAGAGAGAGAGAGAGAGAGAACGTGCAGACAAGAATGGAAGAGCAGTTGATGAATAAGAAACGCTAGCCCTCAGATCCAAGCCCGGATGCCGGATTTGTGGGTTCTTTAGCAGCAGCGGTGGTGGCGCCTGACAGCTGCGACTACAGTGGGACGAAGAGATGTGGAGCTCCGGAGAGTTTTGTTATAAAACTGCCTTGATTTTTGCGTTCACATTTTTTTATGTGATGTATTGTGAGAGGGTGACCTGTCTCGATTTTTGGAAAAAACTAGTTAGGGGAACACACCCTGATATCATTCCGTCATCTTCCTCCAGCCACATCCGAGCGGATTGGAGGTTTCCATCGTCGCTGTTGTACATTTTTGGCGAATTTTGTATTTTTTTTCCTTTGTTTTTCTTGTATTTTCAGACCGGTAGTGTCCTTTCTAGTCTAATAATACTATTAAGTTTTCTTGGTTCAAAAAAAGGAAAAAAATGAGTGAGACACCCTGGGAAGAGAAATTTGGGCTAGTCTGACTGTTATTAACTACCAACTAACAGAAGTCAAAATGCTGCGTATCCAGTTCGGATAAGGGTCCCATCAATCATCTTAACTGATAAATGGGGCATCAATCATTTCAACTCAACATTTTCTAATAGCTCAACCTAATTGAGTAATTTAACTTTATAAATTCAAGACAAGAAAGAGGACAAAATTTGGTTGTTTATATTATAATCCAAAATTTTCGGGTCAATCGTTTTTTACAGCAAGAAATGAGGATCCACAATCACTGTCATGAGAATCAAAAAATACAGACAGTTATTCATATTTTGATTGTGGATCAAAGAATATTGAATGGCCAGTATATGAATATAACAATAATGTCTCCTTAATTTTTTACGAAATGGATTTGTGTTTACAGTTTTCTGTTATTGCACTCTATGGCCTTGTTCTTCTGCTCCCATAAAAATCAGTGCCCTTGTCATCCTCTGCAGGGGAGATTTCACAACAGAAAACAAGCGAAAAAAAAAAAAACTAATTAATAAAATGGCACCGAACAATTTGAAAAAATTTCTCCCTCTGGTAAATCTATTTTAGGAGATATAGATGGGAAGCAAAATGCAGTATGTTATAATGTCCCATGGTCATTGGTCAGATTATTTCGATAAAGAGTTCTTGTAAAAATGGATATGGTAAACTATTTACAATCAGCCAAGAAAGCATGAAACCCACAACATAGGATCTATTAAAAGGATTAAAATCAATACCTCTTTTGTATCTCTCATGCGAAGGAGTTGCAATTTTTCCGATGGCCTCCGACTTGTTAGAGTAGCAAGCTGAAACGTACATTCACCACAATGAGACAATGAAAACCACAATCAGGTCCTCCCTGTAAAAATGTAATAAAGCTGTGGGTACCCAGAAACTGTATCGCTCAGGATCCCTTGTTGTAGGCATCATTGATTCCGCTTTATCAAGTTCCAGACTTTTGAATCTATCTGCACGAAAAGAGAAAATATACAATCTTGAAACGTGAGATTTAGTTCTGCATCAAGGAAAGAAAGGAGAAAATTTTGTTGCGCATGCAAAAACGGGTAACAAATCAGAGGATAAAAGGGATTCTACAATTTATAGTGGGAGGAAGAATAAGTCATCTGCAAGAGGCCTTATAGAAATGTGTTTTGAAATGGGGCTAGCTAATAGCTGCCAATAAAATCTCTTGGCATTACACAAGGCCCTACCGTAGGCTATAAGGCTCAGTTTGGTTTGGTTTGGCATTATGCAAGGCATATCAACTTTAAGATTCAGAGAGTCATACACTCAGAATAAGGAAAGGATTGATCCTATGTTACAAAACTTTGAAATTTAGGAAACACTTGACATAACCTTAAACATAATCATGTTAAGAGGAAACTCAGTTTAGCATCCTTTTTCTTTCACATACCTCGCCGTTGTTGTGCTGCCTCTCGTGCCCTTCTCACCCATTCCAGAGCAAATACAGAAGCATTATTCGTTAGTTCCTGTAACTGTGGGATTCCAAAAATTAATTGGATGTACCAACATAGTAACCCAATTGGGACGAAGATATGAACTTTCACAAGAATAAATAGAATATGTCGGCAGCTGTCGGATCTATTGACACACAACTCACAAGAGTGAGGCATAAATCTATCTCCCAGTCTGTATTATGTGTCTCATTTTGGTTCTGCCATCCGCATTAGAGACTTTTCAGACAATGGCATCAAAAAAGGAATTCAGCTTTTGACGGCAGGTTCATTTGCTTCCACGGCTAAAGCAATTTGCAAGCAACTGACTTTCCTAGAATAATGTGGCCTAAATCCCTGGACTCTTGGTCCAAGGGAGTGAAAAGCCAGAAATCGTGCACCTAAAGTCACAGCTTGGCTCTTGAGGTATACGCTCAATGAGAGCCAGCCTTGTTTTATAGGTCTTGGAGGCCATTTTAAAACGTCTCATCTTCAGGCAAAGCCAAACAACATCCCATTGCAACTAAATGCAGTTTAATAAGCCTTCAGAATTTCATATGATCATTAATAAATCAGAAAAGATACGGCGTGAGCCAGAATTGCAGCAATACTTACATCTGATTGTTCTCTTGTCCCTTCTGATGGATATATATCCTGTAGCCATTCAACTTCCGCCACTCGATACCTTCATAACCAGAACATAAGGTTAACTTCATATTCTACACAACTACAACGTCAATCATATGGATAGCCACGGAATAAGTATTTCCACAGTAAATAGTGATCAAACTAACCCATCTTGATCCCAATTACGAAGGATGCGAAATCTCCTGCGGCTTTCAAGCTGTGACAGTGTAACCTTATTAGACAATCAGAAATAGTAACACATAAAATGGAACTTGAAAAGAGACAAACTTCCTATACCACATATACTCAGCAAGCAAATGAAGATAACAGCCTGAGAATTCAAGTTAATTAACCCTTTGGCTGTCATCATCACAGATGGGATCTCTCTACTGAATACCAGGGATGTTCATTTGTTTCATAGAAAGGAGGCCTTCCAGGATATAAGGAGGAAAGGTAACAAAGGAATAAAACAAGAGACAAATGTCATGTCTAATGACTGGTCCAAATATTGAGAAGATGAAAAGAAGAAAATGATGATGTTCACAAGCAATCCACCACCCAGGAATTCGTTCCTTGTGCTTCAATAAAATGGAGGGTTATTTTGTTGTGACTGGGAAAAAACACACTTAGCATACAAAAGAAAGTGTATATAAGCATGACCATCTGGGGATACTCACCTCCAGAAAGAAACGTCCATCTGGAAGTGGTTCACACCTGTCGAAAAGAAACAAAATTTCTTACCAGAATGATAGAACAAAATAAATGCAATATAAAAATAAAAAAAACAACTATTTTTTTCGCAGAAACACTTACTCAGTAATCTCCACTTCACAAGCAACGTCGGCTATAGAACCTGTAGCAGAATCTGTGATAACCTGCAGTATTAATAGCCAGGCCACAGCCAGTGATGGTGAGGAAATACAGAAACATCTGATATACCTTAGAAGGAAAAAAAGGGAGAAAATGGACAAGTCACAATAATATACCATTCCCATACGTCTATTCCCTTCCATGATTCTCCTGACCTGTCATCCAAATGTTTAAGAAAAAGAATAATGTAACCACTACTTTCTATAGTACAAAAATAACAAAATGCGAAATATGTGACACGTAAAATGACTTTGGCATGCTCGGATCACCAATCGCAATAATATTGTTGCAATCCAACTCGCCATTTAGAATGAATCTTTCATGTTTAAATTGTAGTTGACTGAACGTAGGAACTAAGAAATGCAGACGGTGGAAGATGTGTGAACATTGAATCAAAGCCAACTTGGGGATCCACAATAGAAAAGTAATGTCACCACCACAGTTGCTACCAATTGCTGGCTACACTGATGGCCTTCCTTAACTTTAAACCCAGGAACTTAGTTTTGAGTGGTTTGGTATCTGTTGGTTGCTCTTAGACAAAGAAGCAAATAGGAGATTTAGTACTGCTGAGAAACTAATGGCTCCAAAATGGGGGGTTCATGAATTGGGGTAATAGCTGGATAGATTCGAAGGGGGAAAAGTTCGTCTTTGTTCAATAGGCCAAAAAAAAAAATTAAATAATTCCATTTCCATACTCGTTATGCTGGCTGGAGTTGACCTGGTTGCTTCAGATTTCAGTATTTCAATCTGAATTAGGCGATGGACTATAATTTAAATTTCATGCACCAATGCAGAAAATTTGTCAATTGTTGCTTAGCTACAAAACAATGGCTATCTAGCTATGCCCGGACCCATGCCAAATGTGACTGAGACAAGCTTTCATTTAAACCAACTCACCATAAGCCTGTACCGGGGTTCAAAAATGTTGAGATGAAACTTCTGACATGGTAGGATAACATCCATGACAAAAAGAGGCAGCAAATCAGATCCGTAGTTTGTCAAACTATCATGCTCCAACTTCCTTTCAGCATACTCCTCAGGGAAGTTCTTTTGTATTATGTTGTTCAGTGTTACACTGTAGGAGCCAAGCAAATGTGACGCAATAGACAACATAAAGCAGAATTTAGAGCTACTGGAAGCATGATAATATATTAGTAGGCCAAGGTTAAGGTGAATATACAAACTATGTGTAAATTAAAGCATGAACGCTAAATTCCAAGTTCCAGCTACCTGGGCTAGTCTACGTGGATCCGATTCTGCAGTCAGCCTTCCCAAAATTATTTTTCAGTAATCAAATGCTCTGTTACAATTTCCTCTACTTGGGTTTTTCCTATGGTCAAATATAAATATGGCTGAATGAAGGTCTAACTAAAAGGTCAATAGCAAATATACAGCATATAGGGTTACTACTATCATGTGGCCACAGGATAAATGGAATCTACTGAACCAACAAGAAAAACTGACTGAGTACAAAAGCATGGGCAGGAAAACAAAGCCGTCTCTTTTGTCACGTTGCTGAGGCAAGCATTTGGTAAAGCGTGAAGGCAAGCAACTCACCTAATTGCACATGTTCTGGGACTAATAAACAGAACTGTTCGGCAAAGTGGACATCTGTTACCTAGTATTTTCCATTCAAGGATCAGAATGACATGATGGACATTAAGCTTAAAAAACAGATAAAAAGGTATATGTCCACATATGGCTCCATAAGCGCATCACCTCTGTCCATTGATTGAAACAGGCATGAACGGCAGAAGGAATGTCCACAAGGAGTTGTAATGGGTTCATATAGTAACTTCAGGCAAAGAGTGCAGTCAAAGTCGTCTGTCCGCTCAGGTTGGCTTCTCCTCCCAATTGTGCTGGCAATTGTTCTCTCCAAAACTGACAGAGGATTGCTACAGAAGCCACAAACATATCACCAAGAAGAATTCTAACATGTGGACTAATTAAAGAATATGGCAGAAACCAATTACACAACAAATCATTACCTCATAGGATCAATTTGAAGACCTAAAAGAATGACATCCCGGGCCAGCTCATATTTCTCTAACTGCCAATTCCAACAAAGGTTGTGTTACCAGTGAAAGATATTCTACATATAGCAAGTATCTTAAACCTACTCCTTCAGTCCCATCATATGTAGCTTAATTTCCATTTTCCGTTGAACATGTTACTTCTTCAGTGACTTGTCAGAAGTTTTAACCAACACTTTTTTCGATATTAACCCCTATTATAGAACTGAAGTCCTAATTCCAGCCCAAAAATAAAAACATGTGGAGGCAGTGGGAATATTTGAAAACTGGCAATTATAGAAATACTAAAACAAAATTGACTTCCTAAAAATCTAGTCAAGGAAAACTGGGACGCATAAAATAGCATGCATTGGATGTGGACATCAACTTGCGACATGGCCCACCCATTAACTTCCATGAACAATGACTGGGGAACACATGACAACACTGCAGCATGATACGGGGACAGCTCTTTGCCAATCTGTAGGGAGAACCCCAGCTAGCAATACTCCTCATGCAGATGGCATGGTTTAGCAACTACTTATACACCAATATCCCAGCTGGAGCAAGCGCATCTTCCAAATAAATCATACTACCACAATATTGCCCCCTTTCTCCACTATGGTTGCAGGTACGCACAATGGGGACAATGCCCACAAAGTCATACAAGACATTAGGGTGGGAGCAAGACCTAGGATATCAAAGGTTAGAGCTAATGATCACAAGGTTGCTCCACGATCCCCGCCGAAGTGGAGCTGGGTTGGCTCCACTTGGCCAATCTTAGAATAAACGAGACATTGGCCAACGGTAGTTTAACAATATATGTTTCAGACATTTTTATAGGACTCACTTTCAAATATATTATTAAGACTAGAAAATGCAGCATTAAAATAAAACAAATAAAAAAATCAGAAATCTACTCCGAAAGATACACACCATCATATTATAAATATATTAGCCACATTCCACCAAAAATAATAATGTCAAATATACATATTTTAAGGGAAAATGTTTTTCATGAACATCGCAGATGACAAATCCTTTCATAATGTGCCTAAATTAAATAAAAGTAAAAACAAGATTCGCAGATACAAATTTATGCTATTCTCCTTGTATAGCTGTATCCATGTTCACCCGATGTTTAAGCAATGAACTTGGGTCCCCGCGTGTCCATGGAGTGTATGGTTATGAAACAGTACATAAACAATAAGATATGTTTTGAAGAGTGTCTGACACAGTTCCAAAAAAAACAAAGAAGAGAGTCTGACACATCTTGGGGAGTGTCCGATGAGTGTGGGTGTCCGACATGGGTGTCTTGCAATGACGTGTGGCCTTCTTAGAAATCCCCATGCTCCTCAGTTCATAGGTCAAAGTCTAGAATATGGATTCAACAAACATCATGGCACTCTTACCAAAATTAGTGCATTGGCCTTCAAAACGTACGACTTTACAGAGTCACTTCGAAGTAACAGCAACTTCTCAGCATCCTTAAAGGCAAGCTGAAATTATGATTAGAAGAATTTTATTAACGAGATCAACCATCATGCCATAGGGTGGGAACCCATTTAACCACACCAAAAGAATAATGACTTAATACATACTTCAGCATGTGTTGTAGGATCCAATCCACTCAATGGTCTATGTTCAGAAGCTGAGGGAGGTCTGTGTTTCAGAAATTGACAAAATCTGGTCAACGTGCAAGAGGGGAAAAACAGTTTATCAGTACAAGAATCTATCAATAGAAAAATGGTCAATAATAGAGTAGAACCCGATAATGGAAACATAATGACTAGACAACATTTTAACCTGAGATAAGCACTACATCGGTTGCTTAGAACAACAGCATCGCCTGGTTTAATAGTATTAGCTCTGGAATAATAATTGATTGCCTGCACAATGATACAGTCAGACAAGGAAAAATGCTATGAAATCAAAAAAAAAAAAGTTTCTAAATCATAAATTGTGTCCCTCAAGAGATCTTGTTTTACAGAGGTTCTTTTCTCATCATGGCACAGTACACAACTACACACGGACGGAGCCATGATTTCGACTCTGAGGTGGCACCCAAAATCAATATTCTTCCTCTCTCTGTCCCACAAAGATATTTTATAATAAAACGACGTGCAATTTTTGGATCCAAATTTCAATTAGTTCTTTAATTTTGTGTCAAGAAATGTAAAAGATTATGCACGGAAGTACTTTATTTTTTTATCCGAAAATTGTAGGGTTTTTTTTTCTGCAGTGGACTATCTTTCAGGTGGAGATACACATTTTCATATGTTAACTGTCCATCAACATACTTAATAATTACACATTTTCATTGATTAATCACTCATCAATATGCTTAATATTAATAATAATAAATGCATTTTTTAAAATAACATTTTTCTTGCAATTCAAAAATAGTTTTATTTTTTGGATCCAGGGTGTGACACGTGCCCCCCCAACCCCAACACACACACACCTTCCGTCCCTGACATTACAGCAAAAGGTAATTGTTTGTAAGAAAACTTCAACAGATTACTCCAATTAAGTGTGTTCAAGACCTTCCACAGTCTAACACTTCACACTTATGCCCCGACTCATGACAGAGCAACTAGTACAATGAAGAAATAACTGCACTACAATTAAGAGAATCTTAAGAGGCTATGCCTACACTATTTACAATTCAGTGAATTACAAGTTCCAACATCCTGCCCTTCGAAAACCAGTATTTGAAATATCCCAAGTGGCATAGGCACAAAGTGCAAAACATGACCACGATAAAAGACAGACACAACAACCACACAGCTTTTCTGCAAGGTTGATTGCTGAAGAAGTTCTGTTCTCGGGACTGTCTTTGCATTCAGACAATCTCAAAAAAGCAGAGATACGACATGGCAAGAAACCGGTGTTGATAATTAGTAAATTTTATATGTACTGCTTGAAACTGTATGCAAGTTTGGGGATTTTCCATCAACTAGCTTCTACAGGATGCCAATACAGAAAAATGTAATCTGCGGTATCATTAATATGTCACCGCTTAAAAATGTGAACTGAGGAAAATAAAAGTCAAAATAGTCATGCATGCTATGCATTCTCCTAATGCTTGCTTTATTGACATATTACTTCATTTTTTTAATATCCACTGCTGTATTTCTTATTTAAGTTGGAAGGTATTCAGTTTATGAATGTCCAGACACAGCTGGGGTGTAAAAATACTTTCCCAAGCCTCTTAAACATTGTTATTATTCAGTGAAACGCTCACATAGGACATATCCGAGACAGCCCAAGAAGTCGGGTTGTGCACAAATGTCGTCGGATCCAATGGCGGAACCAGGATTCGGAGGTGGAGGTGGCACCCAAAGGAAGCAATATATTTAATGTAAAAAAGTACACTTGTCCTGAGATTAACTATACCTAACATAAAAACCAATTTGTCTCCATAGGATGATCATCTACAGAGTAAAGTTTTATTAAACTAGAACTCAACATGCTTTTAAATCTCAAAAATCGTGATTTTAAACAAAATTTCAAATAAATTTCCTTTTCAACGTAGGTAAGGGAGCTGTCTAAAATTCAGGAAAAAAATATTAGGGAAATAGATTATTACCTTATACCATAGAATATATAATAGTTATCTTGATTTACTTTACAATTAGTGTTGTTGCCTTGTTGGTCTAGTCGAAAGTGGCAAAGTTGTTTTAAGACACCAAATGGTTCTGTGTCCCAATCCCAACAACTTTTGATTGGCAAGTTTTGTATGTTGGCGTAAAAAGAGGGACCAAGACTCTATCACAAAACCTCACGCTTGGGGGGAATGCAACTTACCACTGAACTGGCACTTCATAATTGCAGATTATCGTCACAGATAATATATCTATAAACTTAATAACGACTACAATTGCTACAAGTGCCACCTCCTGCGCCCCATGTTCCGCCCCTGGTAAAATTAGCAGATCGCAAAATTTTACATTCAACTAGAGCACGTAGAAGAAGTATCAACACACATTAGGCTGACTAGGTGTTGAGGCCCTACACGTGTCAGACATATGTTCAGTAAAAGTATCCAGGCTACTAATGAGTAATCACTACTCCAAAATACTTTCGTACTTCAAAATGCCCTTGAAAGGCATTAAGGGATAGAGTGACTAAGAAGAGCTTGATGAGCATGTTCAAAGGAAAAAACCATAGGAACATCCGCAACTACAATTAAGATTACCATCTTTTTATTTTATGTGATTACCTCTTATAGAATAAACTGATGCAGTACAATTAAGGGTACTATTGTCTTTTCTAGTGTCTTTAGAGTTAGTAGGGTCTTGAGTCTATAAATAGGGGTGTGAGTCTTTCATTTGGTAGCTTTAATCATTTTAAGAATATAATTATCAAGAGTTTTAACTCTTTGTATCCCATTTTGGGAGTTTCTCTCTCTAGAATATCTATGGTATATTCCGGTTTGCATCATAAACATCACAACAAATGGTTGCTGCCTCCCCTTCCTACAACTATAAGACCCTCCCATCACCACATCCCTGACGATCATCACCAAATTGAAGATTATGTTAATATACCTGATAATGTTAATATACAAAATGTAGTCAGGGGGTGTTATTTTGGATCCCCCACCACCACCCAGAAGACTAACACTACACTAGACATTCCTGAACCATGGTAGTTTCGGGAATATATCCACCAATAACATATACTCAACAGCGCTCAAATAAAAGGTTCTACCTTTCAAGTTGCAGAAGTCTATTAAGAAGGTTTTTCCCTATATCAGCAAGCCATGTCAGGAACAATACAATCAAGATCATGATGATTCAACAACATGGATCTTAAGTTCCTGACCTAAAGTTTCGCATCAGTTTACAAGTGCACACTCATAAAACTTACAAATAATAATCTGTCTTCCCCCACATAGCTGATTCAGAATAATTGGTTCACAATTCGTTCTTCAGGGTCTGCCAATTCTCTAAACATAGTTGATAAAATATCTATAATAAAACACAAACCGTAAAGGGTCGATCATACACAATTCTGTAGGTCATTTGAGTATTGATTAGCAACAAATCATTCACTGTCAAATCCAATTAAGATACTATGCTTAATTTGCACAGAGCAACACTCACACGAAAATGTAAAGATATTAATAATTCACTCACAATAAGGAACTCATAACAAAAACCATAAAAGCCAAAATTGGATGCTTTCAGTTGACGCTTCTGAATTTGCAGATTACCCTAGAGTTTACCAGCTAATAAAAGGAGAACTAAAACAGTCAAAAAGGAGGAGCAAAAAAGCAAACGAAACTGGTTGATCAGAGAGAATGCTTCACCTCTTCGAAACGATTTCCTCGTAATGCTTGGTTACCCATCTGCATTAGATCAGAAACTTGGAAAAGTCGCTCGACCGACATCGATGATGACCCCCCTTCATTCCCCTGCGCATTTCAACAATTCACATACACATTCAACTCCTCTTCGAAAGAAGCCAACTTTACGTGTTTTACCCTACACCAACCCTCACTTGTCTATAAGTATAAAAATAGTACAGTTCAGTTGTAAAACTGTACCAATACGTAACTCATAAAGAAGGGTTTAGGAAGGATCAAGTTGAATTTCGATTCGTCTTCCGGTGCATTTTCTCACCAACCAAACAAGAGAAAGAAAATTGAAAGACGGATAATCTCACCCCAACGAACTCTTCAACATCTGCGAGCCCTTGCAAGCTCGAACCTAAAGATGAACCATCGGTAATCATCATTCCTTACAGCACGAGAGAGAGAAAGACAGAGAGAGAGAGAGAGAGAGGGGGGAAGGACTTGATTGAATTGCGAAAACTGAAGAGAAACTGTTGAGTAGAAGAGTCGAGAAAAGAACAAAATTGGGAAGGGGCAATCGTGTACTACCCTGTATCCTTCATTCCACACACGGACCAAATTCATTTACGTGTGTTCCCTCTCTTCACTCTCTCTCTCTCTATATATATATATAGTATGTATTTTGTGTATACATATTTTGTCTTCACTCCCCCTTTCCCTATTCCTCTCTCTCTAGACTTGTGGTCCGTCTGGACTCTGGAATCCTTTACGGTTGTGTTTGGCCAAATTCGTTAGGCCTCGTTTGCTTCCCATATTGGGAACATGGGATAGGATTAGGTGCGTCTAATCTCGTCTTTTCCCTTGTTTGATTCTCAAAAAATCATTGGAATTAATAATACCGGGATAAAAATTATCCCTATACGTGGGGTATTGCCAAGATAAAAATTATCCCTAATGCCGGACTAAAAAACACGGAAGGGGTTGAGTTCAACAATTACAAAATTGCCATGGAAATAAAACCATTGTATTGATCATCTTCTTCCCTCTCACGTTTCTCTCTCTCTCTCTCTCTCTCTCTCTCTCTCTCTCTCTCTCTCTCTCCCCACGAGCTATTGAAGATTGATTTCGCCGGAGATATTCCTGTTTTAATCCATGCATTAACCAGGACATATCCCTGTATTAATCCTGCACGAATCAAACAGGGGATTGTGTAGCATTCAGGACTAAATTAGTGATAAAACCAAACATGGAATAGGCCTAACCAGGGGATATCCCTGTATTAATCATGCACGAATCAAATAGGGGATTGTGTAGCATTCAGGACTAAATTAGTCTCAGGACAAATAGTCCAGACTATCAATCCTACCAGTTTTAGTCCGCAAATCAAACGAAGCCTTAACGTTTTTACTGCGCCACACACCCAAAATTTACGGGCAGGGGTAAGAAAGAGATTTTGTTCACACAAAACCCCGGCACGGGATCATCTGTCTCAATTTTCCTATCCCACTCCCATCCTTGTGCCACGTGTCCCTCATCACTTCTCCCTAACTGTCCCTTAACGGTGTTAAAAACCTTCCATTATCTGTTTGATTATTTATTAATATTTTGTGGGACTTATTTTGTGTCCCGCAAAAATGATTCAAACCCGGAGGTTTTTTGAAATGTTTCTCTGTGGTTACTTAAAAAAATTAACTCAATTTGATATCGATGAAGGCTTTTTCAGAATTCATAGGGCACTACGAATTCTGAAGAAACCTATGAATTCTGAAAAAGCCTTTACCGATATTAGATTGAACTAATTTATTTATATAGTACCCATATAAACACATTTTAAGAAAAACTTTGAATCATCTTTGCAGCCTTGCAAGACCCAAAATAGGCCTGATTTTTTCCTAATTCGTAAAGCGAACCACTTAATTTCGGATTAATGACTTATTGATTTTTTGGGGGACTAGGTTCGGATCCCATAAAGATGATTCAAACAGCTCATTATTCTTAAAATGTATAGATTCTTGAATACACATGGAAGTGCTCAACAAGTGGGAGAGCAACAATTTCAGAGAATGATTTTTCAGTGCTCTTATAGCACTTCACGGCCACGTGGTACTCCAAGGGTGCTCCAATGTGCGGTGATGCTCTTGGAGTAAATAATAAGCCCAATATCCGAAAAGTGGTGACTATGGAAAATTATTAATTGCTTGTGGAGCACTGCGATGTGATACGTTAAGGGTCTTCTGCATCACATATTGGTATTTGCTCTACCACCAAATGTGTGGTTTCTTAACTGATGTGTGGTAGTCTGGTAGAAAAAGCCCCAGGTGCTCCAGGAGCACTACATAATGGCTCAGTGACCAGAGTCTAAAGTATATAGCATTTTTGGGACTAGGGTATGCACATCACATGATGAGTTGGTGACTAGAGGCTGAAGTATAGAGCATTTGGGGACTGGGTATGCACAACACATTCACATGTGATGCAGACTAAAGTGATGACTAGAGTGAGTATAGTATATGTACCGCAGCATTTGGTGACTAGTTTGTTATTGGCATAAAAGCTTCACTTGATTTGTCTTCATTTTTTACATCATCTTCGAAGACTTGGAGCATTGGAGCATTTAGTGGAGGCTTATTGCAGAGGCCTTTCGTGACAATCACGTCTTGTCTGTTAGCGGGATATGTTTTAGAGGGAAGAACGAGATAGAATAGGAAGCGGGATCGAACAAACGCCTCTCTCTCTCTCTCTCAGATTAATTGTACAACTATGTGTAAGGTGTAATGTGAGAACCCATCCCATATCGGTGGAGGATGGGAAACAAGTGTGACATATGGACGATTGCAAGCAGCTACTGTATAACTCGATGTTAACCTTTTGAGCCACATGATTATTAGGAAAAGTGTTAGCAGGTTAGCTGGCACAGGTCGATATAAGTGGTATTAGAGCTTACACCAATCGGAAGTGTGAGGCGGGTCCTGCGAGAAGACATGCTTGCACGGGTCCCACATGAGACGAGCTTTATTAGCTTAAGCGGGTACTTGTCTCACATTGCTTAAGTGGAAGTTGTTGAACCATGTGGTGCAACGAGGACGTTGCATCCTAGGTGGGGAAATTGTGAGAACCCATCCCAGGTGGGGTAATATATGAATGATTGCAAGTAGCCCGTCCTAACTTCATATATGTCTCCTTTTCTAGATGAGCTAGATTGCTTATTTCTCTAGGATTAGAAAAGTCCCATTATTGAGAACTCTTAAATAAATTTTCAAGAAATTCACAAGCTGCATCATCTCTAAGATTTAAAAGGCCACCACCATTCATGGACTCTGTCATATTACAATTCGACTGAGTCAAACTATTATAAAAGTATTGAACAAGTCTCCATGTCTCGAAACCATGGTGGGAACACTTAAGAATACGATCTTTAAACCTTTCCCAACTTTTGTAGACCTTTTCATGTTCCTCATGACAAAAAATAGCAATTTCTCTTCTCAAATCATTTGTTTTGGACATTGGCCAGAATACAAAAAAATTCCCACGAAATTATTGTGCCTTTAACTATGCCTTTGCTTTATCCTTTAAAGAAAAAGGAAAGAGTCACAGCTTAACCTACTCATCGGGAAATTTTTGGATTAAAAGTAGTACATATTTCAAGGAAATCTTTGACATGCATGTAAAGATCCTCATTTTTCATACCTTGAAACGTGGGCAACAATTAAAAATTTTGCAGTTTTAACTCAAAGTGTGTTGCATTGGTGGTGGGTAAGAGTAAGACTATGCAGGATGGTGGGTCTGGATAATTAGTGCAAATAAATCTCTAAGAGTTTTAGTATTTTTTACGATGCCCTCACTTTTAATGTAAGTTGCTCTTATTTTATTTATTTTTCAAAGGGGGTCCGCGTTGGCATATGATTGTCGCTTGGAGGGGTGCCAACCTAGTTGGGATGTCTCTTTGTGTTGTGATGCCGTTTTCGTGGTTCCCTTTAATCTTTGTAATCCGTTTCCAAAGATTAATAAAATCTTTTTTTGCCGTTCAAAAAAAAACTTGAACAAGACAACTGGCCAGTATCACATAACCAAATGCTCATGCACATAACCACAAATTATTAGGGAAAAAAAATACTCCTATAAAGGAATATGGATAAAAAGGAAAGATTAAGGAATAACACACACAGACACAGTAAATCCTATTGGTACGGCCGAGACAAGATCAAATAAAGAGTAAACAATGCGCCAAATTAAAAAAATGCAAGGTAACCCAAATAACAGTTGACAATGACTCCTTAACTAATTCACTGAAATGGTTAAGGTTACAACTAAATAAATAATTAGTAGCAAATTATTTTGAGAAAAACTATGTTAACTAATATGTTACTGATGGGACAAGCTGATTGCAGGAGACGTGAATAAACAAAAATGTAAATCAAACTTCTGACTAACAAGAACTTGAAGACAAATTAAACTAAACTAAAGAGGGGGAAAATGCAAATAACAAATGCAAATGCAAGTTAGGAGGTAATATATATATATATATAGAGTCCCGATCTAATCCGGGAATCCCGGATCCGGGACTCCACCTTCCCGATATTTTTTTGACGATCCGAACCGTCCAATGTGTTCAAAAGGTGTTTTCCAAGGTCCACGCGGGAAATCTTCAAAAAAAAATACCGGGAAGGGCTTGATCCAAGCATTTTTCCGCAAAACTGTAAATGTACAATTTTTGCGAAAAAATGCTTGGATCAAGCCCTTCCCGGTATTTGTTTTTGAAGATTTCCCGCGTGGACCTTGGAAAACACCTTTTGAACACATTGGACGGCTCGGATTTCCCAAAAACAATTTTTAAAAGCATCAAAACACCAAAAAACCTCCCATCCGGGATCCTTGATTGGATAATTTGTGTATATATATATACACTCTCCTTCCAGTCCGGACGTCCGGAAATTAGAAAATCCGGACCAAACGATCTCTGCCGTTGGATCTAATCCAACAGCTGTGGAGGGAAAGGGCAGTTCGCGGGTCGTACACGGGTAAAAAGGGTACCGGGTCACTCATTACCGGGCCACTATAAAGTCAAACTTATGACCCATTTCCCCTCATTTCGTCGTCCACCACAGAGAGAGGAGAGAGAGGCGATTCGAGAGGCGATTCAAAATTCGATCGAACCCAGACTTCGCGACTCAATCGATCTCCATCCAAATTGAGAGCAACCAGGTATGGAATCTCTCTCTCTCTCTCTCTCTCTCTCTCTCTCTCTCTCTCTCTCTCTCGATCGATCGATCCTCTCTCTCTCTCTTTGTTGTCGTTTGTTATCGAAACCCTAGATTTCGAAAAAAACCCTAACTTTTTTATTGTTATTTGTTTCAGGTCGAAGTCGAAGTCGAAGCTCGAACCCAGCGAGTAGATCTCCAGGTCTCTCTCTCTCTCTCTCTCTCTCTCTCTCTCTCTCTCTCTCTCTCTCTCTCTCTCTCTCCGTGTGTGTGTGTGTGTTTGTGTGTGTGTGGAAGTTAATTTTTCGAAAAAACACTAACTTTTTTATTTCTGAAACCCTAGTTCCTACATTGACCCTGTTTGTTTTTTTTGGTTATCTTGAATTGATGAAACCCTAGTTTTTCAAAAAAGTTCGAATTTTTTTGGTAAATGGTTATTCAGTAATCGTTCTCTGTTTTTCTGGAATATATATCTGTAAATTCTCTGTGTTGCATGTCTTTTACCTTTTGTAGATCTCTCATTTGAGTAGTTGCATCACATAAGGAAATGTTTTTACTTACTACTGAAGCACTTTGGGTTTGAGAACTTTCCATTTTAAGCCAAGAGCATTACCATATAAAGCCGCGTTGTTTGGATGACATTTTCTGGTAATGCCTATTCATCATCATTGTTTGCTAGTTTGGAATTATAAGTAAGCTTCAACATCTCTCAACTATTATCATGTGAGGCGTTTAGTTATATGTGTGTGCTTTAGTTATTCAATGATAATACAATACAAATTTGCATATGTTGATGAATTTGGTCTGTATTATACAAAAGAACACAAAAGACATATTTAGTGGCTTTGCCTCATTATCCAAGGTTTCCTTTGAAAACAGTAAGCTTAATATTTACTGGCTAATAATATGCACCAGGTTTCTAAAGCAAAAACAGACTGCAAATCCACAGCTAAATGAAACGCCTGACATGATTAGTGGGGTCTGTTTCCTTATTGGTTTTACCCCATCCAATAGCTAATTGTGTCTTTGTTATAGATGCAAAGTAATTTGAACTGTGATATGTGGAAAAAACTTTCATTGCCTGTGGAAGTATGTTTTGGGACTGAAAGCAGGGTTCTTTGTTGTACTTTTTTTGTAATATTTATTTTGCTTGAAGGTTATTTCTTCCATAATTTCTTACATGGATTTGGGATAGCAAGTAATCACTAACTCTTACAACATGTTATTAAGAGTTAGGCCAATTTTCTAAACTTACATGGATTTGGATGGCAGATTGTGGTTGCATGAGTGTAGGAAGCCATGCCGTCGTCCTCCTCCGCCTCTTCCACCTTCCAGATTGAATACCCGACTTGCCATTGTGGGAAGCCCTCCCCCATGAGGAAGTCGAAGACTAAAGAAAATCCAGGAAGGAGATTCTTAGGCTGTGGCAACTATGAGGTAAAAAATAGAGTATGTAATTTATGAATGGTAAACCATGTTAAAAAAAATTTGCTTTGTAATTTGATTGTTATGCTGTGACAGCGGCTAGCTTTGCACCACAACCCTCTCTAGTAAGCCCCCGTCTCCGTGTACTAGGTTCAGAATTGTTTGCCTTAGCTTTTCTCACACCTTCTTTGTAACAACAAAACTCCTTCCTAATGATTTCATTATTCCTACTCTTTTTGCTAGAGTTAATTCGCGTCCCAAATCCAGATTCTCTAGCATAATTGTTGTAGAAGGTTTGAACCTCGTCTAAATTGTGAAAATGTTGCCCAATTTTCGGTATCAAGTCACTTTTAACTTGAGGAGTGTATAGTTGTTGGGAAGAATTAGCAGACGACTGACACATTGTTTGACATGGTTCCGGTGAGCATATTTCTGTATCATCTAATGCACACTCCATTCTAGAAAGAAAAAACAAGGTTAAATTAAAAATAAGTCAATAAATGCACTAAATAACATTATACATGAACACAGACTACAGTAAAGTAAAAAGTGTACATGATATAGCCAATATACAAAGGAACAATTAGCCAATATACTGGACACTCCATTGTTTCTCTACATGATATAGCCAATAACTTTAAAAATAAGTCAATAAGTCAATAAATACAAAGTACAATTAGCCATTATACAAAGGAACAGTATACATGATATAGAACTTATTTTTTTTAAACAACATTTCAGAACCATCCTAATTCCTACCCTAAATATTAGGACTACAATAAAGTAAAATAAAAGTGTGGTGTTACAGTAAAAAAAATTTACACTATGTATTTGCAATCTACAAAAAGAGAATTTAATTCAGCCAAAACCAACAACATGAACACAGACTAGGAACTAACACCGAAAGGGGGATTTAATTTAGGTTTTTCAAAAATTTCAAAATTTTTAGAAAATCCGGACCAAATGCTCTCTGCCGTCAGAAATAAAAAAATTAGTGTTTTTTCGAAAAATTAACTTCCACACACACACACAAACACACACACACACGGAGAGAGAGAGAGAGAGAGAGAGAGAGACCTGGAGATCTACTCGCTGGGTTCGAGCTTCGACTTCGACTTCGACCTGAAACAAATAACAATCAAAAAGTTAGGGTTTTTTTCGAAATCTAGGGTTTCGATAACAAACGACAACAAAGAGAGAGAGAGAGAGGATCGATCGATCGAGAGAGAGAGAGATTCCATACCTGGTTGCTCTCAATTTGGATGGAGATCGATTGAGTCGCGAAGTCTGGGTTCGATCGAATTTTGAATCGCCTCTCGAATCGCCTCTCTCTCCTCTCTCTGTGGTGGACGACGAAATGAGGGGAAATGGGTCATAAGTTTGACTTTATAGTGACCCGGTAATGAGTGACCCGGTACCTTTTTTACCCGTGTACGACCCGCGAACTGCCCTTTCCCTCCACAGCCGTTGGATTAGATCCAACGGCAGAGATCGTTTGGTCCGGATTTTCTAATTTCCGGACGTCCGGACTGGAAGGAGAGTGTATATATATATATATAGAGGAACTCTCCTGTCCGGGACCCTTGGGTCCGGATCTCATAGTTCCGGATCAAATTTTGACGATCCGAGCCGTCCAATGTGTTCAAAAGGTGTTTTCCAAGGCCCACGTGGGAAATCTTCAAAAAAAAATACCGGGAAGGGCTTGATCCACGCAATTTTGTAAATATGCAGTTTTTGCGAAAAACTGCGTGGATCAAGCCCTTCCCGGTATTTTTTTTTGAAGATTTCCACGTGGGCCTTGGAAAACACCTTTGAACACATTGACGGCTCGATTTCCCAAAAACAATTGGGAAAAGCATCAAAACGCTTGTCCGGGAAACCGGATCTCGGGCATCCGGGAAATCCGATCCTTGATCTCCTACAGATATGTATATATATATATATATAGGGTTTGTTTCACATCCGGACTTTTAATTTCCGGACCTCATGATCCAAAAAAAAATTTGACGATCCGATCCGTCCAATGTGTTCAGAAGGTGTTTTCAAGGGTCCTCGCGGAAAATCTTCAAAAACAAATACCGGGAAGGGCTTGATCAAGCGGTTTTCGCAAAAAATATATATTTACATTTTTTGCGAAAACTGCTTGGATCAAGCCCTTCCCGGTATTTTTTTTTGAAGATTTCTCGCGTGGACCCTTGAAAACACCTAACACATTGGACGGATCGGATTTTCCAAAAATAATTTGCAACACAAAAAAACCCATTTTTTTCTTATTTCCGGGAGGTGTGGATAAGAAGATTTCCGTATATATATATATATAACTAGGAGAAGGGTAAAGTCAATTTTAAATTTCTAGATTTGCCAAAAATAAATAATAAGTCCCCGGCAACGGTAGGGACTTGTATTTGCTTTTTAGGAAAACTAAATAACCTGAAGTGATTGAACCCTAACCTAGTTAACACAAAGTGTTATTATTTGTAAACTACAATTTAAATAAACACGGGTGAAATAAACAATTAAACTATCGCACGCAAGTGGTGGTTAGCTCATGCGGTAGGCTCTTGGATGCCCCATACTGCATCTCGGGATCGAGTCCCATTTCCCCCTCCCCCCTATGTAATAGATTAGGAATGACGAATGACAAAAAAAAAAAAAAAAAATCTATCGCGCAAAAGTAAGTGGAGATTGCGGGTTGAGAAAAGCAACTAAGGTTTCGGAATCCATACCCACAAACATTTATCAAATAATCTTATGCAATGATTTTTCCTTTGATTTCTACATAGTGAGTTAGAAGTCAATCTTAACATTTAGAAGTTGATCTTAACATTTAGAAGTCAATCTTAACCACCATGGAATATTTCATTAAGCTCTTTTTATTCATCACAAAAAAAATATTCCCCTTTTGCTTCAAATTGCTTCAAAGTTTAAGCCAAATCATCCACTATATCCGTGAGAACAAATCACAGTGGATATCTCGTACTTAAATATTAACTTTTATAAACCAAGCAATCCGATTAATAAGATGATATGAAATCATGGTGAAAAAATTCTATTCCGATTGAGTCCATATCTGAGTTTCATGCATATTAACTTATTGAGCCAAGAACAATAAACAAAGAATTCACAAAACAAAATTCATATGCAAAAATTAATCAATAATATTCACGAGGTTTCATCGCAACCCTAATTTAGAAGTTTAGCCGCTCAATATAAAAAACGAATTGACCATTCAACTAAAATTCACTGGAAATAAAAAGAAACAATAATCCTCGCCGCAACCGCTTGCTTTTCAGTTTTGTGATGTTGGCCAATTTGAGATCCTTTCTGGAATTGTAATCCTTGCCACACTTCTCATTTGGTTTCAGTCGGGACACCACTTAATTTGTTTTTACCGGCAATTAAAATTCTCCAAGCATAAATGTCGACCTTTCTTTTAATTCCTTTATCTCAATGGTTGAAATGTTTTTATTATCACTTTTTCTGCAAATTCGATTATTTTAGGTGAATGATAAAAAAAGATAAAAATATTATCTAATTATGCATGATAAAGAAATAACAATATGCGATATAGGGATTGCTAAGTGTTAATATTTTGGCCTCATCACTATGTTTGATTAGGATGCATGGGTTGAAAATTTAGGTATCGATATTGGTTGATGATCAAAGTGGTAAGGTAATCCTAAAGTTGGCTTAGCGTGAGTTTCCATTAAAAATATCGTTTTCTCATTGTACTCATAAGTGGGTGTCCGCTAAATAGCATATTTGTGATGTATTTGAGGAGATTGACTTGTCTTCATGTTGTAAACAATTGGCAAAAATACTGAAAAATGTTGTTAAGACGATGGTGAAAATTCAGTCTTAGTTCTGGAACTACTAATCCCACGGGGAGGTGGTATATAATAGTCATTGGTATGATGAACTATTGACCCCAATAAGTCTCATGCACAATCTAATGTTAGTGGTGCGAGGGCATATTTCCAAGTAACATTTGCTCTATAATGTATGATTTGGGTAATACCAGAATGTTGATGCAGAAAATTTTATTCAGATTGTGCAATGTGCATCTTACAACAAAACTTGATTATGAACCTTTTTGACTTCCACCTTTAAGCATGGTTCTAAAACTCGCTAGGCACTCCCAGTGTCACGCCCTCAATTTTTAGTATGAATAAATAAATATTTTCTCCATATCTCAATATATAATACATAAATATGTCCCAAGTCACATCACACGTTCCGAAATCTAAATAAACGATAGAACTACATTTTGTACCTTTATCCCATATAAAAAAGAGATTTTTAATTAGGGATCCTATAAGAATATTACCTTTATGATGCAAACTTGTCCATTTTGAATGGTTATGATTACATCTTGTAAATGATCTTTATGACCTAATTGTCCCTAGTCTTTATTTTAGTGTATATATCTTAATCTAATTATGACGTGTAGCTGTAATTAATCATCCTAAAAATTCGGATGGTATCATCTTATGTTGCCATTCTAATTCTTACGTTAGTTGTAGGATGATTCCCTTCAAGATATGTTTCCATTCTTGTTGGTTTTTTGAATTATAGTAGTATCATTTCCTTATCTTGAGTTGGTTTTGAATTTCAAACTACTATAGTCCTGAACAAAGGAATTTACCATGCCCATCCTATCACGTAAGTTGTAGGATTATTCCCAATCATGATTTTGTTTCCGTTTTGATTGTTTTTGAATTATAGCTGTATCATTTCCATATATTGAGGTGATTTTGAATTTCAAAATACAACAGTCCTACACAAAGGAATTCACCACGCCCAAGTTCATTTCCAACTCTTCAGCCACGCCCAGTTCAATCACAATCAATTGTTCAAGCAACTTCGCGCGGGGTTTCGGAAAGGTATCCTACGTCACCATTTTTTTAAGGACTTTTTTGTGCAACAATAATAATTCTTTTTTTCCGTTCCTCAATCCCATGTCGAACAATCTTGTTGTAACTTGGTAAGTTGCTGCCTCTAAATATGAAAATTTGATCACATCAATCGATTTCGGTTATGTTTTCATGTCAATTGTCCGGTTTGAATGCACAAAAAAATAAACCATGGTGTCTGTGTAAATCATATGTGTAATTTTCTTAATAAAAAACCGAAGCCCGATTCACCATGTTTGTTTATTGGAAAGTTGGTTTCACTCATTTTGTCAGGCAACTTTGTCCGTAGTTTCGAAAATATATTATTTCATGTTTGTGCAACAATTGTAGTTATTTATGATGAATAAATAAACCATTCTTATGTCAAAGTTTACTGCTAATAATAAAATATGGTAATTTAGTCTACATGAATTCAACAAATTTTAGATGTATGTTTTAAGTGCAATGGACTGGTTCTAATTGATGGATCAATACACCATGTATGTTGTTGAATTGGTGGGGGAAATTTTTTTATATAAAAGAATGGTAACCCGATTCACCATGTTTGACTAATCACTTGTTTTTCGGTTATTGCAGTTTTGTTTTTTACGATGGAGGATGGTTTGATTCTGGTTTGCAAATATGGTGACAAGATTTGTCCGGTACTTGTCAAAAGTGATATGGATTTCAGAGCGGTTATGGAGAAGATATGTAGGAGGTGGACTGATTTGGATCCCGACACACTGATTATGACTTACTCGCTTATCAACAACGAACCTATAGTCATGGAGGACGATGTCGGTTTGGCGACATTGTGGGAGCTTGCACAGGCTGGGGGAATGAATGATATTGAGGTTGTCATCGAGGATGGGTCACTGGAATTTACGGCTGTTCCGGATTCAAATTCGGGTCTGTCAAGTGGTCAACTGTCACAAAATAAGAAAAGGATTAGGACTTCAAACATGGTTGACGATGATATGGTTACCCCATCGTTTGTAACTCGCAAAAAAAAAGACTTTGAAGTCGACTGAATGGGCGTTCGGGATTAAAAGTGTTGGTCAGTGCTTTGTAGGCAGGGTGGTAGAATTTCGGAATGTTTTGCGTAAATATTGCATCGAACGGGGAATCGAGTATGTCCTCGTAAAGAATGATAGGGAGCGCGTTACGGCGCATTGCAAACATAGGAATGGGGAGAAGAAATGCATGTGGGAAGTTCATGGTCGGGTGTTCCAAGCTAATGGTTTTATCTATATCCGAAATTTCGTGGATGAGCACACATGTGGTGCTGTGTTGAGGACAAATACAAATCCAAGGGCCACATCTGAGCTAATAGGCAGTCTGATCGTGGAGGACGTCCGGGCCAAATCCAAGAGATCACATTCGGACATAATTATTGAATTGAAGAGGGAGTATGGGCTCGATGTTTCATACCACCAAGCATGGTGGGCACTGGAGAGTGCGAGGGGCGATGTTTTCGGAGATTATGAGAATTCATTTTCTAGTTTCAACTAGTATGTCCGAGAAGCCCGTCACACAAATCCCGACAGTCACATTTTATTGGAGGTTGACGAGGATTCAAAAAGGTTCAAAAGATTATTCGTGGCGTTCCGTGGATGCATCGATGGGTTTAGACACTGTCGGCCCATCCTCTTTCTTGATGGTACATTTTTGAAAGGAAGGCAAAATGGTCAGCTGCTTGGCGCAACTGGGAAAACCGGTAACGAAGGTACTTTTGTTCGGTTTGAAATTTTCTGAGTTACTGTATGCTATAGCAGATGGTGGGATACTTTATTTTGGATATGGTTTGGTAATACTTCATGTTGAGTAATGTGATGCCATGGTGTAAACATGGGTTGATAGCCCTCCCATTTTGGTTGTTTCTTTCCTTTACTGCATGTTTGAAAATTAACCACGTCCCTAATTTGAAAAGCTAGGTAGTCTCACTTTGAAACATGGTTATCAACTTGTTCACTGTATCACTTTGCAATTTTTTTCTGGCCCTGATTACATTGAATCATTTATATGGCAATGTTGTATGTACTTTGTTCTAACTCAAATCTTTTTTCCTTTTTTTTGTGCCAGAGATTTTCCCGTTGTGCTTTGCTATCGTCGACTCGGAAAATCTTGACAATTGGTTATGGTTCCTACAACAGTTGTATTCCATAATCGATCATGAAAGGAGGTTCACTTTTGTTTCAGACAGGAACCTTGGGTTGTTGGAGGCAATGAAGACGGTATTTCCAACCTCTCCCCATGGTTATTGCTTATACCATTTGACATTCAACTTGAGATACCATCTTCGTGGGACTCCCAAAGGTTATAGAGAGACGATGGTGCATTTGCTGAGACTTGCTGCCCATGCCCCTACAGTGGACTTGTTCAACCATTATATTTTGAGGATGGTGACCGAGGGTGGGCATAACGTGTCCGACTTCCTAAAGAATCTCCCTGTTAAACATTGGAGCACTGTGCACTTTCTGGGTTGTCGATATGGTGAGTTGTATTCTAACGTTGCAGAGTCATTTAATTCGTGGATTAAAGACGAGCGCACCCTTCCCATAAGGTGGATGCCATTCGGGTGAAAATCATGGATATGATTGCTGAAAGGAGTAAAAAAGCAAGCGAATGGGTTGGAAAATTTTGCCCGAAAATATACAAGAAGTTGAACGATTCGTACCAGGAATCTAGGACATGGGTGGTCTCACACTCGAGGAATGGCGTGTTGGAGGTGCACTCGGAGCCTACCGTTTCCGTTAATATCGTAGAGAGAAATTGTTCCTGCTAAAAATGGCAGCAGGATGGGTTCCCTTGTTGCCACGCCGTTGGAGTAATTGCTAGTACCAGCAAGGACCTCAGTTATTATGTTGATCTGTATTACTACGCGGATACATATCGTGCCTCATATTCGTATCCTATCCATCCAACCCTACTTTGTGGATGCCTCGGCATACAACCAATGAAGATGCTATTCTACCTCCTTTGAGCAAGAAACCACCGGGCAGGCCAAAGTCTCGTCGGATACCGTCTAGGGGAGAGAAGGTGTCATAGATCAGATGCGGGAGGTGTCACAAATTAGGGAACCATAACAGGTCAACCTGTAAAGAAGTCGTGTAGGCTTTGATGGCTCCACAAGAACGGCTTAAGTTTAACTTCAGTGTGCTTTCATTTTTTTCTCCACTGCTACTCTACGGATAAACAATGTTTTTTTTATGCCCAAGATCAATTATCTCATTGATCTTTGTTTTTTTTGCATCAGTTGTCATTCGACCTCGTGTCTTAATAGCTCTCATGGTATGTGGATATATCTTGTTTTATGAACCTATTGTTTTTGTTTGATTCCACGTAAGTTGGTGTTTAAGTTTATTTAGTTTTTCCGAAGGTGTGAGATAGTAACAGAAAATGGTTGGTTATATGTTTTGTTTAGGTTTTCTCACATTATTATGGGGTTTTGGATTGGTAATAATCTTCTCAAAATGCAGGTTAGCTATGACTATATCGTACTAACCATATTGTTGGAAGGACTAATATCGCTTCGCAGGTTTAGTGGGTTACCATATTATACTATCAAGATTTGAAACCGAATCCAAATATTTCATCCTTTTTTAGTGAAAAGTAAATACACTATGTTACTTACAACTACATATAGAAAGCTAGCCCTGCTATGGTTTCTCTTTATCAAAGCTTTGAGAATAGTTAAGTCGAAGAACTAAATATATAAAGGCCATGGGCACTGGGGTGAGTGTGTTTGATCTCATGTACATATAGATCATTCCATGTTCATGCAAAGGTTGATTGTAACCCATTTGTCGTTATGGTCACGTTTATTTTTTTTTCCCCGGTTACGGTAGTGTCGTTTGTTTGTTGTATTTTGGAAAAAAAAAATACACTACAGTAGTTGGGGGATCCACACTTGCCCACGATCCAAATGGGTAATTTTTTAAAACCATTTTTACGTTCACAATATCATCTGTCTGGTTAATCGGCCTACCATGTTCCATGTACCGTTAGATGTGTGTTTATATCCCATTATCACAAATCAACCAGAACACAATACCCATTCAATAAAGTTTGGCAAGTATTTTGTCACTTGCTTGTAAAGATTCTGGGATAATAAACGATGGTAAGTCAGCGTACCATGTTCCATGTACCAACTGTTGTTCCAATGCATGTACATCTTGAAGTTCATACAACCCAAAAGTAAATCTGATACCATCTCTAACACTAACTAATTAACACATCATCATCATCCCAGCCACTTGCCCAAAAATTTAAATAAACCATGTAAATCATTCATGATACTTGCCAAAAACTAGTAAACCATGTTCTAAATTTAGGAAACTAGTAAACTATGCCCAAAAAATTCCACCCAGTGCACACTCATTTCTTCTTACGAGTGCGTGATGGCTTTTTGTACTCTTCACCGCCTCCGATTGCTTGTTCTGTATTTCTATCCTTGTTTCCGGCATCAATCATATGATGAGAAGAGGACCACGAAAGGAGCTCATCATTAAAAAACGCGTGAATGATTTCAGCACGCATTGCATGGCAATCATCCATCAACAACTTAGGCCCAACTTTGTCCGTTCGGAAGTATTGACGGATAATATGACAGACTATTATCCCACAATCTAGGCTGTAAATTTCCATAAAAAATCAATAATTAATATTGCCATTTTTCCCTCAACTATGCACTGTGGTATTACAAGAAACAATTCACCTAGGGCCTACTTGTTGTGGGCAATCTTCCACTTGGACTATATTTTCACAGTCTTGTGTGCACAACATCCCTTCCAAATTTTCCTTGTAATAACTTTCGATTTGAATCTTCTGGAAAACATTAGTCATAGAAATGAAAAACTCAACAAGTCATTATTTTCATTAATAAATATGGAAACACAGTTTACAACAGCGCACATACCAACTGTTTTGCTGCCTCTAAATTAATGTCGAAACCGGTCCTCGGGCGCATTGAATTGTAGAAATTCCAACTTCCTTCCTCATTATCCAGAACAAGTAGCGTCCAATGGAAATTATGGTGAATTGGAAATATTAAATACCGATACGCACTTGTCTTGGGCAACATGTTCCGAAGTATAGCACGACGCTCGTCGTTGGACTTGCCCGCCATTAATGTATGTATACAACAATAGTTTGACCAATTAGTTAATAGTTATTACGGTGTACCAATCCTCTTTACTAATATGGAAGGTATATTGTTTAAAAATAGTCGCAAGGTGTGTAAACTCACCAAGAAGCAGCTAGTGAACACATAAGATGTCAACGTAGCTCCCCCTTGTGTGTACCCTCCATCGTCTTTTTGTTTTGTAGAACTGGAACTCTTCTTTCTTGTTCCATTAGTAGGAGCTCCGAGTATGCATCGATAACGTATGGAGTTTCAAAATTATTGAGCAGTCATCATGATACGAGAAAAAACCATCCACCACTATTGGCATGTGATGGAAAATTAATTTCTTAGTATCTAACCACAAATTACAAGTAACACAAAGAATCAATACAAATAAGTTCCTTACATTCCCTGTTATTGCAGTGTCCATGATGATGGATCGCAGATCTTCCGAGTACACGTTGCACCCAGAAATTGTGCCGCACCACATACTTGTGCTACAAAAAATAAATTCGACAATCACATGAGAATGCGTTACACTCAAGTACGTATGTTAGTGATGAATGAAAAAAAAACAAGAGTAATACCCATTAGTAGCTTCATTCCAAAACTGGGCTAACTTGTGTTGGTCCGCACTTGGCATTTTCCGATGCACCTTGTTTGATTTCAGGCCTTTGATTGGATCAGGTTTTGATCATTGCTTCACTTTTATTATGGCATGGTCATCTACATTGATCACTGCATCCTTAACCACTACTCCATCCGATTCCAACGGATCTTTCATTTTACGTTTTTCCGGGTAGAAGTAATCCTCCTTTTCCATCCCTTTTCTCCACTTTGCTTTTATATTCCTTACCAAAGTACGTTGCTAGTTCTCTGTTGGAAGTGGTCTCACCGATTGCGTGACCTCGTGAACTTCTGGCTCCGCCACTTGGAAGAAAAAACGAGAGCAAATAGTTCCAATATTGTTTCATTCATGCTTGATATTACCTCATCTTTCTTTCTTATTTCCATTGCATGCGCTTCGTTCCTTATTTTTGCATCTTCCTCCATGGTTGATATCCGTTCTTGGAGCTCTCGAATTTTCCTTGCATTATCAAATATTGAAGGGCCGTCATCATTTTTAAGAAAACTACCATATTTGTCATTCAATTTTATACCGGAGAGTCCGCATTCCCCGGGGCTTTTAAACACTTGTTCTGGAGTTACTGGATTGCCCCCGAAGCTGTTGACTTTGTTCTCAAACGGGGTTGTCATGTCTTCATCGCCCAACTGTACATCACCTGAACACGCATAATCAATATGGGAAGGTGGTTCAACATTCGATTCATCAACTTCCTTAGCATCTAGTATATTGACTTTTCCTCCAGGTACATCACCATAATCCGTTCTTGGTACATTTTCTAGCACGGAGACAACCTGCAGGTTATGAACGTTGATTTCAATGACAAATCAACTAATCATGTAAAATCTGCGCAAACACTAAGTTTACATCATATTATTGGGAACAATTGGATAGGATAGGACAATAAATCATTGGAATGTCAATTTCTAATTTTCAGCATATTGAACAAATTGGCCTAACTCATTGGCATCACCAATACATGAATATGGTTACTATAGAAACCACAACCTTGGAAGGACTATTATGGCGTAGCAAGGTTCATTAGGATTCCATATTTTACAAAATATGTTTAAAACATAGCTAACAAACCTGATGGATATACCATGTTCGCTTAATTTTTACATTACATATGGTTTTGTTATACCATATTCAATTCCTTGGTATAACATAAAATGGCTAAGTTAAAAACTATGACAACTCAAAAAACCATGGCAACTCAATATACGACCTAAAGGTTGGCACACCAAAAATACATCTATGAATCATTAGATATTTATGTACCATGTCAATGAAAATTAAAATTGTAAAACATTGTACTTTTTGAAACCATATTTACCTCCTTCTGTCTTAAATCCTTTAAACATTTCTTCCTAAACTTGGCAAACACCTCTGGAAGATTCCACTTGACGATTCCCAAAGGATGCTCTGGATGTAGAGCTTTCGTCAACTTCGTGTGTTCACATAGCCAATACTACACCATTAAAACAAAAAATGAAGGAGTTAGTAAGGAATGTACCTACACGTCAAACTTGAAATGAAACTTATCAAATCATACTTACCAAAAGGGCCAAAACACAACCTGTGACCTTTCTTGGTTCGCGGTGATATTTCCTTATAGATGCCATAAGCTCCTTCAGTATTGCACTGTTCCAATCATAATCCATAATCTTATCCAGGTTTTCAACCCGTTCTAAATGGACCCATTTGACCGTAGTTCCAGTGGGGAAGAAGAATGTGTGGCAAAGGAACAAGCATAGCAGTCTTGCAACGTCTTCTACGTACTCAAACTCATCTCTCCTCGCATATTCAATTAGGAGTTGTTTCATGGATGTTGTCGTCATTCGTGTTTCTTCAATTTCCCTCCGTGCAACAAACTTAATAGCATCCCTGCAACCTGAACGGAGGCTCACGAATTCGTCCCCACAACTAATTCCAAAAACCCTGACCATGTCTGCCTTGGTTATCTCCAAATAGGTATTTCCGAGTCGGAACTTGTCCTTCGTGGGGTCATATGTTTCGATTATTTCGATAATCAACTTGTCACTCCTGCGGCATTGTGCGTTGGTCAATTTGTTATCCATGATGACCTCAAAAATACCCCAGAATGGTGTTTTTTTTTAATACCTCATTGTGACATTCTCGCAAATTCAGTCCCTTAGCAAACGTCACTATGCCTCCAAGGCTCGACCTGAAAGGTGTCTCAGTTGCTGGTTCACCCTTGCGGGGCTTCTTATTTTTGGCGCCAATTGTACCTTCTTTTGCCTTGGGACGTTTCCCTGTGGACGACCGTCCACTCACCTTTATAATATCAACATTATATCCTGCAATTACACCATTTAAAGCATGGAAACATGTTCCATTAGTGTACATTCAAAAATCACCCAAACAATTAAACTACATGTCAATTATAAGTTTGGTACTATGTACGACAATTCAACCACGGATTAATATGAAACCACATGTCAGGAATTATGAATTTACGACAATTAATTATGGTATACTGGTTTAACATATGTGACAAGCTTACTATGGTTAGTAAATAGAGAAAACAGTAATAAGAGTTACTCTTACTTGGACGACTTTTCGATTGTTTCTTTGACGGTGGCGTATTTTCTTCCGCAACACTTGAATCCTCTTCCACCTTCTCTGTCACATCCCTGGCTATGGTTTTACGTTTTCTCGAGCTGGCCTGAACACTATCTGTGTCCACAGTAGCAGGATGCAAGGCAGCGTCTCCTGCATTTTTCTTCTTGGACCTTAATCCTGGATATATAAACCAGGGGAAAAAGACCACAAACTGCTTCAAATGATTTTTTAATGGTGACAAGGCAAAAACTTGTTGTCACAATGTGGATAACAGTTTCCATGCGTGCATAATTACCTTCAACGGGTACGGACTTTCCCCTCGCCGGAGGGACATTGTCACCCTTTAGTAGTTCAACTATTGTAAGCTTAGCGCCCGATGTTCCTTCCATGGTTTTTTTCCCTGCAGAAAATGAGTAAACAATAACTTCTATGATCAAGGTGCCTTCAAACCAGTTAAAAAACAATGAATGATTACACTAATGATTCCAGTTCTAAACCTTCGAAATCAATAAACCATAACCTGGAGTATAAACCCATGGTATCACAACAACCCATGTCAAACATCAGATATTAACAAACCATGTTAATTCAAAATACAAAAACATGTGTTAGTAGTGTTACCCATATACGAACTTGTGTTACCCATATACAAATAGTTATAACATATAAGAATGGTGGACTACTAATCCATAGCCCCAAAAATTCCAAAACCAATCCGATTTGATTCTGACATCAAAAAACATGGTACTTAGCTATACCATTATTCATTCGACAAAAACCCCAAAACATGATATTAACAACCCATGTTAAGTCAAAATACAAAAACATGGTTTGTTACAAAAACCATGCCAAACAATATGTAGACCAAACTTGTGTTACCCATATACAAACATTCAGAACATATTAGAATGGTGGAATACTAATCCATAATCCCAAAAACTCGAAAACCAATCCGACTTGCTACTGCCTTAAAAAAACATGGTATTTCGCCATACCATTATTAATTTGTCAGAAACCCCAAATTTAACTACAATAATCCATGAAAATGTGTTACAAACCCTACACAATCAACTAATACAATCCAAACAATCGGTCTATTCCAAAAAAAACCATACAAAGCCATCGAAACCCTAAACGTAATGGAACGAGGATGATGATTAATTGGAGGTTTAGGAAATCACTTACGAGCCATGGCCGGAATGCGTCCACCGTATTGCCGCCGCTTGGGGGTTTTTTCCCGATGTCGACCCAAACCGGACTAGTGGGACGGGAGTGTTTCCGAAAATCTCTGGTCGTGGGAATGTTGAATGGGGCGATTTTGGGTTGTGGGAGTGTTTATCCGTAAAATATGGGATTTGGGTTGGGAAGGTTTTTTTGGGATGATAATCTGCCACCGTGAAATTAGGGATTTAGGGGGAATGGGGTTTGGGATGATATACATTCCAAAACCGTCGTCCCACAAAGTAAGGTGAAAAGTTTTAAAAACTGACCGAAATCAGTGGCGGTGTTAAAAGTATTTGGAGGTTTTGTGGGATGATTTCAGGACTATTTTTATTTTCAAAATCCCATAATAAAATCTATACTTTTAAAATATATTAGTATGGAAAAATTAAAAGTGAGGGCTTTTTGGGTATTATTTGAAAGTCAGGATGGATTCATAACAGTTCAAAAATCACAGGGTGGGATCATAAGGTTTTTATTTGTTTAGGATGGCTAATTAACTGCCCCTATAAAAAAATATTGAAAGTTAATACATTCTTCCAAATATATTTATAGACAAATTTTCTAGTAAGGACCTCCTGTAAATAAGAAAAAATGTAATTTTTTCACGTTAAAAATTGTTTTTGGGAAATCCGAACCGTCCAATGTGTTCAGAAGGTGTTTTCAAGGGTCCACGCGGAAAATCTTCAAAAAAAAAAAATACCGGGAAGGGCTTGATCCAAGCAGTTTTTCGTAAAAACTGTATATTTACAATCCTAAATTGCCTATTTACAAGCCTAAATTGCCTCCTACACCAGAAATTTGTATTCTATTTCATATCTTTGAAATTCGATTCTTATGTGAGAGAGAGACAGACGTAGTTCATTCGCCAATGTAGTCGACGGATAGGTGTTCCGGCGGCTTGTGGTTTACCATTTTATCCTAGGACATAGACGCTAACGAATTTCTACAACAGCCTCGGTAAGCGGCGAATCTGTCTTGTATCCGCGAGAACAAATCACAGTGGATACCCCATACTTAAATATCGCGCTTTTAATAAACCAAGCAATTCAATTAATATGATGACTTTAAATCATGGAAAAAACCCATTCATAATTATTGAATGCATATCCAAAGTTCATGCATATTAATTACGGAGTTGAGAACAATAAACGATAAACGCATGTAGAAAAAATCGTATACATAAAATCAATTAATAGTATTTACGGGGTTTCATCCTCAACCCTAGTTTAAGTGTTTAACCGTTCATGGGTAAAAACATACCAATAATCTTACGATTGAAATCCATAACAATAATAATAACCTCGTGACTATTGCCTTTGCTCTAGCCGTATTCTCCTTCTCTTGCTCCTGCACCACGGCAGTGGTAACTCAGTGATGCCCAGCTGAAGTGCTGCTGCTTCGCTTGTTGCGTGAAATCTCTTCCATAAGCAAATCCTTCTTTTTTCTTTTATAAGGCCTTGTTGAGTGTACACCTAAGCAAGGCCTTCTAATCCACTTGGATTAATTTCATCTCACAATTTCACATCAAGTAAAATTCCGCGTTGCACTTGTTGAATCCGAAGACTGAGATATAAGCTATTATCATCTTCTTCCTGCAAATTAATAATTTAAAGTGAATTACTAACATCAATATCTAATTAAGAACAATAAAGGACTAACAATTTGCGATATAGGCATTGCCACGTGTCAATATTTTGGGCTCATCACTATATAAGGGCAGCATCTGCCTTTGTTTCTACCCAAGCTTTTCGTGCTCCAAAAATACACTACCAGATAATTGTTGAGAGAGAGAGAGAGAGAGAGAGAGGCAGACGCAAGTCAGTTCGCAAAGCAACCGATGGTGGTGTTCAGGTGGTGTGTGGTTCTAGCCGTTTTATCCTAGGAGAAAGACGCCGGCAAAGTATACAACACCCACGGTAGGTGATGAATCTTCTTTAAGGAGACTATGGTTCATAGGACTCGAGTCGTTTCATTTTCGTTCGGGTTGTTGTTCATGTTATTTCAATTATATTGTAATCTGTGTTAATACGTTTCAATACAGTTTGTAATTTTGTTTTCGTTTATGTAAATCAATGGAATTATATTCTTTGAATCTACTACTGTTCGGGTATTTTACCCAACATAACATCCCCACCAAGGTGGGCTGTCACATTTTTTCTACCTTATCAAATTGCCTATTCTTGTATTCTCATCTGACCAACATCTGCACAAAAACAATCATAAATAACAATAAAATTTATCAAGTTTCAGTAAACTGCAACACCCATGGCATAATCACTCCATTTGCTGTTAAAAAAAATCACTTTTATTTTATTATCAAATTTCACATGGAGTGGAAATAATCTGAACAAAAACAATTACGGGGAAAAAAATTAAATCCATCTAGTTTCAGTAAATTAAAAAGAAGGGTTTTAGTAAATCGCAAACCTCATGAATCACCATAGTTTCTTATCAAATCTTACACAACGACTGTAATAAATACTATAAAATCTGAACAAAACCCCCTTGGATGGAGAAATTTCACGAGAAATGGAAAAAAAGAAAAAAAAGAAAGGTTATAATTTGTAGCCAAATCCTTCATTTGGATTAAGCATTTTGGAGAGAAATGACGAGACAAGTAAAAAAATGGAAATTTTTAATTGGCGAGATTTTCACTATCCAAATGGGTAAAAAACCTCAATTTAATTATCAAATAGACTCATACTTGGCATCGATATATTAACCAAACAAAGTATATAGACGAACCAACCCCAAAGGAAAAATGTGTGGAGAAGAACAAAAAGAGTGATTCAGAAGTCGAGCTTGAGTTCTTCCTTGTGGTCAGAGAAGTACTAGTAAAGAATGTATGTCATGGCGACCCATGGCCCGAAAATGGGTACGTATAGGGGTGTTAACGGTCCGGTGAATCTGAGGACCGAACCAAAAGTCTACGGTCCAATGTAAGACAATCCGTGTCCAAACCAAAAGTCTACGGTCCAGTTCCGAATCAATCAAAAAAATCACGGTTCGGTTCACGGTTTATTCACGGATTATTACATTATATTCCACATTCACATTCTCATTGTAACTTTTGGAACCCATTCATCATCAGTAGCTTTTATGTTTTAATAAACAACACCAAGTCACCAACAACAGTGTTTCAAAATGATTCAAAGATATTCACATTCAAGAGAGTACCACTAGCAGTAGCAAAAAGATACAAAAACAGCATAATATAAAGCGAGTAAACAAAAGTCTTCACCACAACCAGTCCAGTCCCGATACAATAAGTAGCTAATATACGTGCAAGCAAAAATAAAATTACAATTGTTAATTAAAGTTTGCACCTTTACTTTTCAGTTATAGCACATCCACCTATTTAGGGTATAAAATTAATAATAATATGTTTAATTATAATTCTTATCCCAATATTATATATATATATATATTATTTATTTATTTATTGATTAAATTCTCACGGTCCGGTTCGGTTTATCCACGGTTCTTTTATGAAAATCCATGGACCGAACCGCGAAGCACGGTTTTCTAATTTTTCAATCCGTTTCCGGACCATTAATCCACGGACCCAATCCAAAACCTACAGTTTGGTTCGGTCCGGTTCGGATTCGCGGTTCGCGGGTATCTAATAAGGGCAATACGATAATCCCGTCAAAATTACCTAACCACCCAAACTAATGACACATAACCAAACCGGCGTCATTCCCGGCACTCCATGGTAGGGCTGAAATCGGTTCGCTTCGGTCCGGTTCATGGCCATAGTTGAGTGAACCGAAAAAAAGTCGGTTCAAGAGCATCACTGAACCGAAATCGGTTATCTAGACCTCGGCTCGGTTCGGTTCGGTTCGGTTCAGTTCGGTCTGGTTCAGAGGTTGGGTCGGGTCGGTTCGTGGGGGAGAGAGAGAAAAGAGAATCAAGAGATCGGTGTATATATAGGCATATTCCATTTCAGATCTTAGATCTAAACCTCCATAAGGCAGTAATCAATTGAAACAATAAAAGTAAGGCAGCAAACCCAGCGAACAGAAACGATGTGTATATATATACAGATTTTACAAAAACATACGTATACAGAAATGAACATGACATGGTGTATATATATACAGATTTTTATAGAAACATACATATATAGAAACGAACATGACAGAAACATACATATACAGAAACAAACATGATGGAGTCAATGATGATGATGGACAAGATAGCTTTGATTTGATAGCTTACGATGGTGACGGAGATAGCTTCGATTTGATGATGATCGCCTAGTCGCCATTTGAATGGGAGAGAGAGGGTGGGTGTGGGAGGGGGTCGCCGCACTTTAGAGAGTGGGAAAATTGGAAGCTTTTAGGGTTTCTTATGGGTTGCAAGTTACAAAATGTCATAGGTTACTAAGTAATAACTATTACAAAAATGATAGATACACTCCCTCCCCAACCACTCTCCACCACTCCCCCTCTCACATGTGGTGGGTCCCACCGTGGGTCCCACATGTGGTGAGTCCCGCCACATGTGAGAGGGGGAGTGGTGGGGAGGGAGTGTATGTATCATTGTTCTAACTATTATTATTTCCTGCCTTAGACCCAAAGGCTTGGCCAGCCAAGTGGGTAAATGCAATGACTTCCAGGCGTGTGGGCTGGGTTATATATATATAACCGGTTTGGTTCAAACTGGATTTAAAATCCCAATTAAAATTTGGAGATTCTTAGAACTGAGAACAAAACCGGTCTATTGAAAAACCGAAAAAAAAAATCCGATTCGGCTCGATTTTTCGGTTCAATTCTTTGTTTTTTTTTTTTTTTTTAGCCCTACTCCATTGAAAGAATCGCTCGCACCAACGGTGCATGTTCAATTAACTTATACTTCACTACACTTCGTGTGGAAATAAGGAGTGCAGATTTGTTTACGCTCACCTGATGAGGGTGAACAAAACCCTTATTCTGATTGGTGAAAAAAGTGTGAAGTCGATCATAAATTAATGTCATGCTTATAAAAAAGTAATGGAGTTCATTACAAAATGATGGTATGTTTACCAAAAAGTATGTGTTTCCGTAAAGTTTCGGGAACAAATTTGCACCCGGAAAAGTGTTCACTTCCCGCCCACGCTGCTTGCCTTGCCTCCCCAGTCCCCACCCGAAATTTCAACTGAAATGGAGCCTTGGGAAGCCTTAGACCTGGACGACTCAGACCTCCACTCTCTCCTCCGCCCTTGCAAACGCCAAACCCAACACCACCACCAACAACAACAGGAAATCGACGACTACAATCACAAACCCTCACTGTCACAGCAAAACCCTCCCATTATTCCGGGCCCCGCGGGTGCCGTTCAAGCCGCCATGCTCCGTAAGGCTCTCGCCGATAAAAACCCTCCTGCTTCTGCCGGCACTGATGATACTCCAGTCACTACCCAGGAGTATATCAGGAGGGCCGTGGAAGACACTGAAGATGATGATGACTTCAATCGCAACCCTTGGCTTTCCGCCCTAGAATTTCTGGGTCACCAAGGTAGAAGCAAGCTTATTTGGTATTTCTTCTTTTTTATTGCTTTTGACATTTGGTAATGATTTCATAGGTTGCTGAATTGTGTTTGCGTTTTTTTCCCCCTTCCAGAAACAGTGGATGGTGGGCCTTCTACTGTGCCTTTGAACTCTATTAAGAAATGCCGGAGTGTTGACAGAATTGATCAGGTATTATGAACCCAAAAAAAATTGTTGCAATTGCATGTCTAAATAGATATGTAAAGTCTACATATGGTGGTGTATCCTGCAAATCTTGTTAAATACGTTAATATTAGTCACTTTGTAATTAGAGATTATGCGAGTGTTGTGTGACCAGGTTGTTGCTATCATCAAAACATGCACACCAAATGGCCTTGGTGATCTAATTGCGACTCTGAAGGTATAACTGTGGCTATATTAAGGATATAGTTTAAATGTCATGTTTATATCTGGAATTGATCCCACTTTTTTTTTGTCATTAGGATCCTACGGGTACAATTGGTGCTAGCATACATCATAAAGTTCTTGATGACGTTGAGTTAGGAAAGCACATTTCAGTTGGCTCTGTTATGATTCTTCAAAAGGTGTACCTAAATGAATTGCTCTAGATTCTTAAATTTATTGTCGTTTCGCGGGTGAACTTAGGCCCTGTTTATTTGTTCAGATAAAGCTTGGGTTTGGACTATAAATCCAAGGTGCATATATCCCGCGGTTTGAGGGAACCTTTGGAGTCAGGATTAAACATCTGTCATATAACAATCTCCCAAATTAGGATGTACAATGGGATGTGTGGTATTCTTGAATCCCTTAGGGCCTTAGTATTTGTCAGATGAGATTTACGTATTCTATAGGATTATTATATTTTCCTTCCTTACTAATCCAGTTATACATGCCCTTATAGTTCATGCTATTATAATTTAACTAGGCTATTAACAAGAGATGGTATTTTCAGGTTGTTGTATTTGTCCCCTGTCGATCTGCACATTATCTTAACATAACAGTAAACAATGTGGTCAAGGTACGTCTCTCACTATTCAATATTCACCCACACCGCTTCCATTGTCAACATATTGCTAGCCACATATTATCATTTGCTTCGGATCTTTCCGGGTTTCAGTTAGTTTTCTTGTGCCAACTTAATATGTAGTGCTTTTTGGAAGAAAAAACAGATGTCCAGCTCCATTTTACTTTTACGCTTGAGATATGGAATAGAAAAGGCTTCCTTGCGATGTGCTTTTCATTTCAAAATAGTTTTATAGTGGGTTAGAACCCTTCTTTGTTTTGGATGTTCATTTTTTGAAATTGGGGATTCGTTTTGGGGCAAGACATTCTTTTTTGGTTTATGATGTTTCAGAGTGACTTTTCTGAGAAGATTCCTGAAAGTGCCAATTGCTCATACTGGTTGGATTGTTTCTGAGAAGATTCCTGCAGTAGTTAAAGTTGTTAGGATAGATTTGGGTAGTAACATTACGTGGAGAGGAAGACCCAATTTGACATTAGCTGCAGTAGTGCGCAAGGATATGAAATTAATATTGTCGATCACTTACGATAGCTCGTGGGGCCCATGGGGTACTCATTCTCATTTTGGATCACAATTAGCTTTTTGAGTGCACCTCTTAATGTTTCATATGACCAATAGTAGAAGGATGAGGACAAGGGATGTGGGTAAATGGAATGATATTTACTGAATTTAGCCAAGCAGAATGGCAAATGGATCCATTTGATTTTGAAGCAGTATAATGATGATGCAGTTATGTATGCTAGCAGGTAAGAAACAAGGCGGACCAGACATTCTTGTATCAGTTCCCATTATTCATTTTCTATATTCCAGGTCTAATGTTTTCCTTGGTTGTACTCATGAATTTCATAAGATAGTACTAGTTCAGTATATATGTTTTTGTCCAAACCAAAAAGGACATTGCATTTGAAATTTCCAGTATTACCTGACATAATAGCCACCCATTACGTTTGACATCAAATCAGATATCTAGCTGAGTCTCTTCCTTTTGGTTGGCACCTTCTCACCGTTCACCTTAGGCTTTTAGACACGGTGGTGGGTGATCTTGCCAAGCCAGTCGTTCATGTTACATACTGAGATAGATGTGCAAATACTGTGTACAACCGAACTTCCTTACAAACAATCTGTAAATTTTTCATCCTAGTTACGACTTACGAGATACGAAGCTTAGAACCTTGGCCTCCATCACTATATGGGATTTTGAACAACGAACTTTATAATAATCTCACCTCCCATGGACTATTAGTTCCAAGCTCCCGGAAGAGTCCAATGTCTACAAGCATGTTTTGATGGTAGAAATCATAGGCAAACATATTTGCGGGTGACAATTGATGTGACAGCTGGTGTCTGGTTATTTTCTATTTCCAGAAATGCTCTCAGTAAGTTCTTTGTGCCATTTCTGCTATGATGTTTTCTTGTTACAGGTCATCTCAAAGGACAGTGGACCTCTGATAAGACAAAGTTGCCCTTTATCGGCAATCAAACCTGTTGTTCTTTGTAGAGGTTCGTGACGGGTGCTTTTCACTTCAGTATTTTTTTTTATGCTGTTCGTTGACATTAAATGTTTAGGATATATGCTAAACAATGCCATCTCTCTTTGCCGGAAGGTGGTGAGGACACAGGTAATGTTCCCAAAGTCATCTCCCTGGAGTCGGACAGAATTGAAGGTGTCATGGACGATGTCAGGCAATATGGTAATGTGACAACTCCTGCTCAAATTGGTAAACTTACTGAGAGAGAAAATCAAACTCAACTGATTGGACACTGTGGAGATCAAAATGGTACTCTAGCGGCTCTAGAAATCATGAAGAAGACAGCCAGAATAGATCGCATTGATGAAGACCAAAGGTGTTTGGAATTTGCGGAACCGAGTAGCCTCCAACATAGTAGCTCTGTGACAAAGCTGGCTGAGAGCCAGAATGATCAAGAAAGTCTGAGAATAAATGGAACTCAGAAGCAAAGACAGACACTGATATCAAAAGCCTTGATTCCCGAATGGACAGATGAACAACTAATTGAGCTTTTTGCGGCTGAAAGCGACGATGGTTACTCTATTTTCTGATATGAAACTGGTGCTTGCAACTTGAGAAATATGTATAGATGGGCAGTGAAGAATCTTTTTGGTCAACTTGCTAGATGAACAACCTTAAAATACTATGTTTACTTCTTTTTTTTTTAAAGAATCTTTAATGAGCAACAAGATATTGTAAAGCTTTTTCTTGATGTTTGTTATCTGGTGGTTAGTATTTTCTTTGTCGGGAGAAATATTGATTGGAATTTTTTTAATTGGAATTTTCTATGAGTGAAGTTGACAACCTTCTCATGTTGTGTTCTATAGCACATTTTAATACCTGCATAACTGGATGAATCTATTGCTTCTATTGTGTGGGGATTATTGTGTTTTGCAGATGCCATTGTGTTGGTGCTCGGGTACACTGAAGAAGGCGTAGAATAGATCCGCTCCAATACAAGAACGCAGAAAAGGCTGGTAAGGTAAGTTTCATTATTGACAATGTGTTGTTTTTGCCACTAATGACTGCGATTGATAGTACAAAGTAGTTGTTGTCTGTGTTTGAGGACTCGAGAATTTAGAGTCCATCGTCTACGAATTGTCTTTGAGTAATTTTTATTCGATATTGTTACCATACTAGACAATGTTGTCCACAGACGAGCATGATGAGAACTGATCTGTATTCAGTATTGTTAACATCTCAAACGATGTTTGTGCTCATCACTATGAGACTTAAAAAGCTGATAGACATGGGAGGCAAACGATGTTTGTGCCTATGACTATGAGACTCAAAAAGCTGATAGACATGGGAGGCAAACGATGTTTGTGCCTATGACTATGAGACTCAAAAAACTGATAGACATGGGAGGCCGGAGGCATATTGACTTTGAGGGAACCTATATTCTGAAAAGTTGATCTGAATGGAGTAGCGATAATGTTTCTTTAATACTCCGTAAGTTGGGTTTACGAAGCAACAAATTTAAAAAGGGACGGGGGAGTAATATTTTATCAAACTTTAATGCAATATGAAAGATGCTTTATTGGCTTCATATATGGCAGATATTATTTTCTTACTAGTAATTGGCGGTAACAATATATGATTGGTTTTGTGAATATTTTCTAACAGACTAATGACTTATGGCTCTCCTCATAAAAAGTTGTTCTGCAGTGTATAAGATAAATAATATGTTACTATCATATTTCCCATTTTTGTCTTGGTAATTATTCAGGTTTCCTAGTTAGTCTAGATTTCCTTTTCTTTTTTTTTTAAATCATATTTTCATAATTTTTATCGATTTCTTAATCACGAGTTTTGTAGCCTATATAAAGACATACTAGGAAGAGTTGATAAAGCAGCAAGCCGAAGAGAAATAAGTAGAAGAAAGAAAAGCATGGGCCAAGCCAAAGCACACCAACAGAGAGACAAACCTGGAACTCTGTTGTCCCTCAGTGACGGCACGCTCTACTAACTTATTCGAGCCATTCATCTCGATAATCAACGGTTTAGATAAAAATACATTCTACCAATAAGTGTTCATCCGCGAATCTAAACCGTTGATTACAGAGAGGACGATTCGATAAAGGGTTGGCAGCGCCTGCCGTCCCTGTGGGATAGTAGAGCCCCCGAATTCAACATAGACCAAACACCAAATGGACCAAATGAAGGTTGAATAGATGCAATAGCACGGGAGAAATTATATGCACCTCCGTCTGACGGACCCAGGGCTAATCAATTACTGTGGCTTTAGAACCTATGGCGGAGAGAACCTAGAAATCCACCAAACAGAGATTGATTTGCTGGGAATTACCGAATTCCTAAGACCTAGTGATGATGCGTACAGATTAAATATGGGGCTATTTCTTGAGTTATTTTGTATTGGGTTTGGTTTAGTTGTTCAATACTCCACCTCGCAAGATTAACGTAATGTCCCGCTATTCTAACTCTTCAAATAAAAGTATCGTACTGCTTGACATTAAAATCAACACATGAAGGAAGAATAATATGTCAACAGAGCTGGCTCTAACTTTTCAGGGGTTTAAAGTGAAAATTAAAGATGAGACTCTTTTTTGTTGGACTATTATAAAAGGTGCTGAAGTAGTAGGTCCGGCCCTATATTGGTAAATTTTCGGGGCTTAAAGTTGTTGCACCTCGAACTTTAGCTCAGAATTGGCTCTGCATGCGAAATACACCTTACTCTCATGTTTATTTAATTTTGTTCGACGTAGTATTTGTAATAGGGTGGCTAATACTATAGCCAATTATGTCCTCTCCTTGTCTATCTCTACAACCTGGCAAAGAATTTTTCCATAAAACTTGTTTCTCGATTGGAAAAAACGAAATTAAATACAAAGAGAAATAACAAAACACACAAGAGAGACATATATTTATGTGGTTTGGTTTACTAAGGATGAAAACCTACTCCACAGCCAATCAACAATCAAACTATTTCATTAAACAAAGAATCCAGTGCTCCACAGAACTACATATTTGCCTCTCACAATTAGGGGTGTGCAAAATAACCGTCAAACCGCAAATCCAGTCCAAACCAATTCAAACCGAAGGGTTTGGTTCAGTTTTCTTGTAATATGGTTTGGTTCCAGTTTTAAAAAATAAAAAACCATGATAAATGGTTTGGTTTGTGGATTTACGTTGGCGTTCTGGTTCCAAACCAATCCGATCCGTATAATATTTATATAGATATATTTTTCATATATGTTACACAGAATGAACTTTTTTTTTCCTTAGTCAATTACTACTTTGCTAATAATGCTTCATTCCACCACCCTATTCATTCACTCCCAAGATCATACCCCTAAATTTCTATATATGGTAACTTATTCCTATGATTTAAATACACTAAATATGCACGGCGTGGACTTAGTCAATTGATTTCCTAATCTTTTTGCTCATTAGTTAATTTCCGAATCTAGTACTTTATTACTTGGCCCTATTTCTTCACTGATTACTAATATTATACTCTTTTTTAGTTGGTTAATGTTAGTGAGTTATAGTATTTTTTACCGAACTTACTTTACTATAGCTATGGGTTAACTTATATATGTAATTTTTAAGTACTTTAAATTGTTTAGGAAGATGTATCTCAATTTCAAGAGAACCGTGGTTTAAAACCGAAACTGAACCGTATTTAATGGTTTGGATTGGTTTGGTTCCATGAATTTTATGGGTTGGTTTGTGCTTGACCGATATCCTATACCTAATTTAATGGGTTGCCCCAAGCGTAGGGCGGAGACCGGTGTAGCATAATACCCGGTAAGACCGGAATCGAATCCACAGAGAAGGTGGAAAGTGCTTACTAAAAACTCGGGTTGCTAATGTTTAACACGGCTCTTAGGTAGCCACCCTTGTGATTTGATTGGTGAATTAATTAACCTAAGAGAAAAACTGATTTTAATTAAATTATTTAAAAGAAAGTACGGTCGTAGGGTTCATAACACGGTGACCAGGTCCAGACAGTTTCGCTCCGTTCGGTGTTCTAAAAACGTTTGATTTTAGAGAGAAAAAGGTACCCCGAAAGATGCGAATCCTCGTGGTCGCCGTTTACCCATGTACAGCGAAGAACGAGTTTTGGTCCCCCGTTCCCCGCGTTACCTGGGCTCCGACAATGCCCGGATTCGTCCACGGAAGTTCTTTAATAACCTAAAATTGCTTGTCCGTTTATTAATTCTGAAAACAGGAGCGAGAACATACCCAGCCCTGGCCACGGCGTGTTAATCACCCCGCGACCATACCTATGGAACTACTCACTCATATTAAACAAAACAGATAAGAAAATTCTGGAATAAAACATGCTATTAAACTAGAATAAGAATTAAAACAAAGATTCGAGTCTCAGAACGCGGACAAACTCCCGCGAACTGAGATTAATGTAAAGAAGACAGAGAATTACCAAAGCGATGCGAGAATCAGCGAATAAAACTGTAAAACTTCAATGGAAAAGTAACCCGGAAAGTAGAATCTCCAAAGGAAAAGTCGGCTCCTAATTGGAAGAAAAACAAAGTAAAGTTGGAACCCTAATTCTGCCTCAAAACTAGGTATTTATGTCTTTCCCGAAGCCCAAACACGTGGCAAAGTCAAACGGCCCATTTAGGGCTCTCGGTATCGATACAGGAGAAGTCCTGTATCGATACCCAGACGTTCTGTTCGCAGATGATGCCCACGGTATCGATACAGAGAAAGTCATGTATCGATACCGAGCCTCTAAAATTGCTTTTGGCTTGTTTGCTCGTCCTTGCTTGGGTCCCACCGGTTCCCAGCATGCCCAATGTCATGTGTCCACTTTACGTGCTCCTCCGGCCCGTTTCCTACAAAACAAACACAACAATACCCAAAACACAAGACAACACCGCATCAAGTGGAAAATGGAATAAATCGCGTCTCTAATGCGTTAATTCGCCCTACTTAGGCGCTTATATCTTGAGATATTGCGCGCCTATCACACCCCCCAACTTGAAGGTTGCTAGTCCCGATCAACGAAAAGAATAAAACAAATAAATAAAAGGATAGATCTTTTAAACCCCCGGGCGGCCCCGGTAGGACGAGTGAAGTCTCGTGAGGGTTTTCAGCAGTGATAACCCACAAAACAAAAAGGACTCAGACATTTGAATGCAACTCAACCCAATCAATAGCTTCTCGAAGCACACAGTGACTGTCAGGCAAGTCAAAGACAAGACATTTCATCCATGGACAAAGTTAAACAGGTGAACTTCGCAGCAAACTTAGCACAAAAATTAATCCTTTCACCTACGATCGGATAGGGATTTATCACATAACACGCGTGTAAGTGAGAATCACCCATAGAAATTCACTAATCCCGAAAACAGTTCACACAATATCAATAGCCCGGTGTGTCTCTAAAACTCACCCCTTCCCCTAATGATTAATCTTCTTTTTTTTTTTTTTTTTTTTTTTTTTTTTTTTTTTTTTTTTTTTTTTTTTTCTCTTATCATTTTTTTCTTGTGGTCGTGCAATGCCTGGATCTGTCGGGCTTTCTAGTTGACCCATGTAACGAGCTTTAGGTCGATCATCCCCAAGCCAGATGGCCTTAGGGTACCAGGTTTAAAGAGACCCCTCAGACTTAATTGCTCGAGTCAAAAAGGCTTTAGGGAGAGACCCAAACTAACCACCTTCAACCAATGCCTTCACAAGGTCTATCCATCTTGTAATGCGAACAATACGGTGGGAGCAAACCCCGATTGCCCGAATACTCAATGAACGCCCGGATAAGCAATACCAATTTAGCGCACAATGTAGGAAAGGGGTTCCAATTCGCCCGTGGGCGCAATCAACTAACACCGAACTATCAATAATATGTAAACCAAATTCAAGGCTAGTGAATGCTCAGAGTGGGACAGTGCGCGTGAAAAGCATGAACTCAAGTGATCAAACACTATCCAACTATAGATGATACGGCTAACTGAGTGCTTCCTAAACATCATGTTCACGAGCTTAAGTCTATTCATGAAATCGTATCGAGACTCCGACTCGCACAACAACCACTAGCGCTAATTAACAGTCATCAACCAAGAATAGTTACACCCAAACATCCAAATTCCTTTTTTTTTTTTTTTTTTTTTTCAAGACTCTAAATTTAAATAAGACAAGTGACCAAGTAATCCCTCCCCCCAACTTGAATAAAGCAATGTCCTCATTGATTGCACAAACACTAAAAGAGAAGGACATAAATAAAGAGAGAAAAGAGATCACCTCGAACTAGCAGACAACACAAGATAGAAGTAAGTGGAAAAGCGACCCCCCAACTTGGACAAATCAACCTGCATGTGTTAGTCTGCAAGACACTAAACAAAAGAAAAAGAAAAGAAGGAAAAGAAACGCTACTACAGACTCTGCAAAACATTGAAATCCACCACTTTCGTCACGTGAAAGGCACGGGTACTACTTTTCTCCCTAAATGTCTCACTTAAATTTGTGTAGAGAAGGTCATCATAACAATCCCGGGTAAGTCATGACTCAACAGGTTAAATCACTCAAGGTTTTTCCTTAAAGAAATCAGAGCCAATCGTCTTTTATGACTATCCGAGACACGGCAATAAGATTGTTAGAAACCCAGATACACAAATTTAAGGCTAGAAATTAGGTGGCTATACCGGACCCTTTTTTTTTTTTTTGTTAAATTTTTTTTTTTTTTTTTTTTTGAACTTGAATTAATTTTAATTGGGAGAGAGAGAGAGAGAGAGATCTTTGAAACGTGGAATTCGAAAATTAATCAAATCCACAAAGATGAATCCCATGAATGCACCACCCCACGCTAAGCTTTGCATTAAAAATTGAACTCGGCCAGACCACAAGAAAAGATACTTCGAGTAAAGCAATTGCCGAGTTCGTCTTAAAAATGGACGCATCTCTGAATGCTCCCATAAGACCAAACCAAGTTTCAGGCAGTTGACAAATTTTATAATAGACGGATGATAAACAAAATCAAACTTGTCAACACCGAGGAAGTCAACGTGTTGCACTTCCTTTAATACTGGTTGCTCAAGTGAGCTCACCCCAACAGATTCTGGTTGCCTAGAAGAGGAAGACTCAAAAGGAAGACATTCAATAAGAAGCTCGCTGCTTCCTTCCCACTTGATTTCCTCTTCTACAGCATATTTAAACAAGTCTGCCAGTGGCTCTAAATCTAACTTAGGCGGTTGGACCAACAATGGCTCAAGGCCCGGGTCCCAAGCGACTCCGCACAAATCTCCCGTTGCTAACAAATCCATCAAACTACCAGTCTCTGGAGAATCTAAGAACGACGCCTCTTCATCGGTAAGAGCAACTTCCAGAGGATCTTTAAACAACACATTGTCGACATGCTCCTTAACGAGCGTGTCGACCAAACATACCGCAGACTCCTCTTCATTATCCTTGCTGCGAGTATCCTCATTGTAAACATCAACCCCTAACTTTGGTTCCACTAATGATTGCACTCCCTCCAAGTTCGGTTGTTCAACTAACTCAACCCCATCAGGAGAATTGTCCTCTAACATATCATCACAAGGAGAGGCAGACTCAAGGGAAACACGTTTGTCATGGAACTCGCCACCTCCTACAGACTCTGAAAAGTGTTCAGCGCACAAAGGCCGATCAACTCCTCGATCTCTAGACTCACAGGAGCGAAAGAGGAAAACGTAGGCGGCCCGAATCAACAGTGAAAAATACATTGGAGGGCATTCGTTTTTCTCCTTGGGCTTAAGTGGGAAACACTGGGCGGTGAGCCCCTCATTCCCTCTAAACCCGGAGAACTGTTGTAAGCCCAAGTCAACCTCCTCTACATCGTTAGATAAACCTACTTCCGCTTCCTTAAGAGTAAACTCCTCATTCCCTCCAAACTCGGAAGGTTCCTCCAAACGATCATCAACCCGTCCCTCAATGAGAAGTGGGTCGACTTCCTCTCTTCTATTGACTTGAGGCGGAGAAGGAAATGCCTCCCAATCCTGTTGGATTTGTCCCACTGCCTCTGTGAGTTGAGTCAACTGGGACCTAAGGTTCTCAATTTCTTGGGTGGTTTCCGCGGTGAGGGTCATCTGCGATCGCACAATAGTTTGTACCATCTCCTCAAGCTCCTCATCATGAGGGGGATAAGTCAGCTCTGGGGGTGGGCCAGTAAAATAAGGATCAAACCCTTGCGGGTCTTGGAAAAGAGAGCCAAATTGGGGCATGTGATCCTGGGCAGGTTCGAACGACTGTATTTCTTGCAGAGGCAAAGGCAGTGCCTGTTGTGGCATTGGAGGTTCGGAATACCACCCTGAAAAAGATGGGTGGTGGGACCACCCTAGCTCGTACGTATTTGGATATGGATCCCACCGCCGATTAATAACACTCTCCCTAGCCTGATTATTTTGATAAGCTTCCTTGTATGCATAAAAAGCGGAGCAAGTATACACAGAATGCCCCCAACACTCACACATCTCACAGAATTCTTCCATTCTCACCTCGTTCACCCAATTGTTTCCCTATTACTTTTTTTTTTTTTTTAATGAAGAAAGATAAAATTAAAACTAAAATTCAAAAGACACTAACGACCCGAATTTTCAACACCTCTTGCCTTCCCCGGCAACGGTGCCAAAAATGCTTGACCGATATCCTATACCTAATTTAATGGGTTGCCCCAAGCGTAGGGCGGAGACCGGTGTAGCATAATACCCGGTAAGACCGAAATCGAATCCACAGAGAAGGTGGAAAGTGCTTACTAAAAACTCGGGTTGCTAATGTTTAACACGGCTCTTAGGTAGCCACCCTTGTGATTTGATTGGTGAATTAATTAACCTAAGAGAAAAACTGATTTTAATTAAATTATTTAAAAGAAAGTACGGTCGTAGGGTTCATAACACGGTGACCAGGTCCAGACAGTTTCGCTCCGTTCGGTGTTCTAAAAACGTTTGATTTTAGAGAGAAAAAGGTACCCCGAAAGATGTGAATCCTCGTGGTCGCCGTTTACCCATGTACAACGAAGAACGAGTTTTGGTCCCCCATTCCCCGCGTTACCTGGGCTCCGACAATGCCCGGATTCGTCCACAGAAGTTCTTTAATAACCTAAAATTGCTTGTCCGTTTATTAATTCTGAAAACAGGAGCGAGAACATACCCAGCCCTGGCCACGGCGTGTTAATCACCCCGCGACCATACCTATGGAACTACTCACTCATATTAAACAAAACAGATAAGAAAATTCTGGAATAAAACATGCTATTAAACTAGAATAAGAATTAAAACAAAGATTCGAGTCTCAGAACGCGGACAAACTCCAGCGAACTGAGATTAATGTAAAGAAGACAGAGAATTACCAAAGCGATGCGAGAATCAGCGAATAAAACTGTAAAACTTCAATGGAAAAGTAACCCGGAAAGTAGAATCCCCAAAGGAAAAGTCGGCTCCTAATTGGAAGAAAAACAAAGTAAAGTTGGAACCCTAATTCTGCCTCAAAACTAGGTATTTATGTCTTTCCCGAAGCCCAAACACGTGGCAAAGTCAAACGGCCCATTTAGGGCTCTCGGTATCGATACAGGAGAAGTCTTGTATCGATACCCAGACGTTCTGTTCACAGATGATGCCCACGGTATCGATACAGAGAAAGTCATGTATTGATACCGAGCCTCTAAAATTGCTTTTGGCTTGTTTGCTCGTCCTTGCTTGGGTCCCACCGGTTCCCAGCATGCCCAATGTCATGTGTCCACTTTACGTGCTCCTCCGGCCCGTTTCCTACAAGACAAACACAACAATACCCAAAACACAAGACAACACCGCATCAAGTGGAAAATGGAATAAATCGCGCCTCTAATGCGCTAATTCGCCCTACTTAGGCGCTTATATCTTGAGATATTGCGCGCCTATCAGTTTGATTCTCCAAATTCATAATCTGTAGGTAGTGGTTTGGTTCTTAAATTATTATAAAATCGGACCAATCCCGTCCATGCTCACCCGTACTCACAATGGTCTCTATGATACTCGATGCAAAACTAGATGTGTTTGCCTCCCCATACATTGAGAAAGCCTGGAAAAGGGAATAAATGGAGTCTAATATAGTTCAATCTAGACAGGCTTGACAAAGTGTTCGCAAGCCTCATTTGCCTTAACTATTTAGCGACTTTTCGACACGGTTTTTCTGATTACTTTTTATTAATTTTTACTACGTTTGGGTCAGATTTTTACATCACATCGTTTGTCTCGAAGAAATGAATCAAAATATTATAAAAATATATACCAAAGTTCCAAAAAATTCATATAATATGACGGAAAAAGACTCCAAAAGTCTGTGGTATCAGGTATTTTATTCTTCTTGGACCCGGTTATGGAGAATTGCCAAAAATATTCCGCCTGAGCAAGCAGACACCTCGGCCCTCTAAAGGAATGTCCAAGATGTTCATTGAACATTTTCGGACGTTGTCACTGTTGTGGAACATCTATTCTAAATTTCTAATCTATTATATTTTTGAGGATCAATTTCAGCAAGCATACGCAGTTGCGAAATGCAACCAATTCCGAGAGCAAGTAGCCCGAACGATTGGGTGCAATTTGACTATTGGACCGGTAGTGAAAGGAATTTCAGAGTTTTACATTGAATAAGACATTCTAGTGGGAAAGGGAAAAAAATGTATTTAAAACCTTTACTTTCGTTGTTCATTTTAATGTGTCAAGAGAAACTAATTGCATTTGTCGGTTGTTCGAGAGTAAAGGAATGGCGTGCATGCATATGATCTCGGTTTGATAAAAAAAGAAGCTTGAACTAGTGCCCGACAAAAATATGCTACGGTGATGGATAAAAAACTTGACGAGGAATCACAACAAAATAAAGGTGAGTTATGATACCTTGGGCGAAGTGCAATGGCGCCATCAATTGAGCCGCCCCATTCTCACTCTTTTCTCATTTTATTATCTTGGGCGCCTATGGGTCCTAAGGGTCCGGTTCGCGAAGAGGCCGGGAAAGTTTTGACCGCACATTTGAAAGGACGACCTGCTTTCGAGGCGGATGATCAGTCGGTATTGATTTATTTGTTGCTTTTGGAGAAGGATGGGTGGATGAATAGGGTGTTCCTTGAGAATAGTTTCTATTGCTATGCCTAGCCCGGCTCATTTATTAGTCGTGTCGGACCATTTTAGAATATGCTCGGCCCGGTTTAGCCCACGGGCACGCCTAATTCGTGCCTCCCGTGCAGTCCTGCATGTGCTCGTGTCAGTTCGCGTTTTGTGTCGTGCATGTGCTCAATTGGGCTTTTTTTCTTTTTCTTTTTTCGATCAAGTGTCGTAAAGACGAAAAAAAATCTTTTGGATCGAATTTTTTTCCAAATAGGTATAATAAAATAAAACAACAAAATTAATGCGCATTAGATTTATTTATTTTTTTGGTTATTTTATCATCTGAGCAAAACATAATTACTCATAAACACATGATTTTGTTTAAACTCAAGCCTCAAGATGCCCAGATTAGCTTAAGGACACCTCGACTAATTCCTTCCCCGATCGTTCCACCCATCCCAATTCACTCATTGTTGAGAGAGAGCGAGAGAGAGAAGGGCCTTCAAATTTTCCTGATTTCAAACCCTCTTTCCACCGAAAAATGTATTTTACGTCCACCACCACTACCACCATCTTCGTTGTCTTTCTCCTGTTTGTAGTATCGTCTACCCAAGAAGTGCTAAAAGGACCTCCTTTTGCCTATCCCGCTCTCGTTGGCGGGGGAAAGCTGGAGAAGTCAGTCTTGGAACCAATGGCTGGCTCAATTGCTGGCGCCATCGCGCTTTTCTGTAGAATTTGGGCTTTCCAGAAGATAAAGCAGTGGGCAGCACAAGGGGGCTTTCTTTGAGACATGGATCGGCAGTAGCCGGTGGCCGATGATAATGTTGGGGCCGGTGATTGTGGCAAGGTCGAGAGAGGTTACTGTTTAAGTTAAGTTTAAAGAGAGCATTGATCTATTGTTGCAAGGAGTAGAAGGAAATATAGTTTAGAACTTCATATTGAATAGGTTGCTATTGGGTTGAATTTCATAAAGTCTCTCTTAGATTATTTGTTTATTAAAAAATCCATATCGCCTAGGTTTATAGATTTTCTATATATGAAGTCTCAATTGAAAAATCATCAATCAGACAAATAAACCAATCACACAAATGAAAAGCAATCAACCAGAGATTCAGAGAACGCCAAGATATACATGAAAACCCTAGATGGGTAAAAACCACGGGAATGAATCAAAACACTATACTTAAACATGTAGTTACAAGCAATCTTACTTTACGATTTGAATCGCTAGCTCGCAATCACTCTAAGATATACTTGTTGAATCCTCGTACACCACACTCAGTGTTTGATCACTGCTGCCTTGAATCACACAAACCATCTAATACCCTTCAAAAGTCCACCGAAGGCGAAATCAAATAAGTTGAATCAAAGTTTCTAGATTATTCCGTGCCTGATTAGTGATTTACTCGAAATGTGACAACTTTGCCCCTCCAATCTTATTTTGGTTTTTCGATACTCAAGGACACTTCTGGAGACAGGTTGATATGTATTTTGACAAACTCAATTTAGTTTGTGTTTTATGTACATGTATCTTTTTTCGTCCATGTATTAATAGTCAACATCACATGGGTCTGCTTTGAATTGCCGCTGCCAAATTAAAATAGAGAGCTTCTTCGATAAGGACATGGTATATGGGTCAATCATGCAAATAAGACATATTATAATTCTTTCATGCCAAGAGGACAAATCAATCCCACGTTCCAAAAATGCCCCCACTAGCTCATGAAAGTGCCTAAACCCCCAAAACCCTATGAAAGTGCCTAAATCCCAAACCTAATGAAAGTGTTTAAACCCCTAAAACTGTGTGAAAATGCCTAAACCTCTAAAACCGAATGAAAGTGCTTAAACTTCTAAAACCCTATGAAACCGTATGATACCCTAAGTGCCTAAACCCAAATTGCTTAAACTCACTATATCCTACCCCAAATGGCCTAAATTCCATAAAATTGAACTTAAAATTGAAATTGGATTAACATTAACTTACCGTACAAGAGATGAGAGAGAGAAAAGACTTTGCATTTGAGATGGGTCCCATTTCCCAAAAGAGATGTTAGCCATTTCCAACAATTGTCGTGATAGAGAATATGAGAGAGAGAGAGAGAGAGAGAGAGAGAGAGAGAGAGAGAGGACAAATGGGCACTGGCCCTAGCCAGCGGTAGAAAATGTTGGCCTCCTTTTTCTTTTCCTTTTTCTTTTTATCATCAATTGCCGGCAGTGTATAAGAGAGGCACAGAGAGAGAGTTCATTAAGTTTATTTTTGTCTATTATTGTCCTTGAGCCCTTAAAAATCCCCCATTAATGTATTGAAGAGTTTAAAATAAGATAAGCTGGGCTAAACACCCTTGAAAGCATCAAACTTATCCTTTTGGACAATTGTCTGAATAAAGTATGGCTAAATCACTGAGTTAGATTTTTATTTTATTTTATTTAATTTTTTTTCCATATTGGTTAGTTTTTCGTCAATTATTTTGCCAAAACATTCGTTATTTTGGCTTAAATAAGACACTTTAGGTTTTTTTTTCTTTCTTTCAAAATTCTCACATTTGTTGGTTTCGTGTAAATTTTGTAGATTATTGGTTTATATTAGTGAGAGGAATCTGAAAAGTTTAAAGTTATTAGGCCAAAGTGGGCTGTAAATGAGCCGAATCGAGCCGAGCTTTAGAATGTTCAGGCTTGTTCATAAGTTTTTAAACGAACTCGAGCCAAGCTCGAACTCATTGAAAATTTGACGAGCCAAGTTCGAGCTGAGATTGCCTAGGTTTGAGTCGAACTCGAACTGGTTCACGAGCCTTAACGAGTGAAAAATATAGATTTTTATGCTCTCATATAAATCTTGAACTTCAAATAATGTTTTTGTTTTGTACATAAAATAAGTTCATACATATATAAAATCATAAAAACATATTAAAATTTAAGTTTATACATGTACAAGTTATAAAATTTTCATAATGCCTATGTGAAAGTTTATACATATCCAAGGTTATTTAGGAAAAATTCTTATGAGATCTAATATAGTATTGCAGAATGTGTTTTAGTGAGGAGGCCTCTCATCGTGACAAGTGGCAAGCATTGATTGGATTGTGATGATAAAAAAAAAGTATGGAGTGTAGCATGATCAAATCATCTAAATATATTCCATAAACCTGTTTGAATTACAAATTAAGGAATCCTAATGCATACCTAAATTAGCCTTTCCATCTTTACACAAGGGAAGGAACGAGAGTTATATAAAGGATTAAAAAAACCAATTAAGGAAACTGGTAACCAATTACTGAAGAGTTTCAACTTTTGAAACTCTAAAACTAAACTTATTTCAAATTTCAAATTTTAACCCTCCCGTCCCTCTCTCCCTTTCCCTCTTTCTGTAAAATGGGTAAGGAAACTCTATCTATACTAAACCTAAATGGAAAGATTAGCCCTTTTGATTATATGCCTATTAAAAGCAAAAACTCAACCTCATACATTCATGGCCTTCTTTCCCTCTTCTGCCTTCGGCCATGCTATCTCTCCCTCTCACCCTTATCACCAAAATAAAGGATAGTCAATAAACTTCATGTACTCTGTCTTCTTCTTCTTTTCTACTATTTCGTCTTCTTTAATTTCTACCCACTTTAGTTTGTTGGCTAATTGCTTCATGTTGATTAATTAACACCTTTTTTTTATTGTAGCCGTGTTCGTGTAGTGGGAGGATGCGCCGATTATTTTTACAGTGAAAGGTATTCACTTTGATTCTTTTAATTGTTTTATAGCGAAAGATATCCACTTTAATTTCTTTATATTGGAGTATAAGATTTTCTATTTTTGAAAACAATGGCTTATGCTTCCGTGTAGAAATTTGTTGAATAAGAAACTGGAAAGATTAGAAAACCTTAAATCTAGGTTTTGCATAAGATTTTCAATTCAAAAGATGTACGCGTATTAAAAAACAGAGAAGAAACGATTCTTTTGGGAAAATAAAGTATTTTTATATCGAATATCCGACATCGGATTTATTTTTTGATATCAGATTCAACACTTTTAATTTAAAATTTAGGTCTACTATAAGTCTATAACTAATCTTTCTATTTACTGATAGATCATACCAATTGGAAATAGGAATTAATCCAGTCAACTTTTTCGTCTCAAGGGAAAAAAAGTCTTTTTACCCATTATATTCTCTAAATAGATCAACAAAACACTTTTTCAATATACTTTTTCAATATAGTACCTTTTACCAAATATAAAATTTATATAATACCATTTCAACATTAATTTTAAGTTAGAATTAATGTAGTTTAGCAATAAGGTTGATCATTGATTCAATCTAGAAATGGTGAAAATCCCATCACCCGAAAATCGGTTGCTCTCAAACCAGTCTCTTCATCCAATGTTTGAATTGGAGCTCATATTTTATGCATGTCCTCTATACTCACACGAGTTTTGCAATCCAAATATAGGAGTATCATTCAATTCTCACCAATTTTCTCTTTCATATTTATCTCATATGTCATCATTGTTCTCAGAATTACATAAATTAAAATTATGTATAGGATACTAGGATTCTACAACGGGATGAGTGCGCGCATTCAATCCATTTTTCTATCATCAACAATGGTAATTCCATGGACGTTTTGTCGTTCCTCTCTCAAGGTTTTTTTTTTTTTTTATTCGCGCTCTCTCAAGTTAGAAGACTACTATATCTATATTTCTTCATACATTTTGTTCTTCTTTTTCCTTCTTACCTATTGCATGCTCAATTGGGTACTGGATCCCGAGTTTGCATTTTCTTTAAGAAAATACCAAAAAAAAAAAAGCATTTATCTTTCTAGATGATATGAAAGTTGTTGCACATTTTTCGTGGAGGTATATCGAGTTACAAACAAGAGGATGTTACTTTCAATCCCTTTAATTTTCCTTTATATTTTTCTTCCTTTATCAATAATATGTAACAGATAATAGGAATTAAACTGCTGATTTGAATTGGTTCGTTCAATAGCAAATGCGACATTGTTTTTCAATTTGTCAGACAAAGTCATATTTGCGGTTATGAAACTTTTAAAGCATTCAGTTGCTAGAAGTTGGTAACCCTTGGAACCGAGTAGAAACTTGAAAACTTCATTTGAGGCGGTGGGAAGGAGGCCAGATTTGTGGCTGGTGAAGTAGAAGGTAAGGCTGCGATCGAAGAACTGATGGCGAGGATCCACACTGGTCTGAAGATAAGAATGAGGAGGTGGGAAAGGAATCTGAAGAGGGAGGAGAGCTCGATGTTGGGGTTGATCGGGGTCAAAAGGAGGGGAGGTGGCGGTGGAAGAGGCGAACCCCATCCCCCAACAAAACCCCAATATGCTAACCCCAATATGCTGGATAATGTTTGTGTTACCTTAAAATGGGGAAGGATTTACAGGGGCAAGTATAGTTTAATGCCAACGGGCAAGGCAATTTAGAATTTCTACGATTCTGATGTGGATTCTACTTTTGAAAATTGTTAAATTAGATGTGAAATTTTGGTGGATTACATGCCAAACTACTTTCTTCCTAGCCTATTTTATATTCCTTTCTTGGGTATTGAGATCAATCTCCAGTATGCATGGATTGTAGTATAACGACAACAATCTCACAAGTATTTTTCTTTTTTCGTCGAATGATTGGAGAATACAAATATGAATTACATCGAAACGCATTAGAAGAAACCACGTACCAAGCCAATCCTTGAGGTTAAAATGCTGCACAAGTGATTATTCAGTGCTCCTCAAGCGCAACTCAATACCTTTAACTTTCAACATTTGTGTAGATTCGACACACTTAATTTTGGGCGTACATGATTGTAAATAGTGGTAAAAGGTGTTGGAGCTTCACATCATAGTGGTCCAAGTGCACCCCATAGTTTTTTCGCGTCATAGAGGTCCAAGAGCACCAACTATTTTTTCCCATCATCGAGCCGTGCATAGCACGGGTTTTATGCTAGTATACATATATTCCAAGTTCGCGAGCCTAATCGAGCCGAATATTGTAAAGTTCAGGTTCGGCTCGTTTATTAAACGAGCCTAAAATTGAGGTTCAGGTTCAGTTCGTTTAGTATCCGAATCGAACTCGAACGAGCCTTTACCGAGTCGAGTCTCGAATAGTTCACGAACGGCTCAGTTCATTTACAGTCCTAGCCAAACACAACTCACGGTTATGATTTGGATGTTGTCATGTTGATGCCTTCATTTCACGCGTTAGAGACAAAATTTACGATCATTGCAATGAGCAAAAATGAGGGGCTGAGCACGGCATTTCAAAGCTAGTAGACATATAAATAGAAGCTGTTCAAATGAAAAATCGAAGCCAAACTAAAGTGGGGGCCCAAAGCCCATAATTAACCTGCCTAAAGCAAAACCCGGCCCTGTTTGCATCCCACGCGGCCCATGACTAGTCAGTAATGGGCCATTACTATGCCCCACTTTATCCAAGTACCCAACACAGCTATGGACCCATGGGCCATGCACATCCATCCATCCCCCAACTGATAACCGCAGTACCTGACTCACAACAGTCAGTTTGTTTCAGTGAGAGAGAGAGAGAGAAGAAATCCACTCTATTTTGTTCTCTGTTTCTCAAATCTCAGGTTGTATCAGAAAATGGAAGAACAAGAACAAGAAGAACACGTAGAAGAAGAAAAGCAGGTGTTAGAAAGTTCAAGATTATGGGACCCAATCCACTCCCCTCATTTTCTTCATCATCGTCATCTCCCTTCACCACTACAAACCCACCATCGATCCCTCTCAGATTCCCAGACCCAATTCAAATCATGCTCAATTTCCCCCATAAAAGACGACAATCGTTCCATCATCTTCCCTCCGATCAACCACGAAGGCCTCCACCTCTCCTCCACCACGCCCTCTCCCTGTCTCTCTAATCACCACGATAGTAGTGATAACCCACAAGAAAATGGGTTTTTGTGGGTTCCACAGCCGCAGTCGGGTACTGGTTCGGAGGGCGGAGGGGAAGTGGCGAGGTGGGTGGGTATTGGGTTTGAGCTTTTGCGGTCTAGGGTTACGAGCATTGCTTCCTCACTCAGGAATCTTGCTGGGGTTCGAGGGGTAAATTGGTCCTTTTGTTCTGCAGCTAGGGTGGCGGTGCTTCTTTGGTGGTTGTACGCGGTGGTCCGGCGGAGGAAGAGACGGGATTCGCGGGTTAAGAAAGAGAGTAGGGATCAGCTGTTACGTATTGTTAAGGAGAAAGATGAGGTTAGTTTTCTAAACTGATATATTGAGTAGTTTACATTTCAAGTGTTTGTGAAAATGTCTGTGTTAGTTCCTTTTGCGCTGATTGGGGAAAATCAAATAAGGATGTTGAAATTGGTGTAATTTGCATTCATGTATGTAATTAATTCAAGTTAGTCTGGCACCAATCTTCAATTGAAAATGCATATTCGAGCTACAAGAAAAGTCAATGTATTAACGGCTACCGTAGACAATCCAAATCTAAGCACAACTAAAGTGAGATTAAGAGACAAATATAATGGTGGGGGTGGTTTGATGTAAGCCCGTATTGGTTTCTTCTGGAAAAGTGACTAGGACTCACTTCTAGTGTTTGGCGTGAGGTCTTTCTTTGGAGCAGCCGATTCAATATTTATTAACATCAAACTCCACAAGGGAGGCCAGAACAATCTGTGTACAAAATTGATTTTAGATCAGAAGGAATGGAAACAACCCAATTAGGACTAAGAGAAACAAAATTAGCTGAAGCTACCCAATCCGCAGCCTTGTTAGCTTCTCTTTTGATCCAAAGAAGAGAAAGCTGCAGCTCTCAAGCCATACACTTGATGTCCTGAATAATCACCCCAAATCTCCAGGGAGGAACAAGTTCTGAGACACACAAAGAAATGAGGTGGTTCCAGTTTCCACGAAAGAGCCAGGAATTGAGAGTGCTTTCGCCATTAAGCAAGCCCTCGAAGGTCCAAAGCTTCACAGAACAACACAGATAGTCCTGAGATTTTCAATCTTCTGCCGTTAATTAATGTTCCCAAATGGTTCCTCAACACTACACTGTGACCTGCATAATCAGATTGAGACTTAGCCTTCCACGAAGAATCACAGTTGATCTTGAGAGAATTGCATGGAGGAGGGATCCACGCGGCATCTGACTAATTTATGGGAGAGACCCCTGTTGCTGATTGAGTAGGGGAACACTTTACTGAAGAAATTTCTGACTACTGGCTTTCTACTTTAATGGCTATCGAGGTCAACATAGGAACAGATTTTTGAAATACTGAGTCATTTCTACCTTTCCAAATATTCCAGCATACTAGAACCAGCTTGGCAAGATGATCCTTGGAGAATCCAGAGATCCCCTTAAACTCACTTTTGGAGGCAAACCAGTGCAAAATGTAGGAAGAAATATCTGGATCAGCATGCACTGCTGGGAGACAATTTCGCTACACCAGCTTGGTCCATTTGCACCTAAAAGGACGGTGCTCGACAGATTCGGCCTTCTCTGAACACACTGGACATGAGGGAGATTAGCAGCACTTCTGATGCGGTCCATAAAAAGAGGTCAAGGGCAATTGGTAATTTCATACGGCTGGAAGTTATGGCACTAATGGACCGGAAGGGTAGTCCATTGGCCACTAAATGGACCTACTTGGGATATTAATGAGGCATTGGCTGGAGTGAGCATTGTGACTTTTGATTTAGGGAATTTTGACCACATATTTAATGTATGCAACCATTAGATAACACATTCATCCTACCTAGCTATCTAGGGAATGGGAATAGTCTGTGGCATTAAACACATCTAGGGAATAGGAAGAGTGTTTGGTATTAAACACATTAGGAGTACATAAATTGATGTACTTCAAGAGTTTGAATTATGAATGATTGAATATATAAAATTTCTGTAGCTTTATGCTCTAAGATTGTATGATGCAATCCCATTCTTTGGTGTGATGCTAAAGAGGCCTTAGGTGTGATGCCTTTGGTAACCTAGGTGTGAGGCCTAGATCTATCTTCTTAAACCCCCCTTCTTCTCTCCTTGGTCTACTGTTCACGTACACTGGTCACAGGCCCGAAAGCAGTCCCCTCCCTTTGTGTTTAAGCCGCCTCAACCCGATTCCGAATCTGTCCTATATCAACTTCCTTGTCCTTTGCAGGCAAGGCGTTGTTGCAAACTTTCCACCAAAAGTGGCAAATTTTCAGGGGGACTGGGAGACTCCAAATTAATTTCCAGAGAGGAGGGGCTTGAAAGGATGATAAGGCCGTGGAAGGCCTAGATTCTTGAACTAATCTTTGCCCAACATGGTAAACACTCTTGACTGTTAATATCCCTTTTGAGTCAAAATGCCAGATTATCGAATCCAGTCTTGGAATCTTTGCAAGAGGGAGCCGTATAACCTCATTCCCCGGAGTTTTCTTTCATCCTCCTCCACCTAGAATGGATAATAAAGTCTGCCATAAGGTTCACCCTTTCAACTGAAGAAGAAAAAGAGGATGTCTAGAATAACTCCGGAGGGGGGAGTTGGGGACTGAATTTTTAAATCGGGGATATGAGGGAGGGATCTTTCCAAAAATCTAGGCTCCTGCCGTCTTGAGCTTGCCACCCCAGGCCTTTATCCAGGAGATTTCTGCCATGGAGTAAGCTGCTCCAGGCCCAAGAGGGCCTTCCTCCTCTTCTAACTTGGTGAAAGTTACACTTAGGGAAACAAATGGCCTTAATCATCTTTGCCCAGTAAACTTTGGGATTGGAAAGCAGGCGCCAGGCTTGTTGGGCCAATAAAGCAGAGTGGAACACATGAAAAATCTAAAACCCATACCCACTTCCTTTTTGGGTTTGTACAGAATCTCCTTTCTAAGCCAGTGGACCTTCCTCTCCTCTGGATCCCCAGCCCACCAGAATTTTATAAAATAGGAATCTAGTTCCTACCAAAATTTCTTCGATAACATGGCATATGATGGAATGGCTTGAATAACAGCTATAAAGGACATTTCTTCGTTTCCTTGTTAAGTGATTCCACATGGTAACTATTTTACAGTTATTTTAAATCGTTGTATGGAGCTTTCAGCAATTTTGAGTCATTTCAGTCTTGAATGGTAGTCGACTAGTCGTAGTCCTCAAGACCCTGCTTCCTGTCCTAAAAGAAATAACTTAGAAAATGCTGATCCAATCAGCAAGGGCGAAAAAATTCTGCGCTGAAACCTACATCAGAGGTTGTTTCGAGAATATGTTAAGATGAAAAGGAATGCGAAATGTTGGTTTTTTCATATTTTAGTAACGAGGCGCGATGAAGGAGTTGCTTGTAGCCATATCTTGATTGCATATATCGATATTTTGTGACATATAGAAGTCTCCCTCCTTCGCCACATGGGGTGCCAGGACTGAATCACAATCCAATTTTGATGGAGGCGTAGGCCTTGATCTTACTTCTAATTCAAACGAAGGTGTGTGGCTTGGGGTTAAGCCACAAGATGGTTCTTTTGTTTCCTCAACAAAGAGGACTTCTGATTTACCAACTGTGAAGGAAGTTGGAAATAAACTACAGCTTAAGAACAATAACGGGAATTAAGCTTAAAATGAAAGGAAACAACTTCATTACCTACAGGATAACAAAGTTGGAAATGGAAATGTACAAGAAAATGAAAACAAAGCTAGGCTAGACTACACTAAAAATGGGCAATAAACTCAAAAGGATTTAGTTAACTGACAAAGGAAATGGAAATCTATTCTAATATATAAAGGGGGAGGACAAGTTTGGTTTCCTCAAAATTATTGTGTATACATTTCTAATTCCCAAAACTAACCATATATAATTTAACTGAATAAGAGTTAATCGGAATAACTTGCCAGGGTAAAAAGATGTTTGAGTGGATGTGTGCTCTTTAAGATATTATTTGGGTTTCTTTTCCTATTAACACCTTTTTTATGGAACCAAGAGGCCGACAAGGGGGTACCCACGACTGCACCGCCACCTCATTAGAGTTTTCACCTATGTAGCACTGACACTCCGACACGCAAATTTTGAGAAATTGGAGGACACGACACTTTGGGTATAGGTTTTAAGAAATATGTATTTATCCAGCTGGTAAATAAAAAAGGTTCGTTATCAAATTTAACACCATATATACCTTAAATCTAAATTATCACCCAGTAATTAATAAACCCTCACATGTCACACAGAAAAGAGACTTTTCCAAGCTTTAACAAGTGTCTACTATACTGTTTAACACCCCCTAACACGTATTGCAAGTGCCCCGATTCCCAAGAGTGTCCTGAGAATGTTCGAAGCATTTTTTAGATTGTTCCTGGAGTAAACCAAAAATATTGGGAAAAAATAGGATACTTTGGATTTGAGTGTCGGACACATGTCTAGAGAGTACTCCGGAGAGTGGTGGTGTCCATCAAGTGTCCGACACCGATACGTGTCCTCCAACAAAGTGTCAGTGATACATAGGTTCTCACTTTGATTTTTGTGATGCGGTATTAGGGTACACTTAGACTTTCAGACCAAAGGCAACAGTGCGTGGGTTCGGGTTTAATTTGTGTGATTGTGTTGGATTGAATAATAGAGGAAGTGAACTAGACACGATTACACAATACAGGCAAGAACTACCAAAAAAAACAAACAAAACAAAAGATGGTGGGAAATTTAAAAAGAATAAATGAAAGAAGATTGTGTGATACTACTGTGCCCGTAATTTTCTACTTTGAGTTATTTGTCCTAGAAAAGTTTATATTTGGTCATTAAGAGTTTGCCCAACTTTCTTTTTCTTTGATTAAAACGAATTACTGTTTCTGAGCAGAAACAAAAGGAAACCACCAAGTTGGATCACAATTCAAACTTAGGATCAGTACTCAGTTACTCACATGACTGCTCATTCACTTATTGTTGGGTTGTTGAATTTTTATACTCTGGGATTGGATTATACAATGTTTTGAGAAATATATGTATATACACAGTCCACTTCCTATCAAGGATCCCGCAAGCTTTTAAAATCCGGACCTCATAGATCCCGATCGAATCTCGACGATCCGAACCGTCCAATGTGTTTAAATGTGTTTTAAGGGTCCACGCGAGAAATCAGCAAAAAAAAATACCGGGAAGGACTTGATCCGAGCAATTTTTCATGAAAGTTTTTATGAAAAATTGCTTGGATCAAGCCCTTCCCGGTATTTTTTTTTGGCTGATTTCTCGCGGGTACCCTTAAAAACACCTTTCAAACACATTGGACGGTTCGGATCGTCGAGATTCGATCGGGATCTATGAGATATGGATTTTAAAAGCTTGCGGGATCCTTGATAGGAAGTGGACTGTATATCTTTCCTTTTTCCTGCCTGCATGTATGTTACGCCTAATGGTACATTCGTATTTGGTGTGTAGAAACACCTCATATTTACAGTTGATTGTTGTGGATGCAATCATTTCATATAATTTGTCATGACTAATGATACTATACCCACTATTATTATTGCAGTCCATAAACAGCTCAATAGGGATGATGTTTATTTTACTGTTTATTTATCCCAAAAGGAAAATATGATATTACAAAAGACCTAAGAATAAACGGTAGCTATTTATGCATATTTTAACAAAATCCGACTTACACACGCATCGCCTGTGCCCCGACCTCTAGTGGAAATAGAAAGGTGTTGGACCAAAACAAATAAAGGAGTGCTGGAATCTTGGCGTTGGAACCTCTTCTAAGGCTTTGGTTCTTATATTTATAGGCCAAGGATTAACTGATAAAGGGTCTTGAAAGGTGAGCTTGTTGGTTACCTAAAAATCTGCCAAGTATCCCACATGTCATGTTGGGATTATTACCTCTAGGTCTAGAAAAGAGATGTCTAATTACCACTAAGGTAAGTCATTTTTTTTAATTACCACTAAGGTAAGTCACTCTTTTTTGGAGTTTAGGTTTATGGTGCATTTTTCTATTATAGGGTTTTAGTGGTTTAGGCACTTTCATAGAGTACCCTAAGATTTTAGGCACTTTCATAGGGTACCCTAGTCGTAGGGTACCCTAGTCATAGGAGTATCCTAGAGTTTAGGTTTAGGGTGCACTTTCCTATTATAGGATTTTAGTGGTTTAGGTACTTTCATAGAGTACCCTAGGATTTTAGGCACTTTCATAGGGTACCCTAGTCGTAGGTACCTTAGAGTTTAGGTTTAGGGTGCACTTTCTTATTATAAAGTTTTAGTAGTTTAGGCACTTTCATATGGTATCGCTTTGACCTTATGAGAATTTTTCAGAATTAGGCTTGATCTGATGGTAATTATGGGATCCAATGGTGACCTGATGATAAATGTCCCTTTGTACTTGTTTTAAGTTTCCGTGCACATTGCTATAAATTTCTTCGTAGAGTCTACATTAATAATCCTGTTTGTTCAGGCGCTATCCTTGATTTTCCTGACCTTTGGCTTGTCGATTTGCAGAAAATTAATCAACTCTTGCATCAAATCGCTCAAATGAATCAATTACTGCTAGCCCTTCGTAGAGATTTGTTGCCTGGGACCGGAGGAGTAAGCAAGTAAAAGGGCATATTTATTTTTGCAGGCCAACCTTATGCTGTGTGGAAAGCCTAGATGCTGTCATGGTTTAATATTCTTTTGATATGTCCTTTCATCTTTGCTGATACGGCAACATGTTGTATAAAATATGAACCTGCTTTAAAATACACCGCTGCAATTGATATCTTAATGTTACTGTACTTGGAATCTGGAGCTTTAGAATATGACATATGATATAAAGCTCTAACCGGACCGGTGTGATTGGTATCTTAACGTTACTTAAAATGTGGAGCTTTATAATACGACACGCTGTAAAGCTCTAATCGATGCGATTGATTTCTTAATGTTATTTAGAATTCGATTAATATTTAAAAGATTTTCAATCAACTGATGCCTCATTCACAAGCTGGAAGTAACAGCAACAAAGATTTAAGTATTATCGATGGTACAGAACATTGAACACTAACAAAATCCAATTGTCAACAACCAGAATGTTTCTGGTCAAATGAAGAATAAGAAACGTTGAATTGTACATTCCAGGTGTTCACAACTCAAGGTTTAGGGGGCCCCACAAGACTATTGCCAGTGTTGAATTTTTTTTCTTCTTCTGTTTGGGTACAGCTCATAAATATGCCATCTGTTTTGACGGTTAGGAATCTGCAAGAAAAGAAGTAAAAAAACAGAGAGACTTTCTTCATCTACTCCAACCAAAAAAAAAATTTGTCCCCAAGCTTCTGGAATCGACAACTCGAGGTTTCCAAGCCAAGTCATTGATACTTGCTAACACTTTGAAGCAGGGTCCAGTTAAATTTCCAAAGCTCTGGTCGGATCGCTCGTGTACTTCTCTCGTGGAAACAATCCGAATGATCTGCAACAAGAATCGTACATAGAATCAGAATTGAAGTGTTTTGACAGCTCCACCGTTGAATGAGTTTGTGACATTTTCAGTTCCGATACAATTCGCCCATATTCCAATATAATAATGATGACATCTGCTTCTACAGGGATGGTCTGAATTGATGTCTTAGTTTAGTAACAGGTCATTTTTCTAATTTTGTATCTTAGGGTTTTAAAGACTTCATAAATAGGACCAAATTCTCTCAATTGAAAGAAGCCGCCTAAATGCAGAGCCAGCAGGTTTGTTAGAGGCCTATCTCCAAGTATCTTTACCCCTCTTCCCTCCTCTAGCCACTCTAGGGTGCTTGTGCTCTCCTCCGCCTGCCTGTCTCCTTGGGTTCCACACCCCTGGAAACTAACATTTCTCCCGTTTCTAATTCGCTATCGTTCATATTCTATGAATCTTCAGCGAATTGTGATGATACATGAACTACAGGTTTAGTACTATTGTTTGGGGGAAGGTAAAGGAAGGGAATTGAAGAAACCAAATCTTCCAATTATTTAACCTCATTCAAATTCTGCTGACGCTTAAGCTCCGTTCCAGAATCTTACATCCAGAATCAGCACAACATGAGAAGAGGTTCCAGCTGAATAGTCATACAGTTGATACCCTTTCTAGTACCCTCTATAACTATTATATGTTGTTTGCTACCTTGGTTTAACCATAAAATCAAATATTCGGAACGAAATTCAAGTAGTATAACTGAACAATATAAAACAAATCATGCCATAGTAAAATTATTCTTGCATAGTATAACAGGGAATATACAATGACCAATGGTAGGTTTGCAACAACATCAATTTCGATTGAGTAAACAACACAAGTCAACAAAATGATTCTGAATCTGTGTTCTGAATTTAATAGTTGGCAATACTGCAACAGTAAAATGAACAAACTCAATGTTGAACTGTTAACTAGTGTAAACATGGCATCTTACGACGGAGAACTACGATACCTATAGTTATCACCGATGGGAGATGGTATACCAGCTATAGCACTACAATCCGCTGCTCTTGTGCACTGGACGCCGAATATCAAACTGATCTACAGACTCCAGAGGATTAGCAGTTTCATCCCTGATCCTCTTTATCTTTGGGCTCAACAATCCTCTATGCCTAAATCCATACAACTCAATGACCTGATTATCTGCGAAATTAAAAGCCCTCTCCATACTGCTCAAACACCTCTCCACCGGGTAATCCCCGTAACTCCCACAAGGCTTACAACCCACGAAATGCGTGACAAACGGCCACCTCTCGTCGCCCAACCCCGGATGGTACTTCTCAATCATCTCTTCATACCGATCCACTAACCCTGCCCAATACCCATGTAGATAGAAACTATTCTCAAGGAACACTTTTTTCATCCACCCATCCTTCTCCAAAAGCAACAAATAAATCAATGCTGACTGATCATCCGCCTCGAAAGCAGGCCGTCCTTTCAAATTCGCAGTCAAAACTTTCCCGGCCTCTTCGCGAATCGGACCCTTAGGACCCATAGGCGCCCAAGCATCCAACAAATCCAAAGACCACTGACAATTCCTGAACAGAAAACTCCCTGTATTCACAGCAATCCAAGATTTCTGTTCAAACAACAAATCAGGGTAGCCATGAATCACCATATTATACCCATCGTACTTATCCAACGGAAGCTCAAAAACGATATCAGTAAACAACGCATCACTATCCATCCACCAAATCCACTCCACTTCGGGGTGAGACAACATGAGTCTACGAATTAAAGGCAGTTTCGCCCAGTACCCAGCTAGCTCTTTATCTAAATGAGCCATGTTGTAAACAATCTCAATCCCGTGTAACCTACAGTAATCAATCTTGTTCTTGATTGATTTCAAAAGGTAGTGATCCCCTATCGCGTTGTCACACGGGTTTGGCGGGGAACCCGTGACTAGTAAGGTTCGTGGTTTACCGTTGAGGTGGGTGGGGAATTCAGGGTTGCGGCGGAGCCAGATCTTGCGCTGGTGGTCCCAATTGGTGATTTTAGGGCCGAGGACGTAGGTGGTGGTGGTGGTGGTGTTGTTGTAATTGGGATTGTTCTCGTCTTGGTCGTCGTCGCCGCGGTCGGAGCGGATCTCGGCGAGGAGGCGGTTGGTCTCTTCGATGAGGTGTTGGTTGACGGCGTCGGCGTCGGAGGTGCCGAGGTTGAGGCCGATGTAGCCGCGGAGGACGAGGATGGTGACGAAGCCGCAGAGGAGGGTGATCTTGATGTTGTTGAAGGTGCGATGGATCTGCTGGCGGCCGCGTGGGAGGATTGGGGTTCGTGTTCGAGTGGTCGGAAGGGCTCCTCCGGCGCCTCGCTTCACTGTTTCTTGACCCATCCTCCTCCCTCTCCAAACACTGTCTCAATCTTTGTCCTCTAGAAATGGCGAGGAGAGAGAGAGAATGTTGGGAAATGCAAAACCCTAGTAGCTAGGAAATAGCTGGAGATGAGAGAGAGAGGGGGGAGGAGAGAGAGTATGTGGGGGTGGGGTGGGGTGGGGGGAAAAAGAGGTGAGAGAGAGAGAGGCACCGACGGGGGAGGTGAAGGGGTAGGAATGGGGGGGAAATTGTTTAATGGCTTCGTACTGTAAATTTGTTACACGTCTGGCGTTAAACGAGTAAAGTGTGAGTGAAGAAGAGAGCAAATTGTAGCAGGCACTACTACCATACGACGTAGTTTGTTAAGGTTCTCAGACGTATTCCGACATTGTTTATTTCTTTTCTTTTCTCGCGATTGAAGTTTCATAGAGCTTATGTTTGATTTACTCCCGCTCCATCTCTTTTTAATTGTTGATGTTAAAATCGCCATAAAATCAGTAAAATAAATCACCACAGAATTTATGTGGTTCTTTAAAATCGGGTAACTCCACGGGAGGAGCGAGTCTGTTATTATGATAAAGTAGGCCAGGTTTTTACAATAAAGAGTATTTATAAGTCTCGCTCTGTTACAACCCTAATATTCCATACTGTACCATGAGGGGCTACACCTCCCAAATTATTTGGCCTTACGGCCCACTTCACAACAGTTAAATCTGTGATGGGCGAGATACCGAGCTCCACTCCGCTCCGCTCCGTATCCGCCCATTAGATTTCTCGATGCCTTCATTAATATTCTAAGTTTCCAGTTGAGTATTTCATCAGTTGAGTATTTCATTTTGGATTGTCCATTAATAAGTGTGTGTTTTGAAAAGTTAATAGGTAATTTTTTTTTACAATTATTGTTTTACATTTTTGAAAAATTAATGGGTAAAATTAACAGATAATTTTGAAAAAGTAGAGGTAAAAATTAATGTAAAATTTGTAATAATAATATTTCTTTAATAAGTTAGATTTTCGAAGTAACGCACTTAAAAATAGACGGAAGGAGTAGTTTAATAATTGGGAAAAATTCAAAAAAAACCCTGACCTTTGGACCGAGTATTATAGAGACACCTGACCTTCAATAAACGTTAACTAAACCCCTGACCTTTGCATTCCGTTATCAATTAACACCCTCTTTCTCTCTCCTCCCCTCATCTCTCTCCCCCAAACTGAATCCCCTCCTCTCCTCCGCCTATTCCAGCCACCACCTCCATAACCACCGCCGCCGCCGCTTTCATGTCCACCACCACCACTTCCATGTCCACCACCACCAAAAAGCAACATGTCAAATTTAGTTTTTTAGTTTTTTTAATCATTTTTTTTTTTGTATTGATTAGATGTTGATTAATGCGAGCAGTGACCACCTCATTGAAGGGTTTCAATCGTTGAGGTAAATTTAGAATGGAAGTAACAAAAATTTCAGAGCAGGACCGTTCAGTTTAATGAAAAAACCGAAAGTATATATAAGCAATCCGCCTCTGCCCAGTCTCCAAACCTGTTGCCGGATTCGGTCGACGACGCCGAGGTCCGACTCCAATGCTGTCCAAGCGGCGGCGGCGGTGGTTTTTTTTTTTTTTTTAGATTAGTGGGGGGCCCACTGACACATGTGGTTTGTGATTGGGTTTCGCACCAAAATTTGCTAGAACGTCCATGTCATTGTCAAATATTAACCCAGGTGTCTCAAAGTATCCAAGTAAACGCCACATCAGCTTTTCCGTTAGCATTTGGACGGAAAATAGGACGAGAGTGTTAATTGATAACGGAATGCAAAGGTCAGGGGTTTAGTTAACGTTTATTGAAGGTCAAGTGTCTCTATAATACTAGGTCCTAAGGTCGGGGTTTTTTTTGTATTTTTCCCTTAATAATTCAATATTCTCTTACCATAATTTGGAAGGTCTCTCGTCATAGATTAATTATTTGGTGTCCCAGACCTCATCACCACCCCTCGTGATGGAATTCATAATATTCATATACTTTGTCTTCGATACTAAACAATTTTTCTTTCATTCACATAAACTGACCATGTGCCTAGAAAAAAGATCTTGCCCCACGTGTTTCTATCCATTTGGATCGATTAATTAACTGCATCAAAATGACCGTGGTCTTCCGTGGTTTGACTTGGATATGGGGTGCTGAAAATTACCCCTGAAAATCACTTAGAACCACATCGTTTTCAGCGATTACCACAAAGTCAACTTTTGAGAAAATAATTCCCACCGGATTAAGTTAGTTTTTTTTTTTTTTTGTTCTTTTTCAAAATACCTAAGGCAGAGTTTTTCAAATGATTTTAGCAACCCATTTGCTAAAATCAGGGAACGGAAAACTCAGCCTAAACCCTAAACCCAAACTGCCTAAACTCCTAAACCGTATAAAAGTGTCTAAATCACCAACATCCCGTGAAAGTGCCTAAATCCCAAACCGTATGAAAGTGCCTAAATCCCAAACCGTATGAAAGTGCCTAAACCCCCCAAAATCCCATGAAAATGCCTAAACCCCCCAAAATCCCATGAAAATGCCTAAACTTTTAAAACCGTATGATAGCTTAAGTGTCTACACCCCAAAAAACCTACAAATAATGCACGCGGTTGTTTTGGTTTAAAAAAAAAAAAACTTGACCCAGTGATAATTAAGTTTTTGACCTAGTGGGAATTAAGTTTAAAAAAAAAAACCAATCTCTTATCTTCCTAGGACTCAAAAAAATTTAAATTTCAATCATTTTTTGTTGTCCCTTTTGGAGTCTAAAACGACGTCGTTTTTGGCGATTTTTATGGTGATTCTCCAGCACCCCGAATCCGTTTGACTTACGTGGGAGATGGCTCCAGTCCCGAACCCAAAATGATTTTTTCGCTACCTGAGGAAGTCATGCAGTGATTCCCGGCATGCCGCCCCAGGGCCCACCCCGAGCCTGATTGCTGTTTGTCACTTCTTCGTCGTTCCATTTGGTGGTCCCTTCTAGCACTTTTTTTTTTTGTTGTTCTAATAAGAGGATCATTTCCTAATTCCTATGCGAGCGTGTAAATATAATGCAAAAGCTAATGAGGAAAAGGCAAACATCCGATTAAAAAAAAGATAGAAGGGCAAATGCTATATTCCTATAACACTTCAAAGAAATAAAAAAATATCAAAAGTACAATGATATAGACATAGTTTTCCAAAAGATTTTAGTAACTGAGTTGCTAAACTTTGATTTTAGCAAATGAGTTTAGTAGGTGCTAAAATCATGGTTTTGAAATTAAAAAATGAAGTGGTTCCATGTATCGTTTTTCGATTTTTTTTGCACCAAATTAAAGTACTCCTCGTGTACTTTAATTCGGTGTGAAAAATCCCAAAAATAATACACGGAAATACTTAATTTTTTGATTTGAAATACCATAATTTTAGCACCTGCTAAACTCATTTGCTAAAATCATGGTTTATTTTAGCAACTGGGTTGCTAAAATCAAACGAAAAACTTAGCAATTGAAATCTTCAAAAGCAACCAATAAATGAGGGCAAGGAGAGTTGTATTTAGAAAAATTCACGGGACCACGGCTCTAGCCCTAGTCATGGAGGAGGAGGGGGTAGACTTAAGTAATGTTCACTTATACATGTTGAGAATTTAGGCCGTGACAAATCGGTATGACCAATTTTTTTATTTTTTTTTATCATTCGTCATTCATTTACATGAAGGAAGGGGAATGGAATGCGATCATAGGTTGCGGTATGACCAATTTAACACCTACTATATGTATCACCAGACATTGATGTTTTCTCCTCACCAGTCCCTCTCTTGTGACTAATGTCTGTGTTTCATGGGTTATGTATACACAGTGTAGTCCATTTCGAAGCCAGTCCTGTCAATTGTTAAAACAAAATTGATGCTACCCTGACACTTGACAGCTCTCGGGGTTGCTGTCGCAAAGAAGATTTTTAGTTTTGCATCGAATTTTTGTGTATTATTGATTCGTCTCAATGAGAAGAATCCAAAAAAGTAAAAGATTACTATTAGAACTCTCAATTTTTTGAATACGATCGAAAAAAGTGTAAAAAGTTGTCTTTTTGGCTTATTTTTGTCTTTATTCAAGAAACAATTAAGCTTCGATCATAGATTTTTACTTATCAACTATTTTCACCATTTTGCAGTCTTTGAATCTCCCACGATTGACCAGCCAAACCATGTGATAGACCACTTTTAAAGCATCATTTACATGTTCAAAAACCCAATTATTCTTTAAGATCCCCCAAAAGCCGATCCCCCCTAAGAAAAGTTCACATTTAACTTTGGACTCAAACTCAATCCAAGCGACAGATCCAATTACCAGAACGCTTTTCCATTAACAAGTGTGATTTCCGCAAGATCATAAAGCTTACAAAAGAAACCTACAAGTTCAGAAACAGGTTTGCTTGTCTCAAATGCACTTCTACATATATTACATGGATAACACAAATGGCATGTATAAGATACTTGTTATCGTTACAAATTTCACCTGCATTCTAGTTTTCCATACAAACACAAAAGATGAATCCCTATCAGTCAATTTAGTGCACAGCAGTGGCAGATGATAGATCAGTCAGAATGTACGATCAACTTTTTTGCCACTAACCGAATACCAGCATTCTGCTGATAATCATACGGGTCCAAGGAGAGGTATGCGTCCACAAAAGTTCCTGGGGTTAACAAGGTATCAAGTTCTTCAACATCAAATCTGCTAAACACAAGCCTTTGCGGGGTGGCTGAAGACTCTTTCTCGTATATCTCTGTGACCCATCTGGCTACGTTTCCAGCTGCAACTGTAGGTATTCTGAATGAAGTACAGGGAAAAAAGTGAGCCAGTAAGAGAAAGTATGAGAGTCTTGTTAGCTGTAATCAGCCAGCAATGCTTCATTTGCTTGCAAATGGATAGAAAGAGCAGTGTTTGAACCATAACTCCTTTTCCAACTCGAAGTTGGTAGAAAATTCGGAAATCCCTCCCATTTTCCCATTCTAAAAAAACTAAAAGCATGTAATAACTTGTTTTTGTTGGTTATGCAAACCATGAAAAAAGATATTAAAAAAATATACTCAAGGCTTGGGTTGGACACCCTGAGTTATTAAACAATAAACTAAAGGAAAATGCATTCCATTTGTAACCGATACACCAAAAATGAGAAAAAGTAACAAAAATCATGGAAGGAGTTTTTATTCATCGCAAGAGCTTTAGAAAATACGTCAGCCTCCTTGAAGCAAATTCTCTATTTTCCTTCCATATTGTACGACTAACAATGGAAAAAATTGGCACAACAAAAAAGGGGCAATCTTCTGTTCAAATTGAGAAACAATTAAAGCAAATCTGTTGACATTTCAAGTTTCTATCAGCAACAATAAAAAGATATTGGAGTTACTGTCTTAACATATAACAGTATTATAGATTCAGAGCTAGTTATTCTTGGTATAGATGTAGCAAAAGAAAGAGCAAAACTTACTGTAATCGCATGGTAGGAGAATTCCAGAATCCAGCCTTTCTGGTCAATAATGGCCTCCACTCAGAACTGCTACCAGAATCCAAAGACTGTTTCTGTGCAAGCCCATCACATGCATCCAAAACATGGCAAAGGTCTGGAGTTGCATCCACAACGAAATTTAAGCGAGGCCGGCCAGCAGAATCAACAAATTTTCTATTTACGCCGAAGCGCACTTTCAAGTGGTTACAACGAAGCTGCAGAGTAATATCTTTGTGCAATATTTGTATTCTCTGAGTTCCGCGATAAAATGGCGCAAGAGATACACGGATAGAAGGCGTAGAAATTTGATCAGGCTTTAAGAAGGCAGCATAGCCATTGGAGGCCTCGGATTCAGCTGCAGTAGAAGACTCGGACTCTGAACTGGATTCTTCTTCATAAGTCTCATGTAATTGAAGCAATTCTCTCTCCACTTCATCACTCATTCTGCCCAAGTCAAAAGGATCTGGACGGGCTATGTTGGAGTCAGCTTGATCAGGGACAATGTCCACTGTGTTTGGAGTCATAAGAGAAAGTATTGGATGATTTCCATCTATGCTCTGATTAGAAAACGATGTCGGGAGTTCAATTTTGACACTTGATGAGGATGTATACATGTTCATAACCATTCCATCAGGAGAACCTTTCTTATTACTGCGACTTCTTGTAATAGCATTTGGAGAAACCCAACTGTTCGCCGTGAATATGTCAGGGAGGCTAGACTCCTACAAGTACCGGACATATTTGATTTGATAAATAACCATTTACCGAATGTAATTCCATGAACCAACTGTGCTTAACTATCAAAAGTTGAAGCCCTTGCAATGAACAGTGGGCTTTGACACGATATGCTACAAGATTTGACAGAAAATTTGGGGAACTTGTAGAAGTAAAGTTTACCAAGAATAAAACGGTAGCACAGTACTTGAGAACTTCGAGATTCATCCGAACATCGTCTAAACTCCTGAGAAACGATCACAAAGAGATTAATCAAACCTTAACATGGACAACGGACAAGTAAAAGCTCACAACACTTCAGAAGCTCACAACCACCCTCAGATCAAACATCGTTCAAACCATTATTTAGGTTCATAATCTAAATGCTACTCCTTCAAATGTGCCACTTTATTAATCTGTCTCTATTTGTTTACTTGTCCAGCTAATAATTTCGTATTTTGCTGTTTTGCCTAGCAGAAATTTCATGAAATGAGCCATAAGCAGTATAAGCTTCTTTGGTACTCGAAAAGTGCTGTAGTCGCGTACGTATGCAAGTAGTGCATCCATTTTTAGACCTTGGAATTCCATAGATGCATTTGGGTGTGCTATATACAAATTATATCTGTGTGTGTACCTATAGATAGATTCCATGAAATCCAATGAGCATTTAAAACTGCAATAAATACTGGTAGTTGATGAGTGAATGGTGGATAAATTTAGGGGGGTGGGAAGCACAATACCTATGTGTTTGCTGTCCAAGCCCAAAGTAAGTTGCAAGTGTGGCCATCTGCATAGAAGAGCATGATTATGCAAAATTCAAGAGCTTAGACCAACCCAAAGCCTGTAATATTACGACATTATCATAAAGCCTCAAATCTGCAAAAAGTGCAAGATATAACAGTTTCACAGGCTCCTGGATAAACTCTGGAAAACAAAATTTAGGAAATACGTAACTAATAATTAGTTGAAACAACATGTGATAAGAACCATCTAAACAACATGTGATAGGAACCATCTTGACACGGCTTAGACAAAATCCTAGGTCAAACAACATAAAAGAAACTGGAGACAGTTTACAGAGATAATGAAGGAAGGAGTTGACATCACCTCCAACAAAGAGAGGTGATAACAAAGGGAGTATATGCAATCACATGCTTTCTTGACTTGATTTTTAAATGGATTCGTAATCCCTCCTCCAAGTGTTTTCACTCAAACTCGGGAAATGGGTCCCCACGCCCCATGAATTCTAAGTCGAATCTCAAGTCTAATCCAACAAATTAAAGAGGCGATAATGGAAATTACTAGCTAAGTATTGGTTTATATTTCATAAAGAAACATTAGAATCCAAAGGCAAACAGATGGGTGAAAATTGGTACGTCAGAGCAACCAATCCAAACCAGAATCATATGACTGTTGAAAAAACAGTAATGATAGATGGAACATACATCTCTGAAGAATAAAAGATGAGATATTATTTCCCAAATGAGATTACAATGCAATGTCAAAATATCAGCCACTGGGAATGTAAAATGGCCACATCCTCTAAAAGTAGCACACCACCCGACGTGATGAAATAGTATTTTCTTGTTTTTTATCCAATCTTGTTTTAACTCTTCAAGTTTCAAACCAATTGGGGGACTCGTTATGTATGTAAAGCGTAATCTTGGCCTCAAGGTACAAAAATGCCTATGGGTAACTGTCAAATGCTGCCTGAGAAATTGAAGATACGGGTTGAGTGTTCCAAATTGCCGAAAGTGATCATTATCCATGCTTCAAGCGGAGATGCTCTAATGGACAGAAACATAATATGGTGAAGTTTGGGAATTATATCCACACACATATAGACTACGTTACAACAAATTTCTAATTCCAAAATGGCTGTCGCATTCCCAAATCATACTTAGCCCAAATCCCAAATTACAAAAGTTTGAGTAGCGTTGGGACAAATACCTACGTCAACCATAAAATGCACAACATTGTCTGTTCAGATAGAAATATACCTTCATGTCACCAGCTCTCCTCCCAAACCTCTGAGTTAACAAAGCCAACGAATCAATCGTGCCCTTTGGCTCTGGCGGCGGCCTATTGATCTCTGCAAATGCCTCTCTGATCCGAGCACAATCGAACCTCAGTATATTGTGACCCGCCCATATCCTTCCTATTACACCAAAATATTAGGAAATTAACAGATGATCTAAGGGATATTGAACGGAATCAATGTATATACATATACGTACAGTAATACATATAAACACGTCTAATTGTAACCTTCCTATATCTCCCCCATGAAAACCCCAACAAAAGTAGTACAACTCCTAAATAACTAAACCCCTAAAACCCACAAGACCCACAAGACATAAACATACATGTACTTAGAGAGAGAGAGAGAGAGAGACCGTGGAGAATGTCGTAGACGCGGTCGGCGATTTGGTCGAAAGTGGGGGAGGAAACGACGGTGTCCTTGGAAATGCCGTTGCCGCGGACGGACAAGTTGGAGATGAGGGAGAGATCGGCGGGTCGGAGGAGGGTGGAGTAGCTCTCCAGCTCCTCCAGCTTCCTGGGGCAAACCAGAATGGCTCCGAATTCAAGAAGGCCGAATCCCTGTCCAGGTCGGGTCGGGACCGTCGTCTCAACATCGAAGAATGCTATCTCCGACCGCTCACTACTACCCGAAACCATTGATAGAAAAAAAGTGGGGGATGAGAGAGAAAGAGATGATGTTGATGCGAAAGGGAATACAATGAGAATGTATGTATAGATATAGAGATATATATAAATGGAGGATGTTGGGGTTTCGGGTTGCAGAGGACCAGAGATTATGGTGATACAGACGGAAAAGAAAACTTGACAAATTAGACAAACGTGACAAGAAAGCTTGTTGGCTGTTTAGCACTCTATTGGATATTCTTTGAGTATGTCAAAGGTTGCTTTTTTAGCACTCCTTTCTATGCACTCTAGTATGGTTTAATCCTAGGAGCTTGTTCTACAAATTCTATCATCTTTCACTACATTTGTTTGATTTATTGGATTGATGCTTATGAGAGAATGTCCCGTCTCCTTAAAATGTGAAAAGATAGTGAAAGACGGTTGCAAAAAAAAAAAAAAAAAAACTAGGACATGGGTAAAAGAATTTACAAAGTCTAAGTTTCCACAATTGTATTTTCGGTATTTTTGGATTGCAAGTTGTCAAATTAATTAATGTAAGGGTGAAAAATGACTTGTTTATTTGACATCTTTATAGTTCAAGAATATCAAAACTATCGAAAATACCTTAGCTGAAACTTAATCTAAATAATATTCGCAATTAAGGGGTGTTCCGCTAAGGGTATTTTTAAAATAAACTGGGTTTTCACTGTTTTTTATGTAATATATTATGAGAGAATGACCTATCTCGATTTTAAAAAAAAAACTATTTTTTGTTAGTAGAACACAGCCTTGATACAAATACAAAGAGGTATACAATTCATTATTCGCATGGTTGGAACATCAGGGTGATATCATGATGTATGGTCCACGGCATTCACTTTATATAAGATTGTGATTGGCAATATTATGCTTTCAAATGAATATTTCACGAAACTATTAGTAGTACATAAATTACACTCAAAGTTTTTTTAATTTCTTGTTTGATTTTATCAGGGTAATTTTATCAAATTTTGATAAATTCTTTCGAAAAACTAGGTCAGACATGCCCGCGACTCCACATACAATGATCTTGTTTGGTTTGGGTTTTGATTGTTTGGTAATGATTGAAAATGGAGGGCAATAATTAGAGAGAGAAATGAGAATAATAATTAAAAATAAGAATAATAAGTAAAGAGAGATTGAAGAAATAATTAAGAAAACAGGTTTCAAAACTCAAAACGAACAAGGTCAAACGAACGCGATTGATTAAATATTCGTTGCCTTTGTGCATGTGTGGATAATTTAATGCTTAAACTGCCGTAACCAGCTAACTAACAGTAATCCTTTAGTTTTGGATTTTCTTCTTCTTTTTCTCTCGTACGTTCTCACGTCTTCTTTCCTTTTCTTGACCCACAAACCAGGCAACCAGCTTTGGCTTTCTTGGTCTGCCTAGCTTGTCATCTATGCCAATTTAACAACCAAGCTGTTCTCTTTCTTAATTCAAGAACAGATCAGAGAGAATATACGGCATAAACTTATTCCGGAAATAATAGCATGTCGTGCGGCAGCCCCCAAAGAACATAACCGCAACACGATGATTGTTGATGACCATGATATTAGAGAAGTAACAAACCTAACTTATATGACAAACGTAAACAAAACAAAACACAAACAAAACAAATACTGCAAGATTTACGTGATTCGGCTTACGGATGTAAACCTAGTACTCTACGGAGCAAGCAAGTGAGAGGCGATTGATCAACTATATGTGAAGAGAACAATACTGTAAATGATGACAAACAAACAACCTCACACACTGGAGACATTCATCAACCCAAATACAAGTTCTCTCACCAAAAACCAAACGCATGCGGAATCTCTCACCAATACAAATTTTCACTCGTCATGTCTCATGGGTTTCAACCAATAGATAACAAAGACAAATATCTTTCCAAACCCACAAAAGAGGGGCAACCAAAGAACTATGAAGATATAACAAAGAACCCTAATTTTCTACAAAGAATTTCATGGGACTCTCTCAAAGGGATTCACTCAAGCAATCTAAAAACCTAATGAGAGAGTCATGCGATGACATCTTGAATTGTGCTTCACACTCTTATGCCCTTAGAAGCATTTACGATAAAATCGACATCAAAACCTCCAATTTATTTCTCCATGTATGTGATCAAGAAATTTATCAAAATTTCCTCCTTCATCGTATTGTGCAATCTAAAAAGATAAATTATGGACTTTTTTTAGTTCAAAACTTGACACAACTTCGAAAAAATAGTCAAATTTTAAAATGCTTCATGAACTTATATTTTTGCAATTGAAGTTATAAAAAAAATAATAAAACATGGAAATAAATTCAAACCAATCAACTCACAGTAATCTACTACTACAGGGGAGTTTCCAAAATGATAAAAACAGATAAAATCAAGATTTGCTAAAATCAAAGATTTTTGCAATCAACTGATTATAGCAAATGTTGATTTTATCATCCGGAAACCTCCCCCTACATCAAATCCTAGCCCATTTTTAGATCCGAATTTAAAATTTGACCCATTGGATCATGACCTAAATGTCTATTTTGGGTTTTACCAAGGTTGTGAATCTCGTTCTGTACCGGATTGGCGTAAAAATGGTACCAAGTACCTCAACTTTCGTCCCATCTCAATATCAGGCCTTACTGGACAATACCCGAAATTTCAAAAAATACCGGCCGAAATGGGTATATTGGGAATTTCGTCCGAAAATTTGCAAAGTAGAAAGCTACCAATAGGTCTTGAGGTTGTGTTTGGATGACCAGAATCTTGAGTAGGAATATGAATATGATTACCGGGAATCAAATTCCTGAAAATTTCTTGGGTAGGAAAAGGAATATGATTGCTGGGAATCGAATTCCTAGGAATTTGATACCTGGAGTAATGGCATTTCAGTATTTGGATTAATTCAGTAATCTTACGCATGATACAATTATTTTGGAAATTTATTAAAGTCAATATTTCCTTTTCTTAATGAATGAGCAGGGAATATGAGATTCCCATGGGGTTAGGGAGGGATCAGATTCCCACTCAGTCTAGGAATGTGATTCCTGGTTGATTATGTCATCAGGAATCACATTCCTATTCCTGTCTCTGCCAAACGCTGGAATCATAAAAGTCTGGCATTACATTCTTGTTCCTGTATGTTCCAAACATTGGAATCATTGTTAGAAGGCATCACATTCCCATTCCCCCTTGAGATTACTGCCATCCAAACACAGCCTGAGCGTCCAAGAGCAGCAGCTCATAATTAAGGCCACATAATCATTGATTTCATACCCCCAAGAAGATGATCCTCTCCCTCAACAACATCCCCATGACTTCGCCGTCGTCACCTCTCCTGGCCGAGGGAAAGGAAGATATTGGCCATGTTCGGTTAACAATATTGGGCCTGTTTTGGTTTGCTTACATCATCATTTCCCTCATTTCTCTCTCTATCTCTCTCCACTTATTACACTTGCTTACATCATCAAAACAAAACAAAACAAAACTAAACTTGTTAACCGAACAAGGCCCTTGTATTTTTCTCATTGTTCCTGTTATTCTGTGTTTTCTGGTTATAAGAAAAAGAAGAGGGTGGTTGATTTTAGGGGATTATATGGTCTGGATTTTGGGAAAGCTTTTCGGGTTTTGGATTTTGTGATCCGAGATTAAACCCGAAATTTCAAAAAATACCGGCCGAAATGGGTATATTGGGAATTTCATCCGAAAATTTGCAAAGTAGAAAGCTACCAATAGGTCTTGAGGCTGTGTTTGGATGACCAGAATCTTGAGTAGGAATATGAATATGATTACCGGGAATCAAATTCCTGAAAATTTCTTGGGTAGGAAAAGGAATATGATTGCTGGGAATCGAATTCCTAGGAATTTGATACCTGGAGTAATGGCATTTCAGTAGTTGGATTAATTCAGTAATCTTACGCAGGATACAATTATTTTGGAAATTTATTAAAGTCAATATTTCCTTTTCTTAATGAATGGGCAGGGAATATGAGATTCCCATGGGGTTAGGGAGGGATCAGATTCCCACTCAGTCTAGGAATGTGATTCCTAGTTGATTATGTCATCAGGAATCACATTCCTATTCCTGTCTCTGCCAAACGCTGGAATCATAAAAGTCTGGCATTACATTCTTATTCCTGTATGTTCCAAACATTGGAATCATTGTTAGAAGGCATCACATTCCCATTCCCCCTTGAGATTACTGCCATCCAAACACAGCCTGAGCGTCCAAGAGCAGCAGCTCATAATTAAGGCCACATAATCATTGATTTCATACCCCCAAGAAGATGATCCTCTCCCTCAACAACATCCCCATGACTTCGCCGTCGTCACCTCTCCTGGCCGAGGGAAAGGAAGATCTTGGCCATGTTCGGTTAACAGTATTGGGCCTGTTTTGGTTTGCTTACATCATCATTTCCCTCATTTCTCTCTCTATCTCTCTCCACTTATTACACTTGCTTACATCATCAAAACAAAACAAAACTAAACTAAACTTGTTAACCGAACAAGACCCTTGTATTTTCTCATTGTTCCTGTTATTCTGTGTTTTCTGGTTATAAGAAAAAGAAGAGGGTGGTTGATTTTAGGGGATTATATGGTCTGGATTTTGGGAAAGCTTTTCGGGTTTTGAATTTTGTGATCCGAGATTTTGAGAGAGAGAGAGAGAGAGAGTAAAGCTATAAGCCTATAACCCGTTATAACCTGACTAGTATAGATGAGATTGGTAAGGTGATGGGATTAGGATAGGATTGGTAATGAGAAAGGATCGGTAATGAGTTGGGATTGATAATGAGTATGTTTGTTTTACACTAGATTAAAAGATAGAATTGTTATTACCATGTTTGTTTCACATGGGATTGGATTGAAACTACAATTTCCATTTTTACCCTTATAAAAAACTGAAGCATAACAAAACCATATCCTCCTATTTCAAATGCCTCGTTTGGTACAAAACTAATACATAATGGCCCCGGTTGATAACCCGATTAAAAAATTTAACAAATGCAAAAAAGAATGAATAATTTTTCAAACGGCTAAAATTTCAAGCTGCTATTGCTCGTAAATGCATTTACCAAATGGATCATGAATTACCAAGTTGTCAATTTTGTCCTTGGTTGATTTCTTGTTGTTTAAAATAAAAATCAAAGATGTAATTTTTTGTCTGCAAACCATAACTTGTTTTAAAGGCAAAAATATTCAAACTAATAAAGAACATAATATTCAAGGTTTGTTTTTAGTTTAAGAAAAACATTTTATAATCGATACTGATGAAACAGAATCCCAGCAATCAAACAAGTTTGGGGACATAAAATCTCACATTTTATGACATTCTAATCTCAACACATAAAATGTAAAAGTGTTTTTATGAGATTTTCATAAAATCCTCCTAACATCTATAGGCATTACATTTTATCAGTTGGGAAAACAACTCCATTTTATCACCCCTCCATAAAATGTTCATTTTATGAGATTTTCATAAAATGCACCTAAAATCTAAAGGAGAACAAGGCCTTAGTCATTTGTGAGAAGTTGTGGGACATTTGGGTCAATACAGAAAAAGGGGTTGGGACTGGACTATGAATACCACCTCCCCCATGGGATTCCTGGGGGTGTTCCACTAATGTGGTTTTTTTGAAAAAACTAACTTTTCACGGTTTTTTATGTGATGTATTGTGAGAGAATGACCTGTCTCGATTTTTGAAAAAAACAGTTTTTGGTTAGTGGAACACCCCTTACCCCATTTTGGGGGAGTAGTTCGATTGGCGTAATAGACCGGACCAACTTTGTGAAACTGGGGGTGTTCTACTAACAAAAAACTATTTTTTTCAAAAATTGAGACAAGTCATTCTCTCACAATATATTACATAAAAAACCGTGAAAAACGAGTTTTTTCAAAAAAACCACCTTAGTGGAACACCCCCTTAAACAGAGTATTAGAAATCCCGTCACCTTCATAATCCAATCCCATCCCTCAAAAACTCTTTTCAAACGGGCCCTAAAGGTATGGAGTGAATAGTGTTAAGTTACTTTTGTAGACGTGGGAGAAGTTTTTCAGTACTGAGCAGGTACCATTTTATGTGTTGTCCGAGTGCAAATTTCGACCGTTCAAAACACATTTAGACTGCCGGATTTAGAGAGAGAAAGAGAAGAGAGACATGAGAGAGAGTGGGATGAATCTGAACCGTCTAAAACACATTTACAAAGCCAAATGTGCGCGCACGGGTGCCATGCGGTGCCGGCTCAGCATACACATTTTTTTCTGGACGTTGGGGTAGGGTGGAAAGGGTGGAAAAAAAATAATCTTCTCTTTCCTTTTATATTGTTCCCTTAAATAGTTAAATGCATCCCTTTATTGCATCTACTAATATTGATGAACCTTAGAAACTAAAATAAAAAAAAGGCTAATAAATATTAGCATAAAAATAATCTACTACTTTGTTAGTATATTTCTTTATTTTTTATTCTATTTACGTTCTATTTTTCACTTACTTTTTTTAACAAGGATTTTACATTGTCATTTAAATGCTTAGAGGTTAAGCAAAAGCCTCAAATTGCGCGTGTTTTGCCACATCCATTCTTCAAATTCTTGTCTCAAAAGATTAAACAATGTATGTGTAAGTATGAACTAATTTAGGTTGTGAAACTGCGAATGGCTCATCAAATCAGTTATAGTTTGTTTGATGGTATCGGGTACTCGAATAACGTAATTCTAGAGCTAATACGTGCAATAAACCCCACTTCTAGGAGTAATTTTTCAATGCTGAGTGGGTACCACGTGGCACCTGCTTGCGCAATCTGGGCCTTCCATTTCGGTTTTGGACGGCTCGGATTAAAGAGAGTGAAACAGGAGAGAGAGGAGGAGAGAGAGTATTTCAATCTCGGCCGTCCAATACACTTTTGGACGGCCCGGATGCAATGTTCGGGTACCACGTGGTACCCACTCGGTACCCAAAATTTTTTCCACTTCTAGAGATCGAAACCTGCCCCAACCCGCCGGTTGCCATCCTTATTTGAGAGGGGAGGTAGACTTTCGCCGGAGACTTTGGATCAGTTGCCGGATATTCAACGGAGCAACCAAAGCCCTTTCGATCAGTCGCCGGAACTTCGTCGGAGAAAGCCAAACCCTTTCGACCTGTCACCGAAATTTCGCCGGAGCTTCATCGAAACAACCCAAATCCTTTCAATCAATAGCCGAAGTTCGCCGGAGCTGATCCTCTCTCTTATTTACATGTATGTCCTTGGATATTTCTATAACAATAGACTTGGGTCAACATTGGAGTTTGCCAAACTCTAGTGGAAGACACGTTCTCTGCTGAGCAATGTTGAAGCTTTCCCCCCCGAAAACCCCACTCAAAACCAGAAGACCTCCTATAATCTCAAGACCCATATCTTCACCGTCATCTTCTTCATCTCCACCTCCTCCTCCTCCTCCTTTCGCGTTCAATCTCACCGACACTATCCTTAACTGTAACAACCCCAATCAAGCGCTCCAAATCTTCAATCGAGCTTCCTACCAAGTTCACCCAGCTAAGAACCCTTGGGCCTACTCTGCTATCATTCACGTCTTAACCAGGGCCAAACTGTACGTGAAGGCAAGGTGTTTGATGAAAGACCTCATTGAAAACCTCCTACAGACCCGAAAACCACATCGCTCTTGTTTGTCAGTTTTCAACGTGCTTAGTCGATTGGAAACCCCCAAATTCGCTCCCAATGTGTTTGGAGTGCTAATAATAGCGTTATCTGAAATGGATCTTGTCGAAGAGGCATATTGGGTTTATAGGAAAATTGAGCAATTGCCTTCAATGCAGGCTTGTAATGCACTCTTAGACGGGTTTGTCAAGATGGGTTTGTTTGATTTGATGTGGGAAATTTACGGGGAGATGGTGTTGCGAGGAGCATTGCCAAGTGTTGTGACTTATGGTGTATTGATTGATGCATGTTGTAATCAAGGAGATATGCCAAAAGCACGCATGTTGTTCAATGAAATGCTTGAGAAGGGGACCAAACCTACGGTGGTTATATACACGACTATAATACGTGGTCTGTGCCTGGAGAGTAAAATGTCTGAAGCGGAAGCAACGTACAGGATTATGAGAGAATCTGGTGTACTTCCCAATCTGTATACGTACAATACTCTAATGGATGGGTACTGCAAAGTGGCCAATCTGCTCAAAGCAATTGACTTGTATCGAGAAATGCAGGGTCATGATTTGCTACCCAATGTTGTTACATTTGGTGTCCTGGTTGATGCGCTCTGCAAAATGGGGCAATTGGTGGCTGCTAGAAATTATTTTGTCTGTATGACTAAGTTTGGTGTCCTCCCTAATTTATTTGTGTACAATTGCTTGATTGACGGCTATTTTAGTGCTAACAATCTGTCTGCTGCAATGGATATGTATGCAGAGATGAAAGGGCTCAATATTTCTCCTGACGTCTTTACTTACAGCATTCTTGTAAAGGGTCTGTGTGCGTTTGGTAGATTGGAAGAAGCATATGAGTTGTTGGGGAACATGAATAAAGAGGGAATTGTGGCAAACTCTGTGACGTACAATACAATAATCAATGGGTATTGTAAAGATGGCTATGTGGAAAAGGCTCTGGAGTTATGCTCTCAAATGACTGAGAAGGGTATAGAGCCCAATCTGCTCACCTTTTCTATCCTCATAGATGGTTACTGCAAGATAAGGAAAATGGATGCTGCCATGGGAATTCACGCTGAGATGGTAATCAAAGGCCTTGTGCCTGATGTGGTCTCTTATACAGCTTTGATTGATGGACATTTTAAAGATGATAATGCAAAAGCAGCCCTCCGGTTGTACAAGGAGATGCTAGAAATTGGCCTGACACCTAATGCATTTACTCTAAGCTGTTTAATTGATGGACTATGCAAGGAGGGAAGAACCAATGATGCAATTAAACATTTGTTGGAGCAAACTAGATCCGGCACTACTAAAGGTGAAATGGATCACATGGATTGGAGCGATTGTGCTCCAAACCATGTTATGTATACGACTTTGATTCAAGCTCTGTGTGAGAATGGTCGGATTTTCAAAGCTAGTAAGTTTTTCTCCGACATGCGTCATGTTAGCATGAAACCGGATGTGCTCATCTATGCACTCCTTATTCAGGGTCATTTTCAGGCCAAGCATAAGTTTGATGTGATGATGTTGCAAGCTGACATGTTAAAGCTGGGTATCATGCCAAATGCAACCATATTTCACGTCTTGGCTAAAGGTTATCGAGAGGTTGGAGATCTTGAATCAGCTCAAAAGTGTTTCGAGGAATTATCAAAATGACAGTTTATCGCTATATTCGTTGAATCTTCCTAGTTCCTAGCCCCTCTACAAGTAGGACTGCTTAAATGACAGTTTTTCCCTTTGGGGTAAGTTCGAAATGACTGTTCTTTTTAAACTAACATCAATATAATAAGAAATTAAGAGGCCTCTAATCTTCCTTTGATTTTTCTTCATCTTTCTCTGTCTTTTTACTCACCAACCAGAATTCTCTATAGACGTAGAATTCTTTCCTTCGATATTCTTAGTAATTTTATTTCATGTTCATTGACATCATGGGGGTAGGAAGAATTTCTGTGAAGGTAACTCCTAGCCCGGTTTTTACATTATGGGGCATTTTTATTTTCGTGTATGATAACATCTTAGCATAGAAAACCTAAATCAAAGCAGTGGTTAGTTAATAATTTTCAGATTGAATAGAGTATTTGAATAGAAACTGGAATGTCGAGGTTTTATCAGACATAGACAGGTCAGAGACAACCCAATGTTCCTAATTACGGCTTTTACGAAAGAGTTTCTCAAATTCATTTTCATATTTTTACTATATATATTAGAACAGTGCGAAGTAGAAATTTATAAAAAAATTCAAAACATAAGTAAAGTGTGTGAAGTAGAAATTTATAAGATAGCAATTATGGTGCAGATCTAGAATAATGCTATGAAGTGGTGCAATGATGTAAAGACACACCTTGTTTGGTTGAGAGTTTTGAGAAGAATATTTTGAGAAATATTTTTGAGATAGTGTTTGGATGGATTTTTGGAAAAAGTAATAATTAGAGAGATGTGCAATAATTGGAGAGAGATAGAGAGAGAAATAAGAATAATGATCGGAGAGGGGGTATGAGTAGAGAGAGAAATGTGATTAATGATTGGAGAGATGGGGAAAGAATCTTTCTGGAAATTTTTTTAGAAATGTGAAGTGAACACAGTGTGTGTGTTTCTGTGATCCCGCATGTTTGTGACTGAGTTCTGCGCGTGCAGGGAGACTAATACACTTGATAGTTTACTTCCTTTCCCCTGAATCGAACAATGGTGGATCTGTGGATACTAGCTAGACATGTATTTATACTTCAACTTGCATGAAATAAGCTTGATTTACGTTAGAATTTAATATTCCATGCCCGTGGCCTCTTATGTACTAGAATTGAAATAATCAAATATACTCTGGCTAAAGTGGTTGTTTCAGTTGTTATTTGAAACTCTCATACAATACAATTCACATTTTGTCTTATCAGCACACTCCCCACTTGAAAGAGAAAGAACCGTGAAAGTAAAGTGAATAGCAAGTGCTTTCTATGTGCATAGTCCAAAGTTCTACCTATTTTTCCGTCATCTTAAAGTGATTGCAAACTGCAAATCTCATGTCATTATCGAGCTTGCAAATGACATGTTTAAATGTTTAAACTCTAAAGTTCCAATGTGACCTAGGATCCTTCTTCACTTAAGAGTTTTACTACTATTCGATCTGAATGCTGTTTTTTTTTATTGGAATTATGCATGAATCAAGTTTTTTAAATATGATCTTTCCAGGATTGCGCTTTTATCATTTTGGAAGGACTTATTCAACATCAAAGACTGGCAAAAGATGGATTTGACTTGCCTGTCGCCACAAAACAACTTAAAGGTTGTTCCGGTCAGGTATGGTCATATCGACACTAACTTGAAGTTGTGTTTGTATGACACATTACATCAGTTAAAATTAGAAGGTTGGTTGTAGATAATTGTCTGTATCATCTCAGATACATGTATTGCAAACAAATGGTAATTTTCCTCCTAATGATGAGTTGTGTCTTCAGTGATCCCTTTAAAGGTGGTGGACATGGACTATAAATCTGTTTTGTTATGATAAGAAGGGCATAGCAGATTATTTGGAAGAGTTCCTTGATGAGGTTTTTATTCTATACCCTACCAGATTGCAGTTTGTGGAGGTTTTGTACGTTTAAGGCTGCAAAAATCTTTTTGGACTTGTTGGAGCTAATGTGGTTTTCTTTTTTAAAATTCTACAGGTCACTTCTTTTCGGGAGTGGATCTGAGAGTTGCTATTGTGAACATTGAGAAATTTGATCCCATAAAGGATAATGCAAAAGTTTACGGGCTTCAAGCTATAAGGCGGATCTTGAGCAATGGACTCCAGGTATTGCGGTATCATTTCTAATGCAATTCATCATTTGTTGCTGTTTATACTTTTCAGATATTACCTGTTGGCTGATGCTTGATCATGCATATAAGAAGATTCTTTTTTGCTTAGATGATTATACTTTTTTTGTTTGTTTGTTTGTACATGTGTAGTTCGTAAGTCATGATTGTGCCCATTTGAATGGGTTGCCTACGTATCCAAGATGATTCGGAATCAAGTCTAACATTGTTCCAATTTGGGGATTGAATTTTAGTGAACATTTAGGGTTCACCATATATGTGGCTGAACCAAGGTTTTAAATCTCGGTATCGGGATACGTAACGGTATCAGTGATACAGTCAAATATTGGTCGATATCGGTTTGTATCGGACCGTATATCGGTCAAATATCGGTATCGATCCCTTAAAAAATCGACCAATATTTGAGTAGGTTGCCTATGTATTCAATTTGGAAAGTCCAGAGTTACCAAAATTGAAATCAAGTCAAACCATAGTTCTGATTTGGAAAGACTAAGTTTAAGACCTCACATTATTTTTTTAGCCTTTGTTTTATTTCAAGCATTTGTGTAGCCATGGGCTTGGGTGTACGTTGGCTTCCAACCCGTTTGTTTGGTACAACTGAAGAGATTTCTCGTCAATATTAAAGCACAAACCAGTTGTCCAGTTGAAGAGGCTGGATTAAATCTCAGCATTATACTCACGTTTTGTTTTGTTTTTTGCATCAATGGCTGTGTACAAGCAATGACTCAATCGATACTTTTGCAATTTACAATAATATAATCAACATGTGTACTTGCAATATTGTGAAAATTGTTAGATTTAGAACTTGAGAGACATATAAAGAAGTAAACTTCTCAAGTCCTGAGCACTTGACCAAATGTTTGGGGTGTTATGTTCGTTCTTCGCAGTATTATACTCTCCATGAAAACTTTTATTTTTTTCCTTTGATAAAGACGAAATTAGGCCTGGGTCAAGTTCTGTTGAGTCAGACTTGTAGCTCATTTTTAGGCCTAAGTTCATACCTTGTTGTCTAAGTCTGGGCTTTGTTCGTAGCAATTAAATCACGGACTAATGGGGCGATGGCCCAGTGGTGGAAACTCAAATTTGGTTGGATAAGATACACGTCCGAGCCCCCTAGATTGTAGGTTTTGGGGCAAATGATAAGAAACAGCACGGCACAATTTAGTAAACGGGCCAGCACAAAGCACGGTTGGTACGAAGCTAAATGGGCCATGCCGGCGCGGCATGGCCCGTTTGACACCTCTACTTTTTTACTTTAAGGACAACTTTGAACAGCTATTGAAGCTTTTGAAGTGAGGGGAAGCAACAAAATAAGGGGTTTGGTAGTAAACTCTTGACTTCTTTCCAGCCCTCCCACAAATCCTCCCCTTCCCCCACCCACTCCTACCCAAATTCACTTGTTGCGCGCGCGCGCACACACACACACACACACACACACACACACAGAGAGCGAGCCATGAATGTAGATCCGTAATTTCCTGAGATTTTTCAAAAATTAAAGTGGGGAGATTTATATAATTGCATTTAAATGTTGGAATGTGGGTCAATGTGAGAAATGGTTTAGTTTTTGACTTAATGGTAGCACTTTGGTAATTGGAGAGGTGTGAGTGTAATTGGCACTATATAAGCAAGTGGGGAGAGAGAAAATTCATTTCTTCCCCTCCCCCTAAGTGAGCCGGCCCTCTCTCTCTCTCTCTCAAATTTCTTCCCCTCACCAGATTCATCACCCACACTCAAAAGTCAAAACCCTTGTGGATCAACCATGGATCCTTCATCTTCTTGCCATTGGAGCTCAGTTTTCATGAATATTAGCTTGGGAAGCCATTTTTTGGTGGGATTCAAGTTGGAGAGGTTAGGGTTTGATCAAGCCTTTGATTTGGAGCTCAAACACCTTGAGGTAGGGATTCTTCTCCTTTTTCTAATTGTAAATGGGTATTTATGCCATCAATTTCTAGTTTGAACTTCTCTCCCTTGGTTGTGTTGAAAAACTCATCTATTTCTAGGGTATTGATTTGGATTCATGATAAATTTGACCCTGATTGTTTAATTCTCTTGGGTGGCTTGGAATTCATCTCCCCCATGTGTCTTGTTCATTGGTAGCATAAAATCCTGGTTTTGGACCTTAGTTATTGAGTTTGTTTGGAACCCATCTGAAAATTTGTTGCTGCTGTACGTGACTGCTGCTTGCAGAAATTCTTGTCCGGATGGGAGGCAGACCGTCCGGACGGTTTTTACTGCATACTCCCCAGTTTTTGTTTTTCGGTCGTGATCCTTCCTTGGTACTCGTTTGGCCTCCTTTTTGCAAAATTCTTCGTTATACACTTGACTTCACCTTAACGGAGTATGATGAAATGATACTTTATGGATACTTGTTGACACGTAGTGGCATAGTACGATGGACATACTCGACACAATTGAGAAAGATGTGAACGGACACTTGGCAAACCGAAAGGAATGAGAAGTCAAATGACAAAGTCATAAGGCAAGTCATTAGGACCACCAATCAGTATGTTGCTAGGAAGGGTTTCACGGGCCCTGAAAGACTCGAAATAAGGGTTCCACAAGGCCCATTAGACTCGGAATAAGGGGTTCCACGAGGCCTAAAGACTCGGAAAAGGATTACAAATTCTCAAGTATTCAAATGTTAATATACTGAATGAAATGAGTTTGAAAGGAGTTAATGAACGGACAAGGATACTTGTGGGACACACGGATACTTGCGGGACATGTTGGGCACCAACGGAATATTTGGACACCTATGGGACACACCGTTTATGTATGAGTCTTTTGATCAAATATGTGAATGCATATCCTTATATTGCTTCTGTTGTTGTTTTCTCTTATTTCTTTGGCATTCATATGCTCATGCCATCTCATATGCATTTAGAAATAGTAGGAGATTTCTCTACTGGGCTAGTGTAGCTCACCCTATCATTTTCAGGTACAAACCAAGGAGCATTATTTGAAGTGCATGGTCTTCTGAAAGCTTAGATGAAAAGTTATTTGCTTATCTCATAAACATTATTTTGGAAGATAAACTTGTAACTTTATTTATTACACTTTCTTTTGACATTTGGAAGAATGTAATGTTATAACTACTTCCGTTTATTGTTTTCATATGGGATATGGGTACATATCATAGACGTCACCCTTTGGATGCATTTGAGACGTTGTGGTGAGACTATTGAGGATGAATGTATGAAGTTATTATAGTTTTATTGGAGAAATGTTTATCTATTTATGTTGAAAATCGAGGGTGTGACAATGGAAGTCGGCGGTGGATCAGTTGGTGTCGCCCTCCTAATTTTCGGTGGCTATTTGCTTTGGCAGAGGATCGACCAGTGGGAGGCGCAGAGGACGGCTCCGGAGGCACGAGGGGGCATTGATCCTCGACTCTTTGATGGGAGGCAGATCGGCCACCAGGTCATCGTCTTGGGCCCAGTGATCGTGGTGGGGCAGACTGAGGTTGATGTTTATATTGAAGTCTGAGTTTAAGTTCCAGTTTTTTTATAAAGCGTTGATCTGCTACTAGGTTTAAGTTTTAAGTTTTTTAAGTGTCAGTTTCTAGTAGATTGATCTGCTACTAGGTTTTTATTTATTATTATTATTTATTTATTTTGTGAATATCTCTTTGGTCCCAATACTTTGTGAATATCTAGCTACCCAATGTGCAGCCTTGTTCTTTTCTTTTGTCAAAATGCTTTTTCTGTTTTTATTTGGGTCCGTTTTTCTTCTCTGCATTAGTAGCAAATCTCCGCTTTTCAACAAGTGTGTTGGGTCTCAGTCTCAGCAAACAATACTGGTTAGTTTTGTTAATCCAATCTGGGGCTTATACATGCAAATACGACAATACCACTCTACGTTTTCCTATATTTGTCACAATACTCTTGTCGAATGCAGTCTGTTTTAGGTGCATTATCTTCTTTGCTTTAGTTTTGTGATGTGCAAGGGAGGTTGCGTCTTGTTCTGTGATAACATTTTTTTCGCCGCATTTTCTTTGTTGGCTGTTCTTGGTTTTCAGTGATCCTGGGTTAGGTTTTTTTTTTTTTCAAACCATTTACATGGTTTTTTGAACTTTCGGCCATTCTTGCAATTTTGTCAAAACATGTTCCAATTGTGGCCTCCAAATGATGTAATTCACCTGTTTAGTTATGTAATTAACGTCAAACATGACCTAATGAGCCTGTTTATATTAACCAGTTTTAAAAAATACAGAAAAATGCGAGTTATCATCTTTTTTTAAAAAACAAGATGAGGAAGTAAGTTGCTCCTTTTTGACACAGTCCAAGTTGAAGCTACAATGGGTACGAATGCTTGGAAAAATAAAGCATTCTTGAAGCAGCAAAAATGAAGAATTTTGTAAATGGCAAGAAGCTGCATGTGTTTAAGATACCCGCAATGAAAGAAAGTTGTAAATTTCAATGTAAATATGTAATACACTGACAAGGTTATCCAGAATGATAGAATTACACATCCTCGCGCACAAGAATATAAATTTCTCATTGTTTGTATCATTTACAAGAAAAGACATACCTATCTTGCTGCAATCTAATCCAATGTAATATATCGTAAGAAAAATCTTGGCTTTCCATGAGGAGACTGTCGGCTTTGGTCAAACTACAACCAGTTCAGTAGCTAGAGGTGTTAAACGGGTCGGGTTGGCACGGACACGGCGTGGCAAGACATGTTTAAATGTGGCATGGCACGACACGAGCACGGTTTTAGACGGGCACGGCACGACGGTCTTAGAACGGCACAACATGGAAGTGGGTCGGCATGGCACAACAAAAACCTTTTTTTTTTTTATTAATCCAAGTTAACCATTGTTAAAATTTGCTGTGACGAAAAGGTATTTTCTAATCATTTATTATACATTTCGTAATAATCTTTGATACAAATGTGAAGAGGATCTCACTAAAGCAAACTATTTTAATAGTCAAGACCGTCCATTTTTCGTTGTGCTTATTGATTATTAAATCATTCTCGTAAATATTTGGCTTGATCAAGTTTAGGAAGCTCCTTGATCGGGATACAATTTCTTTTTTGAATGATACTTTTTGGCTGATTAGATGTATACTGATATCCGATCAACTTTATTTTTTGGCACGAATAATGTACTTCATAATATCTAAAAAATCGATGGTTCTAATTGCCAAAATAAATTTTAAAAAAAAAAAAAAATTGCCAAAATAAAACTCGCGCAGAGGTAAGATGATCCACTGTAATACTTTAATGCCTCGATCAGGTAGGTTGGTGCCAACGTTGTCAGGATGCTTCCTATTCGTTGTGATGCCATTGTTCTCCTTATCCATTTAATCTTTTTGTACTATTTCAAAGGTTTATAAATTCTTCTTGGTGTTTGTTCAAAAAATATAGCTATAGTTATAATTATACAAAAAAAATTCCAAAGAAACATGGCTTGATTAAACGTAACTCGGCTAGATTATGCAAAGTTTTTTTTGACGAAACTCAGAGATGTGGTAGCACGGGCACGGCACGACAAGACGGGATACGATTAAGTAAACGGAACAGCATGGCATGGCATGATTAAGAAAACGTGAAAAACGGCACGGCACGGGATGATTTAGCAAACAATCCGGCACGGCATGCCACGAAGCTAAATGGGTCTATCAGTAGCTGATATCTGATATCATACATCATGATACCGTTAGTTTATTGTAGTAGCACTAAGAGTGGATAATTTATGTAATGAACAGAAAAACAACATAATATTCAAGGGAAAATACAAACGTCAAAGTGCAATGCGCAGTTCAAATATAAAAATGCTTTATTAGCTGGACAGTGATGCATAAAATCAATACAGGGGTGAGCACAACTTCAAATTGTATTCCTATGAACATATGTTACCAGAAATTTGTATTGCACTAGCACTCAGAATTCATGTTTCTCACTTACAGCAGAGAAATTGATTCAGTATCCAACTACAACAAGATGCCAGCAATTTCTTGCTTCAGCTGGTTGCGCATGTTATCTGCGTGTACGAACATTATCATCATCAGACCAGGCTAAGGAAATATTACAAGTAGCAGTTAAATAATGCGAGTACGAACACTGTCCTTCGTTTTGCGAAAATGCAAAAACTTATGCCGACAAAAAGTGTAGTATTTTAATGATGTGTTTGATTCAACTTTCACCGGCTTCACTTTGCAACTTCCTTTATTTGAGGATAGTAGTGACCGTGCACATGTAGAACCATCAGGAATACAACTCAACTGGGATTTATTAAGTGAAGAATTCCAGAGAAATAACAACTTTGTTTCCAGTAATACTTAAAATGATTCTAATTTGGTTTTTCCTTGAAGCAGTTGTAAAGGGAGTCTATGCTATAGTATCCATATATCAATGTCTGAGATTTTTTCTCTTATTATTCTAAACAGCACATCTCCTTAATGTTTTCATCATCACTTTTAATGGCTTGATTCCAAATCTTGACAAGGATTTTCTGTTTTAATGCCGAAGAGCTCGCCGCCTTTGACAGGGAAAAGAGAAATTCGAGCAATACCATACCCGAGGAAGGGCGGGGAGCCGCATATTGACTTGAATAAAATCTTTCCGATTTCAAACTTCATACTGCAACAGCAACGGGGCTTTTGCTGGTTTTAATTCCTTTTATGGCTGTAACACATAAATTCAACACACAACCGTTAATAATTCTTCATATACAATATGCAATAAAAGTACTATAAAATATCTTGAGCTTATCCTAAAAGCTGCCCATGCCTTCTGCATAATCTTTAGCTCCAAAGACCGCAGAACCAGCAACCAAAGCGTTGGCACCAGCCTCAATAACCTGCCAAATACAAACAATGAGTGTCAAACAATTTCCTGTGTTATGTGGCCAATTTCCTACTCACACAGAAAGTGCTTTTGATATGCACTTTTAGTGTATAGCGATGATAGTGAGGTTTCCGTAAGATGTGCTTCCTTCCTTCGATTTCCTTCTTCCATTTAGCCTTGACTTTATCTGTCCTATCTTAATAAAGAGATCTGGGCTTGAGCATCTCTCCAGCTAGAATGATTGGTAACACGTACCATCACACCCAGGGATTGGTTTCGTAGATGTCACAGGAAGAGTTTTGTTCAGCCGCAGAAGTGGTTCAAATAGATGAAACAGAAAACCATTTGCTTAGCCTTGAAAAAGCACCATACAACTTTCAAGTGTTCACTGTAGAAGAAAAGAAAACACGAAAGATCCAAATGGGTCTTCCAAATGTATTCACGGGAAGAATGTCATTTAAGAAGTGTAACATGGTGCAGCATTTGCTGGACCATGTGTTTAACCCATAAAATGTGCTAATCAAGAGATTAACACACCATCCAGAAATTATTGGAGCCATCTAGAGTTTAAGGACTGAAATTGAATTAATAAATCTCTTTTTCGCTGTTCAGGGAAAAAAAAAAAAAAAGACTGAAATGGACAAAGGGTAACTGCTACATAGGTACTCTTGGGCAATAGAAGAATCCTCCAAGTGGATATTACTCTACTTAGGGTCAGATATCATGACAGAAAGGACCATGTGGTTTCTGAATGACAAACCTTATACGCATTTTTGGGGCCAACTCCACCATCTACTTCGATCCATGGATTCACCCCCTGCAAAACAAAGACAAAAAGTTATAGTTCCATTCCCCCGAATGAACTGCACATACAAATGCGAACTTAATACCTTCTCTGCACACATTTTTCTTAAGTCGGAGATTTTCTTAACTTGGCTCTCGATAAAGCTTTGCCCGCCAAATCCAGGGTTCACCGACATGATCAAGACTAGATCAACAACTATTAACAAGCAAAAGAAGATCATTTTAACAGTTCCATTCCATGTGAGCTCATGAACCTAGATGATAACAAGAAGACATTCAGGTACTCAAATCTTCTCGATGAAGCTTTTGTTCTAGAAGTGTAGGGTGGTCGCTACAATATCAACCATAGTACGCACCAAAAGTAAAGAATATTGCTACAATAGATTAGCAAGTTGGATTATGACCGCTAATTTATATAAGAATGAAGGACTGCAATAAGGACAACATTATAGAATGTCCAAGTTGAACACTTATTGTACTCTGCTCCACTGATGACTGTCGGATTCAGATCTCTTCATTCCTAAACCAATTTGTCAGTTCATCTTTGCGACCCGCAGTCCCCATTATCACCTTATTATCCCATTAAGTGAACACATATCCGACAAGTCTATTTTTAGCATGGCTAGTACTCATCTGGATGCTTTTTTTGTTAATAATTGAACACATGGCTAGTAATCATGAATAGAACACATGTCCGACAAGTCTATTTCTAGTTCTGAACAGACACCTCGGAAGACGGAATAAACTATCAAGAAAAGAACAATCACGAGAGAAAATCCATCTCTGAAGTTGTCTGTGAATAGTATACCACAAGGAGTACTTTGCCAAAGACACGGATCTTACCATCAAGGATATATTCTATAGCAGTTAGCGGGGTACCAGGATTTAGGACAACCCCAGCTTTGGCTCCCAGAATTTTTATCTGAATTAGAAGAACAATTAGAGTGGTCAAAGAAAATAATAGGTGAAACAAAATAGAGAAAGCAATCTCTATTTAGGACTAAACGCGAGTTGAATACATCAAGGGTGAGTTTCCCGTTTTTGCTAAAAGTGTTGAAAGTGCTAAACACGGATTTCGAGACAGGTCATTCTCCTCACATACTTCAACTATGTTTAGCAATTTTAGCTTGTTTAGCAAAAACGGGAAACTGCTCCCAAAGCTGGAATAGATCGCTATAATTTGCGTCATAAGCATCAGATGCACCTTGATTAAAAAAAAAATCGTAAGAGTTCTTCAAGTATATCAAGCTGGAAGAGTAACTATAATTGATCCAACCTCGAGCGATAAGCATTGAAGCAGAATAAAAGGAAGAAACAGTTTCTACCAGAAATGCCACTTCGTTTCCTCTAATATTCTATGTAATGCAATGGCCAACAATGTTTTGACACTGTAGATAACATCCCAGATTCATCTTAAGTTTCTCCAGACAGGGAAGGGCAGATCATTATCTGTAGGACACTTATAAGGTATGACCTGATTTTTATGCCTTTAAGATAAAAGAAAAAAATAATCACATTTCCAATGCAAATTCAACTAGAACAGGTTGGAAGATGAAGATCGCCAGTTATCAAAAAAAGAAAAAGAAGATGAAGATGCCCAGCAATATTCCGCTTACATAATTACATCTGGGATAATACTCACTAACTGAATCCTAAACCAGTAACCACTCAGAACTATCAGTAGCCACTCAGAACATCAGGTGGCCAATGCTTCACATCGAATTCCATGCAAACCGATGGCACACCAATAGAATAGCTATTGACGAACCAAAAGGTAGCTCCACCAAAGCGTGCAGTGACCATATTTGAGGAAGGAATTCGGAGCCAGTTCTCCACTCCACTCCACTCCACCCCACCCCAACCAACCATGGGTAAAAAACACAGACTAAAAAGCTTGTCATTCTGTCGGGAGGTTATACAGTGAAAAATTACAGGCTGCCCACTACTCTCATTGCTGCTTTCACAGTGGAAGGGTAAATGCTTATTCCACTTACAGAGGAAAGCATTGGATATAAAGTACTTTGAGCCAAATCCATGACTCATGTGAAAGAAACAAATGCCTCAAACATCCACTAGAATCATTACAAGACGTGTTGTGAAATCTGCTGGCACCATTTATTACCTTTAGCAGTGGCAAATTGAACCAGTTATATTGAGTCTGCCTTATAGTGATAATTTATCAAAGTAGAAGAGTTTCCCCAGTCATCCCAAGGCTTCAAAAACTCGACTTGCTTTGCACATCCTTTATGGTACTACAAACATTTGATATGTTTCTAGGTGTTCCTCCGTCCTCATCAACAACCTTAAGCCAGTATGTGTTTTGGGTACAATATGTAAATCAGGGACAGAAATACTTGAGCTGGCTGTTTTCTGTTTTGTATTTTGAAGGAAAACTAATGAATATAAATTGTTCCTATTCTGAGGCGTAAATAAATTCACACTAAGAAGGAAGTTTCTTGTTTCCAAGGGAAAAAAAGTGCTACTTCCCAAAACAGAGAAGAGACTGGTTCCACTTTGGACAAAAGCACACCCTGTCTTCATTTATTAATTTTTTTTTCCAATTTCCATATTTTCCCAAGCATTACAACAACAGGAGATTGGATATAAGAATCAGTTACATCCTGACAAATATAATTATCTATTTTTGTCATGAGAGTTCTAACTTCTAATGAGAGTCTTTGAAAGTCGAATGCACCTGAAAGAACTTTAAATGGTGATGTCAAAAATAAGGATAAGTTCAACAATGCCTATGACCAGAGTTTTAAATGAAGGCCGTTAGGTATCGTATTGGCCTTATATAATGGGATTTTGGACTTCCGGTACCATTATTTACCTATGTATCGGCCGATGCCCTCCAACATAAGGCGGATATATGGCCATGTACCGATACCGTTACGTTTCCCAATACCACGATTTGAAAAAGAACCAGCCTATGAGTATAAAGTTGAAAGTTACTGTCGAATATACAATAAACCTACACCTGCTAATCAGTATAGCCCAATGTGCAACTTCTGCCAGATTTTTTATTCAAAGAAGCCCGATGGTAATATACAAAAAAGTTGTCTATGATTTGGAGCAGTAGTAAACCATGAAGATGTGAGACCCTCATTTGTCTTATCATGACAACCCACCAAGTCTGCTGTAGTCTAATGCTCTCTTGGAATTTACTGGACAAAACAGAATCCTACAAGGATATCCTACCTTCTTGTGCATTCTTTGCATGAACAGAAGAGGAACCTCTCTTAGATTGTCAAAATACAGATGCATAATTCCTCACATTTCTTTCCTCAGAACCTCATTAACATTAATCACATTAAAATACAGTCCAAGTAGATTGTTCAATCGGAGTTCAGACAAATCTTACTTGATTAACTGTACGATGCAAATGAATGGTGGAAGATTGCTCGCAGTGGACGCTGACTATGTCAGCTCCTGCCTTCACAAAATCAGGAACTCGCTGGTCAGGTTCAACAATCATCTGCATTGTTTCTCATTCGCATTAGAGACACAGTCAGAATAAATGTAGGCCAGAAAACAAATTAACCAGAACATGAAACTGAAAATAACATGACATTCAAGCATACCAAATGTACATCCAATGGAAGGTCTGTAATAGGGCGTAATGCATCAACCACAAGAGGTCCAATAGTTATATTTGGTACGAAACGACCATCCATTACATCAACATGAATCCAGTCACAACCGGCCAACTCCACTGCTTTTACCTAGATTTATATGGGAGTTAAGCTACATCTCAAAGAATAACTGGAGGATGAAAACATACATTGAAATTAAAAGACTATCTTAAGCATAATCGACCAAAGTAAACAACCAGAAAATTTGGGAAGAATCATGTCACAATTGCCAATTGGAAAGTAACTTTTGAGGATTGTATGAAAGAACTTTAGCAATTTCCAAATGCCAACATAAAAAGTAAAGAGCGTGCGCGCGCAAACACGGAGGTGCTTATGATATACAATGACCATCATGTTTTGTTAAAAATGAAAATGATGCTTCTGGCCCTAAACCCTAAGTAAGCACTTATAGCAGCAAAGATCAGATATGTGAAATAGAACCTGCTCTCCCAACTTTGCAAAATTAGCAGAGAGAATAGATGGAGAAACAATTATGTCGCTTTTTGAGAACTTATCCACCCGAGAGCTTGCCGTGACTATGTTCCTAAACTTTTTCCTGGATTTATACAAAGAAAGTGAAGCAAACCATGTCAGAAATGTAGTGCAAGATCAGGCACAAACAATTGGAAGCATTAGGTTAAAGAAATTAGAAACACATCAATGCATGCGGGGTTATAACCTTTACATACAAGTCTAAGCAAGGGTCAGATACAAAATTAGCAGTTCTTATCAATGACACTGTATGAGAGCAAAAATACACCCACCACGGAAACAAAGATCCTGGAAACTCCTCCTCGACATGGCCTGCTAACGTAAGGAGCAACAAAATGATACTACAACAATTAGGTGGACCTAAAGAAATGGGAGGAGAACTAGTTTCAGAACATCAAACCGTTCCTTTAAGAGAATAACTTCTTTCAAGTGATAGACTCTAGAATGTGTAACATTCAAAGCCACTGTAATATCTAAGAGCACCCCAGTTTCCTCTGGGACAGAGATAAAGTATATGTTAACGCAGAAAAGAAGAAAGTTCATTTAGTAACCACTTAAATACGCAGTGGTGATTTTTGTTATTCTGGCGAGCAGGCAAGGATCATGCACTAAGCGAATGAAGCGGGTCAACTGGATTTTTTGTCTCGTCCAACCACTTTTTCTCGCTGGTGGAGTTTGTATCTGCATGGAAAATATGAGTTTCCCCAGAAGCAAGCACCAACTATGTTTTGGGACTCAATGTGAGTTTGAACTTTCTATTCTGTGCACAACAAGACTTATGGAATTGCATCCTTTAACTGTATATATCTTTGAAACGCACGGGTAAAGCCAAATCGCAAGACTTTTTGCACTCAACAACCTATTGAAGTTGGGAAAAATGTTGAGTGCAAATTATAGACCTGTCGTTCCACATATCTTTCTTAATCACCCAAATATTGCATATATATGATAATACACTAGCTGATACTCGAGGCTTCATATGGATAGACCTCAATTTCAAATGAAGGAATTTGACACAATCATTCAATGAGCATAGCTCCAATTAAAATTTGATTGTTGACGTAAGGATTTTGATATTGTGTTTGAGAGTTTTATCATGACGGATTTGAAATCACTATTTACAAGCAGTGATTTACAATAGTTCACATCAAAGATTGAAGCTAAACAGGGGTCACCTTGAAATACATGCCTTCTACCTCCAATTCATCTTCCACTCTAGTTTCCCAGCCACCTACGATCAAACATCTTCGGTCTCTTGTTGCAGGCTAAGTTATCTCCTGTTATGATGGTTTGCACTGCCATCATCTTTGTTTAATTTATGGGGCACGTGTTGGGCATCGTGAATCTTAAAATCTAAGGGCAAGATAAGATTAAATTACCCAACAAAAAGAACACCTAGTAATACGATATATTTGTTGTAACTGAACACAATCACTTCATTCGAAATCCACCTATATCCAAAAGGAGCCAAATTTATGTCTTTTTTTAGGTATATTTACTTCTCATTGAAATAAGAATTTGGAGATGACTTGAAGTAAAATTAGCAAGCCTGTGGCAATTTCTGTCTACCCTTTTCCTGTGTATCATGAGCCAGTCATTCTTTCAATTCAAATTGAAGATATTAACTAACAATTGATGAGCAGAACCCAAAAAGAAAAGGGAAAATAAGGGGGAAACCCATTGATCCATTAACACACAAAAACATTAAACGCGAAACAGGTCAAATACATTATCCGAACTCAATTCTTACAAGCACAAAGCTTTCCATTTCCAAATTCATGAACTCAATACATCAATTTTCATTGAGAACAATACCCCATTAAAGCAGAGTACTTTCGCATGATTAGTACCAAATAATCGTACTACATACTGCAATTATCCAAGTGAGCAATTCAACGGAAGTCAAAGTAATCTGCAGCCCAACGAAAAACCCAAAATAGTACCTTGTAAAGGTGAAAGAATTGGAATGAGAAAGAGATTGCTTCTGAAGCCGAAGACCCCCACCGAACCCACTGACCTGCGACTGGACGAGAGTTGACGAACCCAAAGAAGATGCTGCCATTCTCTCTCTCTAAAATTCTCTCCCTTAGAATTGTGGGTTAGGCGTTAACGGTAAGGTAGTGAGAGAGTTTGGTGGGTTTTCTTGTCCTTCTCGCTCGCTCTACCGCTAACCAATCTTTCAGCTCTCAGGAAAATGACTGGAAATCGTGGAGAATTATTAAGTTTAAAACTTGCGGTTGACACGGGTCGATGGTGGGGGAGGTTTGCTTATCTCAAATGGTTGGCCTCTATACTGGTTATTTTTTTCTATTTTTATTTTTATTTTTTTTTAGACAAACATAATTTGTTTTTCTTTTCACAGAAAAGCTTCACTTTTCGTTGCATATGGATTGAGTTTGTTGAATGCTAACGCAATAGAGAGAAAATGTTTTCCCATACGAATTTTGTCTTGGTTGTTTAAATGGGGTACGGGTCTATGTAGTGAGGAGCTCACTACAGAGTTGTAGTGAACCCATCCGACCGTTCATTTTGATAATGAACGCTCGGATTTTAATCTAAACAATGAACGACTCAGATCATTGGGAATTTGGATTAAATCTGAGCCGTCGGTGCTGAGATGGACAATCGGATGGGGCTCTCACTATAACTCTGGAGTGAGTTACTTCACTGTAGGGGTCCCGCTTCCGTTTAAATGAGCCTTCGCTATCTAGTTCAAAGATTGGTCTCTCATGATTTTGTTGAAGTTCGTGCAGACCTGAATATGCTAAGCTTAAGAAAATGTTCGGAGATTTGGCGATGGGTTAATTAAGGAACGGCTGGACAGAGTGCTGGTTTCACCAGATTGGAGGGCTGAATATGGCAAAGCCCAGGTTCAACAGTTATTTGCAGTTGGGTCCGACCATGTGGCGCTTTTACTGGACACTAACCCGTTACCACCTCCTGGTCATAGACCTTTTCGGTTTGATAATCGATGGGCCACTGACCCGGAGAGTAAATAAGTGATACGAATAAGTTGGCAAGGTGCAATCAGAGGCTCAAAGATGTTTGAAGTGTTTCATCGTGTTAAGAACTGCCATCAAGGACTTCGAAAATGGAGTAAAACTAAAAGTTTTAATGCTAAGAAGAAATTTACAGAGCTTCAAGCTAAGCTTAAGGATATTGGGGAAAATAACAGTCTTGGGATGGCGGGGGAAATTCGACATTTGGAAACGGAGCTGCGGAAAGCGTGGGAACAAGAGGAGGCATATTGGAGACAAAAATACCGTAAAGAGTGGCACATAAAAGGGGATCGCAATACAACCTTCTTTCATGCAGCCGTGTCACAACTACGCAAGAGAAATAAGATCTCAGGCATTCAAAGACAGAATGGGGATTGGATCGAAGATAACGAGGAAGTGGCAACAGAATTTCAAGGGTACTTTCAGAACATTTTTCAGTCTGAGGGAATAACAAATGAGGAGGAGGTTATTTCGGCAATAAAGGTGAGAGTGGATGAGAGAATGAATAGGGACCTCACAAGGATATTCAGTTCAGGTGCTATGGAATAACTTCGGGAGCGATGAATCAACATGAGAGAGAGAAGATGAGATGAAAGAGAAGTATCCGGAGCTATTTTCGGCGTAATCAATGTGAGTACATGGTGATTTTGTTGGTTTATATCGGACACGGTGCCGGATACGTATCCTACTTTCATGCATTGTATATATGATTGTTGATTGGTTGCTTAAACAAATTTTGAGGACAATTTTTGTAAGGATGGAAGAATGTAAAGACCCGGAAAATCATATTTATTTTTCATAAATAACATCGGGGTATGTGAGGAATTGTGTGAAATGATAAAATGACTAAGTATTGGAGCATATAGTGTATATAGTGTATTGTGTGAGGTGGGACCACTTTGGTTTACACAAACCACTTTTGAGCTTTTAGTGTAATTTGTTAAGTGTGTGGTGTGTATGCTTTAAGTGTTGTGTGGTGTGAGTGAGAGGAAGACAAAACACCTCCCTCTTTCTTCCCCAAAATCAGCCCTTCTCTCCTCCCTCGCTCCTCCATTGAAGCTCCACACTATTTCTTTCACCAACCTCCATCAAAACAAGTCCCCAACCAAAACCCCTTCATTAAACCTTCCCATAATCGCGTGATCTACGCATTGGTGTACTTTTTTCCTATTGGTGTTTGAAGGATTTTCATTTGGATTTTGAGCTTGGGTTGGGGTTTCAAATTCATCACAAGAGGTAGGGGAATCATCCTCAATTCTTAATGGAAAATGTTGAATGTTTGTGGGTATATCCCTTGTTTGAACCATTTCCTCTTGTATCTTGGTTAATCACTTAGTAAGCATGATTTCTAGTCTCTCTCTCATGAAAGTATGTTATTTAGTCTTTCATGTTACCCCCTAGCTAATTTGTTGGCCATATAGTTCAATCCATCTTATTCATGCCTTATTTGGTTACTTTGAATTTGGGGAAAACTCTCAAATCTTGTAAATTGGTGGCATGTTGTGTTACCATGTTGTTTGAACCTCTCTTGCATCTTAACATGTCCATTTGGAACAAAGAAAATGCCGAAAAAGAAGCCTCATTGATCACCCCCTTACTTGAAAAATTTTGGATTTCGTATTGTCCTATCGATAGGACTTCATCACCTATCGATAGGAGCCTTTCCCCTTTCATTTTGGCCAATCTGATAGTTGTCCTATCGATAGGAGATCAACTTGATCTCCTATCGATAGGAGCTTCAGACGCCCTATTAATAGGACTTAATCTCCTATCAATAGGACTCTCTGATGCTTCAATAGTGGCCAATCTGATCTACGTCCTATCAATAGGACCTAACCTCCTATCGATAGGACACTTTTTTTTTTGAAAAATTTCTTGAATCATGATCCGTTCATTGTGTCTCGTTTGTGTAAGTTGTTGGTCACATATTAGGGTCTGGGAGGGCCACTTTGACATTCTTGACACTCGGGTCGAAATTACTTTTACGGACATGTTTGGGTGACATGAAACACGAGGTGCATGAGAATAGAGGAAGAAATACATTGCAGTTCAACAGGGATATGTGCTTGAATGCGACATGACCATCTTGTAACATGTCGAATTGGCACCTCCGGATTTTAACGGATGCTAATCTTCCTCACCATCACCTTCACCATCACCAGCCACCACTCCGGTCTGTTTTATATGACAGACCTCCCAACAAGGTCCCAAAAATCCAAAAACGTTTCTTTCGACCTTTTGGGTTTCCGGTTTACACGAGGATTGTTGTTGTGCACGGGAGATGTGTCCACAATATGACATTGGCTGGGTTTGTCTTTCAGGAGCTAAGGCCTCCACTAGAACAATCAGTTTGATGGTGATATCCACCAAACCACCAACTTTGTTCACCGTCATCTTTCCTAAAATCTACCATTTTGTTTGGAAACCCTAGCCACCACACACTGTCCTCTTTCTATCTTTCTTGAAGTCAAGTGGCAAATCCACAGGAATCCTTCGATCAGTGGTTGCACAACCCAGCAAGAACTCACAACGACGTTTGGTATACATCGAAGACAATCATTATCGGGATGTCCAATACTTTTCTCCAGCTATTCAATGGGGTTATCGACCATCTTAAAGGCCTCCACCAGAACAATCAGTTCGATGGTGATATCCGCAACAGTTTTTTGATTTCGTCGTCAAAAACACAATTGCTGAGGCCTAGTGGGACCAAAATGTTTCCAGTCACTCATGTTGCCATGGAAGCACCAGTTCCTGGCGCGTGTACGCAGATGCAGAGGCATATTGAAGGACGTTCAAGACTTGTGTTCGATGGTTCAAGACTTCAATATGCCTCTGTATTTGCATCTGCGTACGCCGTGAGGAACTGGTGTTTCCATGGTGACTGGAAACGTTTTGTTCCCACCAGGCGTCAACAATTGTGTTTTTTACGACGAAATCAAAAAACTGGTTAAGATATCACCATCAAACTGATTGTTCTAGTGGAGGCCTTTGAGATGGTCGATAACCCCATTGAACAGCTGGAGAAAAGTACTGGATATCCCGATAATGATTGCCTTCGATGTATACGAAATGTCGGTGTGAGTTCTTGCTGGGTTGTGTAACCACTGATGGAATGTTTTCGGTAGATTTGCCACTAGACTTCAAGAAAGATCGAAAGACGACAATGTGTGGTGTCTAGGGTTTTCAAACAAAATGGTAGATTTTGGGAAAAATGACGGTGAACAAAGTTGGTGGTTTGGTGGATATCACCATCGAACTGATTGTTTTGGTGGAGGCCGTAGCTCCCGGAATATAGACCCAACCAATGTCATATTGTGGACATCCCTCTCATGCACAACAACAATCTTCATGTAAACCGGAAACCCAAAAGGTTGAAAGAAACGTCTTTAGATTTTTGGGACCTAGTTGGGAGGTCTGTCATATAAAACAGACCGGAGTGGTGGCTGGTGAAGGTTATGGTGAAGAAGATTAACGTCCGTTAAAATCTGGATGTGCTAATTCGATATGTTACAAGATGGTCGTGTCGCATTCAAACACATCCATGTTGAACTGCAATGTATTTTCTTCCTATATTCTCATGCACCTTGTGAATGAAGTTACAAGAACGACCTTTGTTCAAGAAGATGGGGTGTGAGTAATTATACATCGCCATCTTTTTAACGTTTCGCAAGGTAAGACATCTCGGTGGCCGCTAATATATAACTCCGGTGTTAAAGAGCGTACAGAGGGGTGTTTTTTCCGGGAACAAATTCACCACATCTTCCACAATTGAACACAAGTCTTGAACGTCCTTCAATATGCCTCTACATCTGCATCTGTGTCTGCGTACGCCGCCCCGCCAGGAACTGGTGCTTCCATGGCGACATGAGTGACTGGAACTGTTTTGTTCCCACCAGGCCTCAACAATTGTGTTTCTGATGATGAAATCAAAAAACAGTTACGGATATCACCATCGAACTGATTGTTTTGGTGGAGGCCTTTCAGATGGTCGATAACCTCATTGAACAGGTGGAGAAAAGTACTGGACATCCCGATAATGATTGCCTTCGATGTATACCAAACGTCACTGTGAGTTCTTGCTGGGTTGTGTAACTACTGGTCGAAGGTTTTCGGTGGATTTGCCATTGAACTTCAAGAAAGATAGAAAGATGACAGTGTGTTTGGTGGCTAGGGTTTCCAAACAAAATGGTAGATTTTGGGAAAGATGACGGTGAACAAAGTTGGTGGTTTGGCTATTATCCTTTGAACGGCAATTTTACGTTGACGAGGGTAGCTGTCGTGGGTTAGTAGTGGTTTAGAATGGATTGCTGTGGAAGAGGGAAGGAATGGGATAGAGATGGCGAAAATGGGATGTGTGTGAATGGGGGGTGGTGGCGACATCAGAGAGGGTACGTCTTGGAGCCGGAGGTTGGAAGGGTTAGTGGTTTTGATATAATACTCTCAACGGCAATGTTTCGTTGACGAGGGTAGCGGGTTAGTGGCGGTTTATAACGGATTGTTGTGGAGGAGAGAGGGAATGGGACAGAGATGGTATGCGAATGATGGGGGGGGCATCACCCTGGGGTGGGAACGAACAACATCTTTGAGCCTCGAAAATGAGGTTGGAAGGGGTTTTAATAATAAATAAAGAAATTGGGAAGACTGAGATTATTGTATTTTTCAAAGAATTTTCGATATGTACTGCTCATGAGTCCATGGAAGGCCAAAAAAGAATGGAGGGGCCAAACACTTTTGATATGGTCCATATGAAGGGAGCGGAACGAATTGTGGAGGGAAAAATGAATAAATTAATTTTACTACTTATATGCCGAAAGTTTTTAGGAGGGAAAGGTACGTATGTTTGATTGGGGGTATTTCTTTCCAAACGGGAAATGTTGATCTTTTAAAAAACAATTAACGAAGAGTTTATTGCACGTGTTTCAAATTTCAATTTTCCATACAAACAAACATAAACATAAATGTAGAAGAATATATAGTTGATCTCTATCATATCTATGGGACATACATAACAAAACCCTTAAGAAAATTAAGTGAAGGCCATTAAGGAAGTTATTCCATCCGTATAAAAATACGTGTAATTTTTCGATTAAAACTCGAGTTTCTTCATGCAGAATTAAAGATCTTGAATTAGTACGCCTAATTTTTTATTTGAAAATTGTTCGTGCTTTCGTAGGGGATTATCAAAATGGGACGAAAGGAATAACCCCATGGGGTTGGCAAAATGGTCTTGCCTTAGGACTTACCACCTAAGGTCTCAGGTTCGGATCCCCTTGAATTAGTAAACTCTTGGGGCTACTAAAGGTTATGTCCCATTGTTAAGGCTAAGGTCCCGGAATTAGTCGAGTTGCGTGAGAGCTGACCCTGACATCCGGTTATTAATTAAAAAAAAAACAATATTTGCATGGAGGTTACGAAAACAAGGGATCGAGCATAAAAAAAAATGTGTTATGTATTCCACCACCAAACATCAACAAATATTTAAGCAAATAAAGTTCATAAAGATGACGTTTAAAGGGTACAAGAGGTCATGGCACACGCGATGCGTGTACAGAATCTTGATAAAATATGTACAAAGACAAAATAAAAAAATAAAAAAATCAAACTTCTTTAGTCCAGCGACATGTGGAAAGGAAACCAAAAAATACAGTGTAGTTAAACCAAACTCATGTCCACAAATAAACCGTAAGCGGGGTGAGCAACATGAAATTGAACCAGGAATGGAAAGATCTATTCATCCAGCGTAAAAAGGAAGAACTAAAATTCAAGGGAACCTTCAATTGCTTCCCTTCCAAATTTCATACACACACTTCGCCATGAGGATTGCGTCCAACCACGTTGAAAAATGGTGGCTTTTGTTGCTTTTCAAACCTTCTCTCTACATTTTCTTTTCCCTACCAGAATCAAGGATTAAAAATGAGAGTTGATTGTCATGTTGCTTCTCTGTGGGAATCCAGAGCATTTGAAACTTAATTTGTGGAAATCCAAAGCATTTGGAAAATTGGAACTGCCAGACGGTGGAAGATGTAGTGGAATTGGTCGAGAGGTTCAGGTACGGAGCCAGGAATTTTACTACGCATGGGCGTATTTTTTTTTTTCAAAATACTTTACAGAGGCGAGCCTATATAATTTATAGGAAATTTATTTTTTATGTATAACTCTAAAGGTTTTTTTTTTCCCGCAGCAATGCTATATGCAAGGAAAGCCTTGCAAGGAATCACGCAGGGAAGGCCATGCGGGACCTAGTATGGATCCCGAACGACTAATCTGAGCCGCTCAAGAATTTTAGAAACACATTTCGAGTGGGCCCGCTAAAAATCAGCTCCATCCGATATGTTTAGATGCTCGATCCTAACTTTTATTTTTTCTTTTTTCATCCGAGCCATTCAAAAATGAAAGTTTGGATTAAGCATCTACACACATCGGATGGAGCTGATTTTTAGCGGACCCACTCCAAATGTGTTTTTAAAATTTTTGAGCGGCTCAGATTAGTTGTTCGGGATCCGTACTGGGTCCCGCAGGGCTTTCCCTGTGTGATTCCCTGCAAGTCTTTCCTTGCACATATCATTTTTGTTTTTCCCGCAGGGGCGTTTTTCCAGCAGGGGCATGTTTCTCCCGCAGGGCGACCGCCCCTGCTGGGGCCCCCGGCTCCATCCTTGGAGAGGTTGGCAATTAGATAGTGGGTAACGGGGGAATGAATGGATAAAGTGTAGGTATTTTCCAAGTCTGTTCCTACAGTTAAAACAAAGGCAAATTAAAATGTAAAATAAATAGTCGGCCTTTACTGTACGTGTAAGTTGTAACCCTGCTGTGGTTGTGGTAGCCTAAGTTTACTAACACACACCCATTGGGTCACACCCCGACCACGCCTCTGAGACCTGAATGATCGGAGCCGCTCAATTTGTTTAAATTTTTTTAAGGGTCTGTGTGAAAAACCAGCTCATTCAGATACCAGTAAAGGCTCGATTGATTCGTTTAAGTTTCAATTCCTGAATCAAGCGGACCAAAATTTTAACAAATTTATCAAGCCTTTACCGATATCTAATTGAGCTTAATTTACGGGTAGATTCTTCGCGCGGTTATTCAACTGTACTTTTTTCCCCTCACGTGTACCTGAATTTTGTGCATGCTCATTTTTTGGATATTTATATTTAACAATTCGCAATTTCGCATTACAGTGCATATATGGATCTAGGAATATTGGTCCGTCTTTGTGTCCTTAAATCTCCAAATTAAAACCCAATTCATGTAACGGCTCCGATAAGCTACAAAATAATGAAATATAGCCCAATTTCCAAAGTAAGTCAGGTAATATACATATCAAATAAAATATAAATTAATTTGGAAATTATATGCAGTTTTTATATACATTCGACGCCCAACAATTCTTTGACTTGCTCACCCATGTGCATAAAAAGTAGGGGTGCTCACGGTCCGGATCGGTCCGGATTGGCATGAATCCAATCCTAATCCGCGAGTCACGGTTTTTTGAAAATACAATCCGTGTCCGATCCAAAAGTCTCACGGTTCGGTTCCAATCCGAACCGCGAGTCACGGATCGGTTCCGGATTAATCCGCGGATTTTCAACTTATTCGGAAAAAACAACAAACAAAGACAGTAAGGCAGTAGCAAGTAGCAAATGCACTAGCGGTGTTCCACTAACAAAAAAATGTTTTTCCAAACACCGAGACGGGTCATTCTCTCACAACACATCACATAAATTAAAAACCGTGAAAAAAGAAAAACTAGTTTTTTCAAAAAACTGGGTTAGTGGAACACAAAAAACAACAAAGGCAGTAAAGCAGATAGTTATACAACTGAACAAACAAAGTCACAAACTTATATTACCACAAAGTACAACCAAACCATAAGTCTACTAAATTAACAATATCTATATAACTATAATTATAAAAGTGATAAAATTATATATAATAAAAATCTCACGGTCCGGATCGGTTAATCCACGGTTTCAAAATCAAAATCCGTGTCCGATCCAAAAGTCACGGTTTTTTATTTTTTGAATCCGTGTCCGGACCATTAATCCACGATTAAAATCCAAAAGGTATGGATCGGTTCGGTCCGGACCGGATTCACGGTTCACCGGTTTTTCTGAGCAGCCCTAATAAAAAGTGCATATAATTTTGTCGAAGTGTATTCGTATATGGCAAATACGTATTGAAATGCTAATTTATTTTGTCGTTGGATGAATGTATACTATCCATATTTATCACAGTGGTCAGCATGTGTTAAAAAAAATTGCCAAGTCTACGATTTTAGGAGGATTGCTTTATGTTTGGGGAAATTTCATCATAATTTGGTAGTCAAAATTCATGTCATCAAATAAAATTTTAACCGAGCAATGAAAAAATGTAACGAAAGTTAGTGGGATCAAGCGGCCTTACTTGACCGAGTGTGCCTCCGCCTACACTGTGTGCATAGGCACCTGCTTCACTTAGATCGATCGTTGAATGAGTAGATCATTTGATAATTGTTGATGATCTAACTGGTTAATTCTCTCCCGAAAAGTCTCCAAACATACTTCTGTGTGAACATGCAAAGAGTGTATGTATTTGTATTTATAACTTGTGTAGGGTACTAGCTAGCAAAACTCAATTCTCTCCTTACTCCAAACTAGTTAATGCATACAAGGCACTGCCACTTAAATTTCAGAGTAATATATGGATATATAGACTCGTCTGTTAAAAAAGTGTCACATGCACGTTTAGTACATTCATTACTTTTCAAAACTTGAAAATTTTTAAAATTACCTTTCTTTGTAAAATGCAACGATTACTTTGGAGACTCGAGTGTATTTTCCCCTCCAATTTTTTTTTTTTTTTAATTCAAATATCTGGATGAAGGGTAACAAAGACAATGGTTCAATTTTTCTTTTTGACTTACGAAAATGGACAAGGATTGGAGCATCCAAAAAAAAAAAAAAATTTTGACCAAAAATTTGGAAGGGGAGAGTAATCAATTAAGTAGATTTGATAACTATATTTCACACTGCTTAAAATTTAGAGTGACTTTTGATATGTACACTAAAAAATTCATAAAAATGAGTAGCTTACTACAGTACTTAATTGTGGTTGAATTTATTTATACATGTTACCATCTCGTCTTCCGCCGCCGCTACCATAACCACCAATTCATCACCGCCACCATCACTCCACCTCCTCCACTAAAACCCAACCACTCCGTTAACAGACTCAACACTACCCCACTCAACCACGACCCCCACCGCAACTCCACCACCCCAACCATTACTACCTCCATTCCACCACTATCAACACCGTTGCTGCCCCACTTCCACCATCACCGCTATAAACACTGTAACGACCCGGATTTTAGCCCTATTTTTTATAATGAAATAGTTTTATTAATAAAACCTAGAAATGATTAAATTTATTTTTTTTGTGATTTAGTGGTCCTAATCCCATTACACTATCCAGTTACCCTAACCAAAAATCCTAAACTATATTACATCCCAACTAAACCCAAAACCCATGCACATCAATTTTAATTTCCATCAATCTCCCCATCACACATATCCATCACCCTCATGTCTCTCATTGCTTAGACATATTTGGGAGGCCTTTTTGCCCAGCCAATGACCAGCCAATACCACCCTGAAAAACCTTCCTCCACCCACGGTTAATAGCTCAAACTCCTACCATTCCATTACCCATGGGGTTGTCAACTTAAACCACCCTTCTATATCACCCTATTCCTCCTCTCCGAAAATTACATACACATCATACAAACTTACCTTTTCACTCCACTACTTTCCTCCTTTTCTCTTCTTTTTTTTTTTTTTACACCGAGAGAGAGATGGCTGGGTAGCCAAAGAAAAAGAGATAGAAAAAGAAGAAGAAAACAAAGGAAAAAGAAGAAGTTCAGTCCGTTCGACGCGACTGAGGCCCATCCAATCACTCAGGTTTAGCTTAATCTTCGGAAGAAAGGTAGGTTACATCCTACTGAACCCATCGGTATATAATAAGTCGATTTTTGTTGAATAGAAACAAAACCCGAGCATTTCGTTAGTTGCAAGGTAGTGTAAATGCTTTTTTAACCTTCCGAGCTACTGGATCCCATCCAAAACAATCCAAACCCAACTTTTTCCATGATAGAGTTGTAGTTCATTTCATAACGAACGTTTTGATATATAATACGTTGATTTTCGTTAAGTAGAAACAAAAGCCAAGCGTTTCGATCGTTGAGCAGTAGTGTACATGCGTTTTTGACCTTCTGAGCTACTGGGTCACGTCCAAACCACTTCAAATCTAACTTTTTCTGTGATAGAAATATAGTTCATGTCCTAACGAACATTTTGATATATTATACGTAAATTTTCTTTGTGTATAGACAAAACCCGGACGTTTCGATCGGCGGAGCGCATGGTTACCACCCCACTCAGTAGAGCACAACAAATTTGTAATTCAGTGAATGGTTTGGATAACTTTCAAAAAGCTTTTTTTTTTTTGAACTGACTTTCAAAAAGCTTGAGCAAAGAAATTTGTAACTCTGGTCGGCTACCCCAGGCAAAATTACAGTTAACCCAGAATTTTGATTAATTACAGTTTGACCCCTAAAGATTTCTAACAAGTTAAATCTCAGATTTTGGGTACCTTATTTTTTTATCCTTGTATTGTGAAATTTTGCATCACGTTAGATTAAATATGAAATAATTTAATTACCAAGTACATGGCCAGACTAGGAAATGTGCCCGTGATTATCTCGTGATCATTATTGTAACCGTACTTGTTTAATTATTAGACATGTTGATTTTCATTAACGCAAGTTGTGTTCATTATTTTTATCATTTTGTGATTTGCGGGACTTAACTGTGGCATTGTAAATTATTGTACAAGTAATGTAGATGGGGCAGCAGGATACCGGGTGGTTGTGGTTTTCGAGAAACTTTATACGTGTAAGAAAATGAGAAATGGAAATGCATGAAAATATTGTTGAGCTGACGAGCTGTGGTTCCGGGGGTGACTGGAGTGGGCCCCGGACGGATGAACGTTTAACATACGAAACCCTGGATAGGACATGGTGGTGATTGACTCTAAAGAATGGTCGGGCTATAAGGGTGGTACTGTGCTTGCGTAGCAGCTCGGGGATGAGTTGTGGGGCCGCACTCCCGGTGAATCTTGTTTGTCGTGCCTTGGGGTCATGGAAGTGGTACCCGGGTATATAACCCTGGTTCTCTTGTCCGGATCTTTGCAAGGGGGGTCGAATCACACCAGTTGCCCTATGCTAGAGGTTTGAGGGTAGGATGGATCTCGTGGTTGAGAATCCTAGATGACACTAGGTAAATGGTTAGTAATTAATCAGTAATGTCATTGGTGTTATCTCCTGTTATTCGTTTATTATGCATGTTTATCTATTAGATATGTGGGGTTAAGTAGAGTAGGATATTCCTATTGAGCCTTTTAAGCTCACGGGTACTTGTACCGCGGTGATTTATCACCAGGAAATGAAGACGGAGCTGAGGGGCCGTACAAGTAGACAAATATCAACGCTGCTGAGGAGAAAGCAAACGAACATTTGTTTCCGTATGCTTAGTTGCTCTGAACAAATTTAGTTGACTACATTTTGAAAGTTTCAAGTCCTATGAAAAATTGTAATATTTTGACAGTTTAACTTTAATTCGATATGGTTGTAAAACTATAACAATTGCTTTCGGTACGGTATTATGATGGATCTATGAAATCTTTTTTTGAAATTGCCTTTTTAATTTATTTTAACGTTTCTGAAAAATCGGGGCGTTACAAACACTCACGTCTTTACCACACGACTACACCACCATTTGCCGCCGCCATGATCAACACCTGACCTACCACCACGCGCGATCTCTCCACCACCACCACCACTGTCACCCTCCTTTTCCATGTACTATTTTCTTGAGTAGTTTTTTTAACTATTTTATATTAGTAGTGAATTATATAAAGAGCCCCCATTAAAAAAACTCCACATTGAGTTCCAAAAACCTCAGACCCAGCCCTGTTTGAGACCATTATAGACCATTAAGCAGCTTGCAAACCCACCTTAAAGTCTACTTACTTAATTAGGATCCTCAAGTATGATCAACACATTAAAGTCTACTTAACTAGGATCCTCAAAGTATAATCACGGTAGGTCCCATTGTGGAGTCACTGGGGTCACGTGAGAGGATCCAAAGCACTATGACTTTTTATTTCATTATTTGAACGTTAGGAAACGAGCTGCAACATTTGTCGGGCATGAATGTACTGATTTTCATCTACAAAAAAAAAAGAAAAAAAGTATGATTTCTGCTGTACATAACAATCCATGTTATTTACCTGTCACAGAAACCAATGCTGCATTATTGAAGAAACTTAAAAAAAAAAAAAAAAACCCAGAAAAATTTAAGTACTGCAACGAAGAAACCTAGAAAATATTACTGTAAAAGGGTTTAGTTGACCTCCGGCCACTAGGTGAAGAATAATAGAGGTAATTAAATATTCATCCGTTTTTTGGACACCATATAGATTTTCGTCCCTCTTACTTTAAAGAGTTATGTTTTTATCCTCTTTTAATGTGATTTACCATTATTACCCTTTCTTTACACACACACACACACACACACAAATATCCAATAAGGGCTCTCTTAAACTCTACTGTGTGAGATTTTTTTTTTGTTTCAGATCGAATTTTGACGATCCGAACCGTTAGATGTGTTTAAAACGTGTTTTGAAGGTCAGAAGCGAGGATTTGTCAAAAAAAAAAAAACCCCGTAAAGGCTTGATCCGAGCCATTTTTGATAAAATATGTATATGTACATTTTTATCGAAAATTGTTCGGATCAAGCCCTTCCAAGTTTTATTTTTTTACGAATCCTCGCGTTGCACCTTGAAAACACGTTTTAAACACATCTAACGATTCGGATTGTCAAAATTCGACCCCAAACAAAAAATCCCGCATCGTAGTCTATATGAGGGAGCCCTTACTAGAAAAACCTTATATATATATATATATATACAATTAGCTTCTCATAAGGGTCCCTCATGGGAGCAAAAATGCGGAACTCGTTTGTAAGAGCATCTCCAGCCCTATACCTTTTTTTTTCCTCAAATTTGAGTAAAAATTTGAGTAAAAGCTCCATTTGATACCACCATCTCCAGTCCTTGACTCAGATTTTGAACCTCTACCACCACCTGCCGCCAGCCGCCGCCGTCCGCCGCCGCAACTCTTGAAAAATCAGATCGACTTGACGACGACACCCACCATCTCTTGACGACGACAACCAGTTGACGACGACAACAGCTCCTTGACGACGACGACGACCACCACTTGAAGACGACAACCACCACCTCTCCTCCAGATCTGGACAACGACGACCACCACTCTTTGAAAAATCAACTCTCTCTTGACGACGACGACGGTGGCGGCGGCGACGACGACGACGACGGTGGTGGAAGGTGGTCTGACGACGACGACGAAGACGAGGACGGTGGTGGAAGGTGGTTCGACGGTGGTGGAAATTTGGTTCAAACCCTTTTTTCTCCCCAAATTTGAGGAAAAATTTGAGTAAAACTTGATTTGGTATGGGTTTGGTTCAAAGAGTGGAGTGAGGTTTTGGGGGTTTTTACTCAGATTTTGGTTTTGGGTTTGGGTTTGAGTCTGGGCTGGAGATGCTCTAAGCCGTTGGATTTCATCCAACGGCCCTGGTAAGAGAAGCCATTTAAGTGCCACGCGGGTCGGGATCCGGGTAAAAATAGACTCGCGGGTCATCTAATTCGGGTTACTACTTAAAGGGTCCTAACCCATTCCTCCTCATTTTGACGTTCAGAGTTGAGAGAAGAGAGAGAGAGAGCAGATCGAAAACTCACCGACGAGTACGACATCCACCGGCCGATCGAGACCAGTTCCTCTCTCTCGATCACCAAGGTCTCTCTCTCTCTCTCTCTCTCTCTCTCTCTCTCTCTCTCGCTCGTTCTTGTTCTCTCTCTCTCTCTCGTTTTCTCTATCTGTGTAGACGATTTTGTTCGAAAATCTAGGGTTTCCATACCCATTTTGATTTCGAAAAATGGGTTTGTTCGAAAATCTAGGGTTTCCATACCCAGTTACGATTTTGTTCGAAAATGTAGGGTTTCCATACGCATTTTGATTTCGAAAAATGGGTTTGTTCGAAAATCTAGGGTTTCCATACCCATTTACGATTATGTTCGAAAATCTCGTTTTCTCTATCTGTGTAAACGTTATCATGACCTGTTTCTCTATTTGTTATTAGCTTTGAAGAACTAGGGTTTCGAACAGTAGCAAAATTTTGGTGAAGTTTGTTATTAGCTCAAAATTTGGGTGTCTAATTTTTGGTATCGATCTGAAATTGAACATGTTCTAGTAGAGCTTTATGTTTGATGTGAATTCTGAAATTGTACATTTTCTTGTAGAATATAGTTTGATGTGAACATTTTCTGAAATTGAACATTCTCTGGAAATTTTTGTTTGATGTTGAACATTGAACATTCTCTAGTAGAACTTTATGTTTGATGTTAACTACTGCTTCTATCATTATTCTGATTTATATTTTGTTTTTGTGAATTTTGTTGATTAGGCCATGGCTCTTGCAAGTGTGTCACTCTGAAGACAATTCAAGTGGATTCAAGTGGATGAGCGGCAGGAACTGACCCTCTAAATCCAGTCTACTTTTATTTTTTCTGTATCAATTTTTGGGTGTTGGAAATGGCAAAACTAGTAGAGTGTATTGTTTGACAATATCAATAAATTGGATGATTTTTTGGAATTGTGCATCTTCAGTATATGATTAGATTGAATGTTTGAATTCTGAATTTGTGTTGCAAGCTTCATTTGGATTTCAAGAGTCCAATATCCCCATGTAATTTGAGAGCTATTTTGGCTGTGAAAATTCAAATTGCAGAAATCAAATTGCAGAAATAGGAATCAAAGCTTGAAGTGTATGATTCTGTATGTTTGATATATGAAATTAAAGGAATAAAATTGCATAGCACCTCTTAGTCTCTTACAAGTAATACCAACAGCGACTGAAAAAAATCCAATTCCAACAAAGCTAGTCATGTACTTTTACAATTCCAAAAGATGAACATTAAGTGCACAAATGACGCTTACATAAACATAGATTACAGAACTGAAATCCAGCCATAAACACAAACATTGCTATAAAAAAAAATCCCAAACATGGCTCATTTCCATCTCGACATTATCCCATCTTTCTTCCGAGCAGTTTCCCCATCCTGAAACAAAAATACAGTCCACTATATCAAGAAAATAAACAAAAAAATGCAGCCTCGGTTATAAGAATAATCTAGCAAATTTCTTGTACAAATCCAGTTCAAAAATAAATTTGAAAAACTAGTCATGTACAAGTAAAATCCAGTTGAACAGAATGAATTAATCAGCTGCTTGTAAACTAGTTTTTAAAATTTATCCTTTTGTGCCGGTAACGAGGATAATCCTTGGGTTTTGTTAAAATATAGTGTCTCAACCAAAGATTGAACCTTTTTATTGTCAGATGAAAATGCCCCTTTTTATTGTCAGACAAATGTTTAATATTAAGAACAACCCAACAATCCACGTTCATTAGTTCTTTTTGTTCCTCATCTTCGAAATCGAAACCGAAACCCTAGGTCTTCGAAATGGCGTTTAATCCAAATCGAAACCGAAGCAGAAACAGATAGAGAAAACGAGAGAGAGAGAGAGAGAGAAAGACCTTGGTGGTGGTTCTGTGCGATCGATCTCCGGTTTCTTCTTCTTCTTCTTCCTCCTCCTCCTTTGTTCGTTCGAAATCGAAACCGAAACCCTAGTTTTTCCGAATCCGGGAGAGGAGGAAGACAGAGAAAACGAGAGAGAGAGAGAGAGAGAGAGAGCGACCGATCGACCTTGGGCTATTCGATCTGGATATCGCCGCCTTCTTCTCCAGTGAGCGTGGTCTGTGTTTTTTATTTGGGAAAATGAGGAGAAGACCCGTTATGTAATAAGGTGACCCATATGTGAGTTTTGACCCGCGAGATGGGTTCCGACCCGGGTCTGGGATCCGCGAGATGTGTTTTAAAATCCAAGCCGTTGGATCTCATCCAACGGCTGAAACAAGAGGTCCGCATGGATGGCTAGTATAAGTGACCCTTATGTGAAGTGGATTGTATATATATATATATATATATATATAAGATGAGCTTCTAATGAGGACCTCACCATGAGGACTTCCATGAGGACTTCACCATCCGGACCAAATTTTCATGATCCGAACCGTTAGATGTTTTTAAAATGCATTTTTAAAGGTCCACGCGGAAAATCTTCAAAAAAAAATACCCGGAAGGGCTTGATCCACACAGTTTTTGTTAAAAACGCTATATATAGCGTTTTTAACAAAAACTGTGTGGATCAAGCCCTTCCGGGTATTTTTTTTTGAAGATTTTCCGCGTGGACCTTGGAAAATGCATTTTAAAAACATTGAGCGGTTCGGATCGTCAAAATTTGGTCCGGAAACACAAAAAAGGGGCAGGTCCGCATAGAACTTCCAATGAGGGAGTCCTCATTAGAAGCTTACTGTATATATATATAGGAAGCGGTTCTTATAAGGGTTCCCTTACAAAAAATTTACGGGAAAAACGTTCTAAACCGTTAGATCACGTTAAGGCCATCAACGGCTGAGATTAAAAAACCCACACGCGGGTCGATTGGCGGGTCAAAATTGGTTCGCGGGTCAGGATCCGGGTTAAAACCCCATCCGGATCCCTCCCCTCCCATTTGACGCTATTCGACAGAGAGAGAAGAGAGAGAGAGAGAGAGAGAGAGAGAGAGAGAGAGAGAGAGAGAGAGAGAGAGAGAGAGGAGGCGATTCGAAGACGACGACGAACCAGACGAAATCCAAGGTGAATCTCTCGTTCTTTCTCCTCCTCCTCTCTCCTATCTTCTTCTTCGTATGAACTGATTTCTTATGAAATCGATTTGTGAGCTTTTAGGGTTTCAACCGTCGAACAGAAATCGAAGAACAAGAGGTCGAAGAACAAGAAATCTCAGGTATATCTCTCTTCTCTCTCTTCCCTCGCTCTATTTGGTCGAAGAGCATGAAATCGATTTGTTGGTTTTTTCAAATTTTAGGGTTTCGTGATTTTGAAATTTGAAATTTTGAAACCCTAATTTTTGATTTCAAAATTTGAATTTTGAAACCCTAATTCGTGAATAATCATCCCTTCATTTAGTTAGCCTAAGATCTAGTATTCCTGATGCTTACTTCCTCTGCTATTGTATCGGGCTCGTTTGAGATTGGTTTGTTACATAAACAAACCAAGTTTGGAACATTTTTATAAAGCTCGTTAAGTTTTCAAATGTTTTTGAATGAAGCTCGAACAAGTTATTGTTCAGCTCATTCCACTTTTGGTGTTACAAAAATTCAAGCTACTTGACAGTAGTTCGTGGTTGGCTCAATTAAAGCTCGTTTGAGTACGATTTGCTCTTGATCAAGCCAAGTTTAAACAATCAAGTGTTCGGCTCGTTCAGTTTTCTTATCAGCCCTAGCAATAAAAATGCAATTTCAGTCCAAGGAACATTTGTTTATCCATTTTTTTTTTGCTCTTATTCAGGGAGCAAATTCGTTGCATTTTTGAAACTTGAATTTATCAAAGAATGCCCTTTTAGAGCATCTCCAATTGGTTGCATTCTGTTTGCATCTATTTCTAAATCTGGTGAATCTACATTCTGTTCTTCACTTGCTGCTGCTGCTGCTTCTGATTCTATTTTGGTGAATCTACATTCTGTTTGTTGGGTTTGTGGCTGTTCAGTGTGTGGTTTATTTACAGAACGTGAATGTTGTTGCGATACCAGGAAGTGAACATGGTGATGCTGTTGTGTTTGAATCTGTGCTCATCGTGGTGGTCTTGATGAAGTTGGATTCTTAGTCGTGAGAAGATGCCGACATGCGGAGTTGGAGATGAAGAAAGACGACCTGTGATTTCTAGCTTTTCTACTTTCATCAAATTTCTTTGTAATTTTATGGTTAATGGAGTAGTGGTATGAGACACATTTTTCCAAGAAGGCTAGGAGTTCATTAAAGAACATCGAACATCGAACTAATGTATTCATTAAAGAACTTGAACTTAGAAGGCTTCAAGATCTTGATATTACAGTGTTCTGGAAACAGATTTCTGGGTTTGGTTTCACAATCTATTGTAGCAGTATTGCATTAGCACTTCATTGAATGGAACTCTGTCACAGACTCACAATGGTTTGATCCATTCTAAATCGGGTGTACTTTGAATTTTCCTTTCAGTAGTTCCTTTGCTGGAGTTACCTAGATTATAAGAAAGACATCATGAGATGGCATAAATGGTTTGTTCCAAAAGCAATCAAAGGAGTACTTATTAGGTTATTTAGTTGTCTAATGGCTTGTTCCAAAAGGAGTACTCGGGTTACTTGCTATACGCCCACAATTTGTAGCTTTGATCACTACAAATCAACCAGCCAATTTTAACATCATGTATGGATGCTTTTTGTTCTTCTCAATCTCAGTTATGAAAAGAGGATTGACATCCTTCACAAAACAGAATGCTTGTGAACCAACTCCACAAAATATAATCTGAACATAACTGCAGAGTAGTAAGCAACAGGAAGTGATCAAAATTAAACCTATTCAAGTGCTTAAACCTGTCGTGTCTGTATTGTGTCTTGAAATATGTATCATGTTTTCAGGAAAATTCGACAAAGTTTCCTTTGTTTTCTGTCTAACCCGACGTCACGACGTCTCAATCAGCAGCAGTCACAATAGTAAAAAAGAACAAAACAACCGTTCAATATGTAATTTAGACTCATGCCGAGTCGCACATTGCAATTGAAACGAATTTTTTTACATAATGTTTACAAACCAAAACAAGCAGAACGAGAAATATGGCATCTGCTAGTTTGGCAGACATGAATTCATAATATTTTACAAAAGAGGTATGAACCGAACATAATCATCACCGTCTACCCTAAGTTCTATGTACAAGCAAAATGGGGAAAAAAAACAAGTGTTGGTTGCATCTCTTTCTGCCTTTCTTGACACTCCATAGTCGTATCCTCCATCAACTCTGCCTCTTCATCCCAAAAGTAATTTGTTGCCTTCATTATGTATGTGTTGTCCTCAAAAAATACCTAGACTCTTAGCAACAACTTCCAAATTACACATAGATTACAGAACTTCCAAATTACTGCCACAAGGTTACATTAAAAAATTCTTGTAAGCCAACATGCCAGCAGTAGAACTTCCAAATTACTTCCACAAGGTTACACATACAAATTCTTGTACTTCGTCAATGAATGAGATTGTCCTGCAAAAAAATATAACTTTAACCTACATTCCAGATTGAAATTCCAAATTCAAATAACATATTGAGAGACCAAAAAAAAACAGGTGCAAACACCACTTTCCAGAGGCAAATTCCAGATTCAAAAAACAGGTGCAAACACCACTTTCCATTCAAGAAACATATTCAAAAAAAAGTGCAAACACCACTTTCCGATTCAAAAACAAAACAAAAAAGCCACTTTCCGCAAAAACCACCACTTTCCGAGGCAAATTCCAGATTCAACAACAGGTGCAAACACCACTATCTACAAGCAAATTCCAGATTCAACTAACACATTCAGTAACAGCAACTCGTTCACAAAGATTGATCTATAAGGTTGAACATGAATCACTAATAAAAAAAAACAGAAACACCAAAACAAAGAATAGGAAAATGAAGACATGACATACAGGTATGCTAGGAAATGCAAAAATCAACTAGACCTAGTGTAATGTCCTAAATGGAAAGAAACATTTAGAGAGAGAGAGAGATGGCCCAAGTACAGAACTATTATCGAGCCCACAACCTACGAACAAAATAACCCTAATTTACAAATTGAAACCTAAATCGAACAAAAGAACTCTACCCTAGTTTGGGTTTCTTAAATCGGGTAAATAATAGGATTTCTTCAATCTGAGAGAAATCGAAGTAACTAAAAAAAAAAAAACGTAACCCTACTGTAGTATGTCGATCGAACCAGAGAGAGATGGATAGAGAGAGAAAGAAAAAGAGAGATATACCTGAGATTTCTTGTTCTTCGACCTTTTGTTCTTCGATTTCTGTTCGTCGGTTAAACCCTAAAAACCAACAAATCGATTTCGTCTGGTTTATCAGTTCATACGAAGAAGAAGATAGGAGAAAGAGAGAGAGAGGAGGAGAAACAGCGAGAGAGATTCACCTTGGAGATTTCGATATCAATGGCCTTGTTCGTGGTTCGCCCTCTCTCTCTCTCTCTCTCTCTCTCTCTCTCTCTCTCTCTCTCTCTCTTCTCTTCTCTTCGTCGAACCAGGAGAAATGGGAGGGGAGGGATCCGGATGGGGTTTAAACCCGGATCCTGACCCGCGAACTCATTTTACCCGCCCGGCTGATCCGCGTGTGGTTTTTAAAATCTCAGCCGTTCATGGTTTGATGGGATCCAATGGCCAGAAATGGTTTCCCTCATTTTATTTGTGAGGGAACCCTCACTAGATACTTACTGTATATATATATATATATATACGAAATCTTTCCCATCAGGACTCCCTGATGAGCTTTCCATCAGGGACTCCTATTTCCCGATCAAATTTTCACTATCCGAACCGTCCAATGTGTTTAAAAGGTGTTTTTAAGGGTCCCCATGAAAAATTAGTGAAAACAAATACCGGGAAGGGCTTGATCCGATCAGTTTTCGATAAAAACTGTATATATGCATTTTTATCGAAAACTGATCGGATCAAGCCCTTTCCGGTATTTTTTTCACTGATTTTTTATGGGGACCCTTAAAAACACCTTTTAAACACATTGGACGGTTCGGATTGTGAAAATTTGATCAGGAAATAGGAGAATTGGAGGGCTCCCTGATGGGAAGTCCATCAGGGAGTCCTGATGGGAAGCTCACTGTATATATATATATTGATATACAATCCGGTTCCTATCAGGACTACTGGATTTACCTTATATCCGAACTTTTCACGTCAGCCGTTGGATCTCATCCAACGGCTCTGATAAAACAAAGGGGCTCGCGGGTCAAAAACATAGGATCCGGGTCATTTTTACCTCTCGGGTCATATGGACCATTCCGGATCCTCATTTCTCATTCCACGCTAGTTTGAAACAACAGAAGAGAGAGAGAGAGAGAGGCGATTGAGAAGAAACGCGAAGGAGGTGTAAATCGATCAATTTGTTGAACATCGATCAAAGGGAAAAACAAATTGAAGGAGGAGGAGACGTAATCGACATCCTCAATATCTAATAGCAAGTAAATAAGGGTAACGACTAACAAGTCTCACCTTAAATGAGAAATTGCTAAATGAGTACAACACATTAAGGTTTGGAGCAGAGAATTCTGTCAAATGTCCACATTCATCCCCCTGTAATCAAGACGCATATTAGAACACCAATTAGCTAGACCAAGAAAAGCAAGTGACCTTGATATACTTTTATTCTAAACAGGATAATATGCAGTAGAAAATCAAATTCGAACATAATTTCAAATTAATTCAAGGCGTAGCCATATGCATATGCATGTCAGTATATTTGAAGCAATCAGATCTGAATTCGCGAAGTCTTCAGCTAGAGCAACATATTTTGTAGGATATTTGAGTTTTGATTTGATTCACCGAGTATCACGTGCAGAGAGATTCACATGATGTAGTTTCACTAGCAGTGACCATCAAGAGACCCTCTTCCACAAAATCAACACACACACACACAGATCTCCTTCGACAGGATTGCAAATCGAAAAAAACCCTAGTTTTGTCTACATATATCAAACCAGAAACGAAGAAAGAGAGAGAGAGAGTGAGAGACCTTGTGGTTGTCGATTTAGTGTTTGGGCTTCTTCGATTTCATCTTCTCCTCCTCCGATTTGTTCTTCCCGTTTGATGGATTCTTCTTCGGCCGCCGCCTCTCTCTCTCTCTCTCTCTCTCTCTCTCTCTTCAAATTCAGCGTGAATGAGAAGTTAGGATCCGGGAAGGGGTGTGACCCGCGAGTTATATTAACCCGGATCCGGGATCTGTTTGACCCGCGAACTCCTTTTCTCTTATCAGAGCCGTTGGATGAGATCCAACGGCTGAAACAAAAAGTTCGGATTTAACCTATGTCAGGCCGTCCGGATTGGAACCGGATTATATATATATATATATATATATATATAGGAAGTATCTAGTCCGGGAATCCCGGAATCCGGGATACACCTTCCCGATATTTTTTTTTATGATCCGAACCGTCCAATGTGTTAAAAACGTGTTTTTAAGGGTTTCCACAAGAAATCGTCAAAAAAATAAAAATACTGGGACGGGCTTGATCCAAACAGTTTTGTGAAAAACTGTATGTAAAAAACTGCTCGGATCAAGGTCTTCCCTGTAATTGTTTTTGATGATTTCTCACAAGGACCCTTAAAAGCACATTTTAAACACATTGGACGATTCAGATCATGCAAAAACACATTTTAAAACCTTCAAAACACCCAAAACCCTTCAATCCGGGATCCTTGATAGGATCCGTGGCGTATATATATATATATATATAGGGAGCATTTCCTATAAGGGAGCCCTTACATAGTACGGTGCGGGATTTTGTGTTCGAGATTGAATTTTGACGATCCGAACCGTTAGATGTTTTTAAAACGTGTTTTTAAGGTCCAACGCGTGGATTTGTGAAAAAAAAATACCCAGAAGGGCTTGATCCGAGTAGTTTTCGATAAAAATGTATATATACATTTTTATCGAAAACGGCTCGGATCAAGCCCTTACATATATTTTTTTTTCACAAATCCACGCGTTGGACCTTAAAAACACGTTTTAAAAACATCTAACGGTTCGGATCGTCAAAATTCGATCTCGAACACAAAATCCCGCACCGTAGCTATATAAGGGCTCCCTTATAGGAAATGCTCCCTATATATATATATATAGGAAGATGTTCTATTGAGAACTCTCTCAAAGATCTCCTCCGTGAGGACCACCCTTTTTTTTTATTTTCCGGACCAAATTTCGACGATCCGAACCGCTCAATGTGTTTAAATCATGTTTTCCATGGCCAACGCGAGGAATCACAAAAAAAAAATACCCGAAAGAGCTTCATCCGAGCGGTTTTTCATAATAACCATACATATATAATTTATTGAAAAATGCTCGAATGAAGCCCTTCCGAGTAGTTGTTTTGGACGAATCCTTGCGGTGACCCTTAAAATCACATTTTAAACACATTGAGTGGTTCAGATCGTCGAGATTTGACCCCGATCCATGAGGTCCGCAAATTACGAGTTTGAGGGAGTCCTTAGTAGAACGGGAATTCTATATATATACACCGGTGATCCAGTCAAGGATCCCGGATTGAAAGTTTTTGGGTGTTTTGAAGGTTTTAAAAATTATTTTTGCATAATTCAAACCGTCCAATGTGTTTAAAACTAGGGCTGCTCAAAAAACCCGGTGAACCGTGAATCCGGTCCGGACCGAACCGATCCGTACCTTTTGGATTTTAACCGTGGATTAATGGTCCGGTCACGGATTCAAAAAATAAAAAACCGTGACTTTTGGATCGGACACGGATTTTGATTTTGAAACCGTGGATTAACCGATCCGGACCGTGAGATTTTTATTATATATAATTTTATCACTTTTATAATTATAGTTATATAGATATTATTAATTTAGCAGACTTACGGTTTGGTTGTACTGTTGTAGGAGTTATGGTGCGAATATTGTTATCTCTATAAAATCTAGGGGGTAAAAGTGTTATAAGTGCTACTACATATACTCTCTGTTTGTGAGTGAACTGAAAGTAACTATCTGCTATTGTCTTTGTGAGTGAACCGGAAGTAACTATCTGCTATCTTTTGTGGTAATATAAGTTTGTGCCTTTGTTTGTTCAGTTATATAACTATCTGCATTACTGCCTTTGTTGTTTTTTTATTGGGATTTCCAACTTTGAACTTTCTATTTAGTGCATTTGCTACTTGCTAGTGCCTTACTGCCTTTGTTTGTTGTTTTTTCCGAATAAGTTGAAAATCCGCGGATTAATCCGGAACCGATCCGTGACTCGCGGTTCGGATTGGAACCGAACCGTGAGACTTTTGGATCGGACACGGATTGTATTTTCAAAAAACCATGACTCGTAGATTAGGATTGGATTCATGCCAATCCGAACCGATCCGGGCCGCGAGCACCCCTATTTAAAACGTGTTTTCAAGGGTCCCTGCGAGAAATCATAAAAAAAAAATGACCGGGAAAGGCTTGATCCGAGCAGTTTTTCACAAAAACTCTTTTTTTTTATGATTTCTCGCGGGGACCCTTGAAAACACGTTTTAAACACATTGGACGGTTCAGATCATGAAAATTTGGTCCGGAACTATGAGTCCCGGACTTAGGGATCCTGGACTAGATCGGGACTCTATATATATATATACAATGGACTTCCAGTCCAGCCTCCCGGAAATGTACAAAATCCGGACTTCGATCGCTGGCCGTTGGATTGTGGCCAAAAACGGATTAAAATCAAATTCGCGGGTCATATGGACCGGGTAATATGATACCGGGTTGTACGAAACGGATCATTATAAAGTCTCCAGATCCACGGGTTTCCCCTCATTTTACGTTTTGCAGAGAGAGGAGAGAGAGAGAGAGAGGCGATTGAGAAACCCACCGTCGCGATCCAGATTACACCACCAAAAACCCTACACCGAGGAAGAAGAACTCCAGGTATTGTCTCTCTTTCTCTCTCTCTCGAACGATCTCGATATCTCTTTCTTCGGTTGATTTGAAAAATCGAAACACTACATTTGAAAAAACTGTAGATCTACTCGTTGTCTCTCTCTCTCTCTCTCTCTCTCTCTCTCTCTCTCTGTGTGTGTGAGAGAGAGAGACTTCGATGTCACAGAAACCCTACGCTTTTCGTTTTTCAAATTTTTTAAAAAACTAGGGTTTGGATTCCATAGTTGCTCTAGTGGTTTTGCTAAAAATTTTTCCTTTGTTGTACAGATAAAAGAGCCACGACAAGCAGATTGGTACTAGGTATGTTAAGTGAGTTTTCGACTCTGTGTTTTTTTTTTTTTTTGAAAAGAGGTACCAGTTTTCGTTTTGAATTGTTATGTGTGTCTTATGAAACCATTTGTTGCATTCATTAGCCTTCGTTGCAGATTGGTACCATTGGTTGCATTCATTAGCATTGGTTGCCTTGGTATTGGCCAAGTACAGAATCAGTTTTTACCTTTTCACCAAATTGAATGCATTTTTTCATGCATGGGCTACCAGAAAGATTTCAGCTCTACCTTCTCCTCTATGTCCATAACTAAGATCTTGCATTTTCATCAACATTTATTAGCCTTGGACAATGATGGGAATTTCGCCTAACTTCCAGAGCTGGACTGTTTAGATGCAGGTTTTCATTGATTTTGTTCACCATTTTTGTCTGTTAAAACATGGAATGTGCCTAAATTAAAGTACCTACTATTGGTTTGTGACTGTGCCTAAATGACTTTGTATTTGTTCCCATTTCCCGTGTTATCTTATTTTGATAATTTTTTCTTTCGTAGAATGGATTCTTTCGAAGATACAGAAATATGCTCACCGTCACCATGTCCACCTACACTGTGTCAATCATCTGGAAATTCTTGTAATCAAGTTTACACTCCTCAAGTTAGAAATGAGTTGATACCAAAACTTGGGCAACATTTTGACACATTAGAAGAGGTTCACTCCTTCTACAACAATTACGCTAGAGAATCAGGATTTGGTACTCGAATTAACTCTAGCAAAAAGAGTAGAGACAATGAAATCATTAGGAAGGAGTATTGTTGTTACAAAGAAGGGTTGAGAAAACCTAAGGCAAACAATGTTGAACCTAGTATCCGGAAGCGAGGGCTTACTAGAGAGGGTTGTGGGGCAAAACTAGCTGTTGTGAAAGACAAGTCAGGTGCAGGGTTTGTTGTCTCCCAATTTTTCGACGGTCATAACCACCCTCTTACAACGCCTAAGAGGGTGCATTTGTTGCATTCTCACCGGGAAGTGTCCAATGCCAAAAAGGCTTTAACAACACAGTTGTCCGCTGCAAATGTGCCAACATGCCAACAAATGAGTATTTTAGCGGTGCAATCGGGGGGTATTGAAAATGTTGGATGTTCTCAACAAGACCTTTACAACGCAGAAAGGGATAGGAGGAAAGTGTTATTGGGACAAGACGCCAAAATGTTGTTAGAGCACTTTAAGGATGAACAAAAAACCAACCCGGGTTTTACATATGCGATTAAGGAGGATGATGAGGGGAAATTAAGTCACTGTTTTTGGGCTGATGCCATCTCTAGGAAGTCGTACCAGTATTTTGGGGACGTGGTGGTGTTTGATACCACTTACAAGACAAACCGGTATAAAATGATGTTCGCCCCTTTGTTAGGGGTTAATCACCACGGGCAGACGACTCTTTTTGGGTGTGCCTTTTTAAATGATGAACTCACTAGTTCTTTTGAGTGGCTGTTCAATGAATGGTTGAAAGCAATGCCAGCAGGCCCACCGAAAATGATCATTACCGATCAAGATCCTGCAATGACAAAGGCAATTGCTACTACTCTTCCGAATACACATCATAGGTATTGCATATGGCACATTGTGACCAAATTTTCCGAAAAATTAGGTGCAATATCTTATAAAGAACATTATGATGAGTTCAAAAGTTGCATATGGAAATCCGAAACCCCATCAGAGTTTGAAGCAAGATGGATACAAGTTGTGGAGAAAGCTAACTTGTCTTCCAATGAATGGTTGAAAAGCATGTTCAACATTCGTGACAGATGGGTTCCGGTGTACATGAACCATATGTTCTCAGCTCACATGACTAGCAGCCAAAGGGCTGAAATTTCACATGCTTTCTTCAAGAGGTATTTGTCTCCACATAATTCTTTGTGGGATTTTCTCTCCCGGTTTGAAAGGGCACTTGCAACTATACGGCATAACGAATTGGATTTGGATCACAAGGATATCAATGAGAAGCCAATCTTGAAAACCCTGTGGGGCATGGAGGACACAATGAGTCAAATTTATACACGAAAAATGTTTTACAAGTTTCAAGACGAGATCTTTCAACTCCAGGCATATGAGGTAACTTTAACATTTGAGGATGCACATAAACGGTTGTACAATGTTAAGAGGGATGTAGAGAATGCTCCAAAGGGTCGCGAGGTGTCGGTAGAGAAGTCGTCGAACTATGTTGCTTGCAGTTGTAAGATGTTTGAAACTGACGGGATTCCGTGTCGGCACATATTGGCGTACTTCAATTTTGTGCATGTTAGGAAACTACCTGATAATTACATCTTACGGAGGTGGACGAAATCAGCAAAAGCTGGAAGAGTTAGACACGACTTGGGTGGGGGGAGGAAAGAAATATGTGACACTTCTGTGTTAATGAGGCGGAGTAAGCTTTTCCTTCGTTCTTCAAATGTAATTGATGAAGCTGTGTTAACTGAAGAGGGAAGTAAAATTTACGATGAAGCTTTGGACTTTGCTGAAAAGAAGCTTGCAGCGTTAAAGCTAAGTAGCGGGGAAGATGCCGAAGAGAGTGTTGTTGGAGAGTCTATTCCTCTGGACACCCAAGGTTCTACTTTGAAAGAACCAAATGTTGCTAGACCAAAGGGTGGTGGTAAAAGACTAAAGGGAGGAAAAGAGAAGAGTGTGAAGAAGAAGAGGCGTTGTAATGGTTGCGGGTTGGTAGGAGTTTCGCATGACAAACGAAATTGTCCCAAACTTCTAGCTATGTAAGTGTGTGCAAATTTCACTGTTACAATAATTGATTAAATGGTAAATGTAGTAATTTATTTTTTGTTTGCCGTAGGTCTTCTCAAGCATCACAAATCGACGACGAGGACGACGGCGAGGATGAGGATGAGGACGACGATGACGAAAGCATGGACTATGATGAAAATTGTAAGTGATTGTTATTTATTATTTATGGAATTAGGTTGAAGATTGTAGGTAATTTGTTTTCAACTCCAGTTATTGTAATTGGTTGGCCTTATATGTTGAAGTTTGTGCCAATGCAGAAGCTGCTGGATTTGGTTGCTCACTGGTCACTGGTTGCTCACTGGATTTGCTTGCGAAGTTGGATTTCCTCAAAATTCAGTCACTGTTTATCTATCTTTTTGTAAAAATTGAATCTGTATTGTAAGGCACTCAAACTGTTGGTCACTGGATATTAACTTGTAAGGCACTGTAATTGCACTGGAAATTACACAATGAGTGCAATTTGTATTGGTGACTGCTGACTGGAACTTTGCTCATTGTTTTTAGTGCATTGGATTTACTTTGCTCACTGGATTTACTTTGCTCACTGGATTTGCTAGACATGGTTGCTCACTGGATTTTCTGGACATGGTTGCTCACTGGATTTCCTTTGCAAACTGTATTTCAATTGTATTAAACCTTTAAGACCTTGGTTGAGTTTGAAATCTTCAAAGTCAGTTCTGCCACTGATCGGACAACTCGAGTTTTGACAGTTCTGTGGAAGTGCTTGGTTGAGTGTCTGCCTTGTTTGATGTCTCCCAGTTTAATAAGTTTTGACTGTGTTTGGTTACTAGAATGTTTTAAGAAATGGGAATGTGGTGATGTTATTGGTATCTGTGGAAGTGCTTGGTTTTAAGAAATGGGAATGTGTTTGGTTACTAGAATGCTTGGAAGCACTTCGTTCAATGTTTCATAGAAACTGTCTAATTCAAACATACACTTTCATGCACTTTGGTCACTGGTCACTGGATTTGGACAGTCACTCCACTGGATTTCGCACTTTGCACTGGAATTGCACGGTCACTGCTCACTGGAACTTGTGCACTTTCCTCACTGGGACTAGGCACGGGAATGCCTTACAAAACAAATCAAAATACATAGCCACCTATTGAAACCCTCTTACTAATTTATTTATTGAAATCTGTTGAATTTAACTGATGGGGATCTCATAGGAATAGAATCAGCTTCAAGTTGAGTGAAATGAGGGCTCCATTTGAATAAAAAGAAAATGGCAACAGTTTTCATAAGAGACAAAAACTTCCATCAGAGACATTTACAGTACCACTCATGACTTGAATACAAACAGTACGAAATCCTAAACACAGTTGTGGCCCAAAACATAACAAAACGAATTTCAAAAAAAATTTACAGTTACAACTTCATGGCAAATAGTTCCCATTTCCAACAATTATAGTTTTCCTTGTGAACCACAAGATGATGCATGCACATAGAAGAATCAAACTCTTCCACTTGTACGAGACCACTTTACCTTCTACAGCCATCAACTTCTTGTTCAGCTTCTTGTTCTCTTTCACTAATTCTTGCACAACTTTTTCCCTTTCTTGACACTTGAAATGTAAAGCACGATTTTCACTTTCTAAAGCTTCAATTTTGTCCTCCATTTGTTTCTCTTTAGGGGCTGGGTCAATCCAATAAAAGTAATCGCAATTTTTCTTGCCTTTCTCCTATATAGCATAAGAATTAACTTAAAGACTACATTTTATTACGTAATTAGCATTCATAATTAAAACATGTAATTTATTACCTCATAATTGCCACAACCTAAGAATCTCCTTCCTGGATTTTCTTTTGCCTTTGACTTCCTTATGGGGGAGGGCTTCCCACAATTGCAAATAGGGTATTCAAGTTGGAAGGTTGAAGAGGCAGAGGAGGAGGACGGCATGGCTTCCCACATTCATGCAACGACAATAAAAAGGGAACAATAGACAATAAAAAGGGAACAATAGAACAATGCAATTCAATCTTCATCACTAACAGATTCAGGTTACAGCAAGCATACATGTTCTTCATCACAATCTCAAACAAAGCCCAACCACATTTAGTCATGCCAAACTAACACCAGTCAAAGGGGATTTCATTTCAGTCCAAACATATAGTCATGGCAAACTAACACCACTGAAAGGGGGATTTAATCCAAACATATAGTCATGGCAAACTAACACCAGTGAAAGGGGGATTTAATCCAACCATATAGTCATGCCAAACTAACACCAGTGAAAAGGGGGATTTAATTTCAGTCCAAACTAACAACAACAAAAAGAAGACTTAATTCAGTCCAAACGACCAAGTCTAATAATGCTATAGTTTGGCACTGAGTACAGAGATATAAACAAAGACAAGGAACTGAGACATATCATACACTTTCAAGACTAATAATGCTCTAAGTTGGCACTCACAGTACAGAGATATTCAAAAATTTCGAAAACAGAGACAAGGAACTCAGTACAGAGTCAAAAATTTCAAAAATTTATTTCAAAATTTCGAAACCCAAAATTATTTTTCAAAATTTCAAATGTTTTTTCGGGAACCATAGTTTTTCGAAATACAAAAGATTAATTCAACCCTACTCTTCCAAATCGAAAAAAGCCGTTCGAACCCAATATGCACAGGATCGAACAATGTAGCGAGAGAGAGAGAGAAAAGGAGAGAGGGAAAGACTAGATTAAAGACCGAGATAGAGATCTAGTCGCTTCGTCTTCGCCGTTCGACCTGAAAAGACAAAAAAAGTTAGGGTTTATGAAAAAAAAAACACGAAATAGAGACAAAAAAAGTTATGGTTTCTGTGACATCGAAGTCTCTCTCTCACACACACACAGAGAGAGAGAGAGAGAGAGAGAGAGAGACAACGAGTAGATCTACAGTTTTTTCAAATGTAGTGTTTCGATTTTTCAAATCAACCGAAGAAAGAGATATCGAGATCGTTCGAGAGAGAGAGAGAGAGAGACCATACCTGGAGTTCTTCTTCCTCGGTGTAGGGTTTTTGGTGGTGTGGTCTGGATCGCGACGGTGGGTTTCTCAATCGCCTCTCTCTCTCTCTCCTCTCTCTGCAAAACGTTAAATGAGGGGAAACCCGTGGTCTCGAGACTTTATAATGACCCGGTGGGTTTCTCGTATCAATCTCTCTCTCCATATGACCCATATGATCATAACTTTGATTTTAATGAGTTTTTGGCCGTGGATCAACGACTTTATAATGATCAAGTCCGGATTTTGTACATTTCATATTACCGAGGTGATAAGTCCATTGTTATATTTTAATATATATATAGGAGCATTTCTATAAGGGAGCCCTTGGATTAGATCGGTGCGGGATTTTGTGTTCGGGATCGAAGTTTTGTATCCGAACCGTTAGATGATGTTTTCAAAACGTGTTTTTAAGGTCCATGGATTTGTGATAAAAATATATGTAGGATCCGAGCTTTTCGATAAAAATGTATATGTACATTTTTATCGAAAACTACTCGGATCAAGCCCTTTGATGAACACTTCCATGAGGACTTAAATACGCGTGGATTTGTGAAAAAATATATGTAAGGGCTTGATCGCATAAAAATGTATATGTACAAAAACCATCTTTTAAAAACATCTAACGGTTCGGATCGTCAAAAATTTTCCCGCACCGTAGCTATATAAGGGCTCCCTTATAGAAATGCTCCCAATAAATACAGCGGATTTGTGAAAAAAATATATGTATCAGTTTTAAAAATGTACATATACATTTTTATCGAAAACTACTCGATCAAGCCCTTCGGGTATTTTTTTTTACAAATCCTCGCGTTGACCTTAAAACACGTTTTAAAAACATCTAACGGTTCGGATCGTCAAAATTCGATCCCGAACACAAAATCCCCCGCACCGTAGCTATATAAGGGCTCCCTATAGGAAATGCTCCCTATATATATATAGGTTCCACTTTTAACCGGACTCGGGACTTCCGACCTCCGTGATCCGAGCATTTTTTGACGATCCGATTCGTCAATGTGTTGAAGGTGTTTTCAAGGGTCCACGCGAAAATCTTCAAAAAAATACCGGGAAGGGCTTGATCCAAGCAATTTTCGCAAAAAATATATATTTACAGTTTTTGCGAAAAATGCTTGGATCAAGCCCTTCCCGGTATTTTGTTTTTGAAGATTTCCCGCGTGGACCCTTGAAAACACCTTCTGAACACAATGGACGGCTCGGATTTTCCAAAAATAATTTGCAACACAAAAAAATCACTTTTTTCTTATTAACGGGAGGGTTTGGACTAGAAAACACATAAAAATATATATAAAAACACACGCTTTTGTTCTGGGTTATATTGTAATGATCTAACCAGCTGACTTCGTTTAAATGGATAAAATAAGATGTCCTGCTAAAATCCAGCTCAGTCCAATATTGATAAGTGTTTGATCCAAACAGTTATTCAAAAAACTTGACAGGAATTGGTATTCTCAGAATTGATTGGATCGAACACTTACCATCATTCAAATGAGTTGATTTCGACAAACATGAAATAACTCACCTACGATCCCCATAGTCGCCGCTTTTGAGATCTACGTCACCCACTTGAGCATAAATCATCGGCGGTTGTGGCAGCAGTGGGGATCATGGTCGCCTGGGATCGTGGTCGGCGGTGGCAGTGGTGGGGATCGTGGTCGGCGATGGCTGCTCCCCTTCTCCTCTGTATCGACTCAGAAGGGGGAAGGGATGAGAGATGTCCGATGAGCAATTTTATAAACGACGTCGTTTTAGACCCGGTTGTGTACCCAGAAGTGGCAACCCTGACGTGTACCATTTGGCTCCATATAAAATGCAAGCATCAAGGTTGACGGTTAACTAATTTGCCCGACACTTAAATAATTTCTCCATTGTGGGGGGTCACCACGTTCGGAATCCGAATGAGTGGTCCTCTAACTTTTGACCGACAATGGGATCATAACATACAGTTATAACAATCTCGTACTACTGCCCTACTTTATAAGGATCATTTCTCTACCAGAACAATCTCGTATATATTAATACATTAATGCACTTACTATATTATGTAATCAATTTTTAAAATCTTTCCTAACCCCAAACATTCCGTATATCTAATAAATAATTGCTCATTTAACAGCTAAACAAAAAAATAAAATAATAATTCATTGATTGTTGGACTCATTCCGACCAAACACAACTAAAAACCTCACTTCTTCTTCTACTGCTTCTGAACTCCTCCATTTTTCCACTCCAAAACCCCTCCTCCTCATATCTACCCACTTTGCTTTTAAATCTGTTTTATGCAAAAACCCAGATGAGAATTTGATTAAATATGAGGAGGTTGAATAGAAATTACAATGATCCACTCAGGAATCATGCCGTTTCCCTGGCTCCGGAAACTAAATATGGGTTGAATCCGATGAAGTTGATGGGGATTTTAGTCGCTTGTTTGATGCTTCTTTCGGTTGTGTTTTCAGTCTCTGTGATTCTGGAGGACCTTCCTTCTGAGAGCATTTGGTCGGGTGCCGAATCTAGGGTTCTTCAAGAAAAACCTCACCAAGAAGGTATTTCAAATTTGATTTTTTCTTTTTGTCGCAATCGATTAAGGGGTTTAAATAATGCAAGTGGTTCTTTTTTTTTTTTTTTTTTTTTTTAAGAATTTCTTTTGTGATTTAATAATGTCTTCAGTGGTTATATATAAGATAATTTTTTCTGGGTTTCCTCGCTAATGCAGTACTTAATTTTTTCTGGGTTTCTTCACTAATGCAGTATTTTAATTTTTTGGGTTTCTTCACTGATGCAGCATTGGTTTATGTGAAGATGGATTGTTATTTTTTAGATGAAAACCAGTGCATGCATGCTCGACAAATTCGTGGATGCTAGTCTCATGTGTCCACGCACAATGGGACCACCGAGATCATATTTTTTCATTTCCCTGAACACATTTTTTAGATGAAAACCAGGGCATGCATGCTCGACAAATTCGTGGATGCTCTCATGTGTCCACGCACCTGTGGTGACTGTCGTCCGTTTGACCCTCTTGAATGAACCCTTCAACTGGTAGATTAGACTCCCCTGATCTCTGGTTTTTCCTGCACAAGTGACACCCGGCGTTAGTGCCAAACCTGGCCGGAATGTGGCCGGGATGGCATTCCAACGGTGTAGTGAGTACTTGCAAGAGAGTGAAGTACAGAGTAGTTTGAGAGTGGAGAGCAAGGGCAATTACAGAGTAGTTTGGGTTTGATATTGCTCGGCCCGGCCCACGGATGGACCTTATAGGTCTTCTATTAGCTGATCGGAGCCCATTGGCCCGTCTAGCCTTTTCTCTTCGGACCCTCATCGTTCGGCCCACTACAGGACCCACCGAGATTATAACCGAGCCGTTCATTTTGTTGAAAATATAATTGTCACACCATTTCTTAGAAGTCCAATTTGACTTGATCAAGCTCTTATTGATATCCGAATAACCTAGATTTTGGCATGAAAACACATCTAGAGTTACAAAATGAACGGCTTGGATCCTCCAGTGGGATTGTGATGGATCCCAATGTGCGAGGGTATCTTGATCGAAAGCGAAAGGTTACGCGGCACCTTATTTCTTTTGAGGAAGCTTGTGTTGCCCCTGGCTGAGCTCTCCCACTTTGGTCAAGATTTGTGCTCATTATTATGCAAATTACATTGGTTGACCAACAAACTATTGGGTCATTTGCCGACTGGATTAGATGGTTTGTTTGAGTAATTTAGAGAGGAGGGGATATGTATATTCTCTCTATCATCTTGTACTTGTGAATATTTAATTTCTGAATTACCTTGAGGGGCACATAACTTCTACTTTGTTAATAGTCTTTTGCTTCTGCAATAATACCCAAACTCGAAATTTGTTGTGCTGCTAATTTTCATAATTCACTCTATAAACTATCGCAAGTATTGCTCCTTGGCAAAATATCCTGAGGATTGGTAGTAAATTTTAGCGGAGGAGCTTTGTGGTCACTCCTGGGTGTAGACCAGATTAGGAATTAATCTCTAAGGCTTATGTTTGTTCTTATTAAGACTTTGTTTTTGTTTCCTTTGTTGTTGTCTGTGTTGTGAACTTGGTTTGATTTTTCGATGTACCAAAAAACAAAAAAAACAAAAGTAAATTTTAGCTTTGAATCCCATCATAGTAAGTCTTTAAGATCTTAAAACATCTATTGTTTTTACGTTAAGAGTATCCCACGTTGTAATTGTTCATTGTGTCATAGAAGCGGAAGTTTCTCCTTGTGTATACTGTCTGTAATTTTTAGTACGTACTTTGAGTACATCAGATGGAATGATGGAAGACTGAGGGATAGAAAGCGAGCCAAGACAGGATAGAAACCCTAGGATACACTGGGGCCTTGAATACACAAGGAGAATAGAGGAGAAAGAACCACAATGCATGTGTATTATTGTACGGGGAAAACCACTCTAGACTTGTAGGGGGCCTTGAGTCCACAAGGAGAAGAAAAAGGAGGCGGGGGAGGAGGGAGGGATAGACTCTAGGATAGAGTAATCCATAGCCCTTCTACCAACTTAGGGTTCTCACGTTTTGTGACCTCTTGGTTGAGAGAATGTGTCCTGTTATCGGCTCTTTAAACCTAGAAAACAAAACTACAAATAAACCTTAGTATCAATATATGCGAATATTAGGTGTTCATCCTTTTCTTGCAGACCATCTCACAACTATACGTGGGGTTGTGCAGTTACTGAGGATCATTCACCTTTACGCTACGAGTTGGTACAGTTCGGTCAAATGTATTTTAGTGGTCCTGAGGGCTGTTTAGATCTCTCCCTTTGTCGCCTTCTTTACTTGTTTCTATTGGTATTTGCTGCTTTAATGGAGCCAAAAGGTTATATCAACTGAAGGTTCTAAGCTCTGGAAGATAGGTTTGATGAGTTTATTTCCTTTTGATGCCTCATTTAATTTATATTTTTTCTGGGATATCTATTACAGACTATATGTTATTTGTTTCTGCTACTCTTGACATAATTTCAGACTATGAATTTCCGCAAAATTTTCATTTTCAAATCTGGTGCGGCATGTGATTTGGAGCTTTCCCCGACATCCGTTTATCAAAAAAAAAAAAAAATTATTATTTGGAGCTTTCCGACGTCGTCTTTATGACTGGAAAAACATATTCAAAACTTACTTATATGGCTAACAGAAAAGTTCTTACCCTATAGACAAGGTTAAAAAGAACTTCAGGACACATTTGTTACAGAAGTTGATGTTATGTGAATTCAAAATTTCATATAAGCTTTCCTTCCCCTTGCAAACTTAGTGAAATTGTTATACTGACTGAATACATATCAATCATGATCTTCTGTGTGTTTACATACTAATTTTGTTAAAAATGATTTACTTGCCAGTTGCCAGTATAAAGTAAAACAATACCATGTAAACCTATGCTGCTTGATCGTATTACAGTTTTCTCTTAATGTTAGTTGTAGGTTCAGAAGAGGATTCCCCCCAAGATTTCAAGGTGCCCGGAGATAAGTTACTTGGTGGCCTTCTTACCACCAGAGATAAATTACTTGGTGGCCTTCTTACCACCGGATTCGATGAGAGATCTTGTCTTAGTAGGTACCAATCAGTGTTGTACAGCAAGGCATTAACCCACACCCCTTCTCCTTACCTTATCTCCCGTTTACGAAGCTACGAAGCTCTCCACAAACGCTGCGGACCCCATACAGAACCCTACAACAAAACCGTAGAGCAACTTAAAAAGTCTGGAAAACAAACCGGTCCATCTGATTGTAACTATGTTGTGTGGATATCCTTTAGTGGTTTGGGGAACAGGATACTGACCCTAGCTTCGGCGTTTCTTTATTCTCTCCTTACCAACCGGGTACTACTTGTTGACCGTGGAGTAGATATCGCCGATCTCTTTTGTGAACCATTTCCCGATTTCTCATGGTTACTACCCACGGATTTCCCTCTTGCTTCTCGGTTCAGTCATTTTGATCAAAAATCAGTTCACAGTTATGGAAATATGGTAAAGAATAATATTTTTGAAGTGGACTCGACTCTCCCCTTTGTTTATCTCCATCTGGTCCATGATTATGGCGATCACGATAAGCTTTTCTTCTGTGACCAAGATCAATCTTTTCTCGAAAGAGTGCCCTGGTTGGTGATGAAAACGGATAACTATTTCGTCCCATCCCTATTCTTAATCCCGTCTTTCGAGGAAGAATTGAGAAACCTCTTCCCAGAAAAACAAACGGTTTTCCACTTCTTGGGTCGCTACCTCTTCCACCCAACAAATCAAGTGTGGGGCCTTGTTACCAGGTACTACCAATCATATTTTGCAAAATCAGATGAAAGAATAGGCATTCAGATCAGAGTCTTCGATACGGGCGTGGGACCATTTCAGCATGTTTTAGATCAAATCCTCGCTTGTACATTGAACGAAAATCTGCTACCCAAAATCAACCGACAAGAACATATCATTGGCACACCCGGAAAGCAGAAGAGTAAAGCTGTACTGATGACGTCATTAAGCTCAGGATATTTTGAGAAAATCCGGGACATGTACTGGGAATATCCAACGACGACCGGGGACTTCATAGGAATTTACCAACCGAGTCACGAGCAGCATCAACAGACTGAAAACCAGATGCATAACATTAAGGCATGGGCAGAAATGTATCTTCTTAGCATGACTGATAAGTTGGTCACGAGCTCGTGGTCTACTTTTGGGTATGTGGCTCAGGGTCTTGGAGGGATGAAACCGTGGATCCTCTACAAGCCTGAGAATTCAACAGCTCCTGATCCACCTTGTCATCGAGCCATGTCAATGGAGCCTTGTTTCCATGCCCCTCCCTTTTATGATTGTAAGAAGAAGATTGGGGTTGACACTGGTGCACTTGTTCCTCACGTGAGACATTGTGAGGACATGAGTTGGGGTCTTAAGCTGGTTGATCATTACAATGAGTTATAAGTATGCATGTAGTTGTACAGTAATTTTATTGTTCTTGGTTCGATAATTGGATGGGATGAGTTCTTTTAGTATTATGGAAAGGTAGGATCAGAAAACTTAAGGATGTGTTTTGTCATCATTTTTTGTTCGGCTGTATGATGAGCAGGTATTTGAGCTTGCCTTATGATCTGCTCGTGGTTGAGATTTGCAGGCGAGGAAGAAGGCCACACTGTATCGTAGTCTAGAGCTTGTTAGTTTTTACTATCATGTTAAAACCGGCTGGATTACAATGTTCTCTCCAGACTCTATGTAAACCATGCACCATGATCATGAATTTTAGGCCAACAGACCTTCGGCCTAGCGGCATGTAGAGCTGCGTAATTGTCCAAGGGAGAGCGTCTTAGGTTCGAGTAAATGGAGCTACGATTTGCATGCTGTTGTAGTTTTACTTACTAACATATTAATACTACATATGGCCAAAAAGAAAAATCATTAATATGGTTATCTCAATTGAAATTGAAATTTCTGGTGCTTTGTCTGTTTGGAGGATAGGATGAATGCCAACGGATTGGCTGGACTTGCATCCACAGCTGATACCATTATTAAATCATGATATGACAGAGAAACTGACTAGCATGGGAGAAGAGGGCCGAACTTCACACTGTTCCTACCAATCAAAGCTTTCTTGAAGTTATTACTCCCTTCCTCCCAAAAAGTTAGGTGTAGGCACTTCAATTTGGACCCTCTATCCTTAAGCAGTGGCCAGTAGGCTTCCCGATGATGAGGTAAATCAAAAAGTGCCTCGGAAGTTGGGAAATAATGCTCTTTTTACGAAAAATCCAAAAGAAAAACGATTTTCAAAAACCAGAGCCAGACGCTCAAAACCTCTACCTAGCGCTCAAAACCACCTTCCAAGCGCTCGGATGGGCTGGTCAAACACTCAGGTCAAGCATTGAGTTGAGCGCTTTGTCCGAATCGGACTTGAGCGCTCAAATTAGACATATTTCAGAACATCTGTTAAGGGGATCTGACGTATCTAAGCGGTTGACGCACCCCTTCCCCCTATACACGCAACCATCATCAACTTTGACCCCTCATTCCCCAATAACCTCCATCATTACAACGATATACATACACACTCTACCAGACCCCATTACTGCTGTCATATTTCCATTTTTCATACCAACTATATACTCCTACCCTTTAGCAAGAAGAACCCAACAAAACCCTCAAAAACATCTCAAGAATCCCTTATAAATTCCATGTCTTAGCCTAACACTCTAAAAAACCAGTCGCTCAATCAAGAAATACCAGCTTACACAAACCAGTCTCTCAATCAAGAAATACCGGCTTACACCACTGATTTCCAACAAAAACAAGAGCATTGTTCATTGTTTCAAGCCTAACTCAAGGTAGAAAACCTTGTGAAGTTTTGTTTTGAGCAACATGGGGGGAGCTACTGGGCTCATACCAGTTCCCTTATACTGGTTGTGAGTTCAGTCGGCCTTAGTTGTTGTGGGTATCCGGAATAATCATCCTCTGCGATACCCCTCTGGGGTGCCCCTCCGAGGCACCTCCTCCACAACACCCTCCAAGGCACCTCTTCCACGGATGCCTCCTCCACGAAGCCTCTACGTACTTAACTTAATTAGGCTCTGATGAGCCTGGCGACTCTACAAAAGACCCTAGGTCGGGAGCAGGGCCTGCGTACCCGCTCGGGACCTAAAGAGGTATTGGTTTGGAGGCTAGAGGGAAGGGATTGTCAAGACTCACCTCCACGAGGTGAGCTCCATGACCGGTCATAGAGAGAGATCGACATCTGACAGTGACAGGAGATCTCTGCAACATCCCGACTGACACGCCGATACAAGGAGTTAGGTATGATACAGGCATCCATATATCACCTAACTATACCTCTGAGAGTCTGATCATAAGAAACCCAGTTCTGATTATAGTATTCAAAGAGAAACTGCACTCCGATATGCATTAATGAGGAAGATATGCTTCCTTGCCCTCAAAGGATTCAAGGCTCCTATATAAACAGGAGTTTGTGGAGTATTCAAGACAGACATTCAATACCTACCTAACACTCCTACTCAGTAGTGCATCACTCCATACTGCCATCTCCCTCTCTATCTCTCTCTAAGACTGCCATAAGCTCTCTCCTCCTCCACCTCCTGTAGTCTCGAGCATCATTGTAGCACCTACCATATCCTCAGAGGGATACCTCAGGTACTCTTCCCACACTTTATACTCACATTATACTCTGCTGGGAAAGAGTTGTACGTGCCACAATGCCTCCAAAGAAAGCAGTAGCAATATGGCAGACTAGCGTGGAGGTAACAAAAGCCTCCTCGGATCACGTTCTAAAAGAAATACAACAAATCCCACAGGCTGCCATCATCGCACAACTAAAGTCGGTGACGGAAACCCTCGCCAACATGCAACAAGTCCAAACTACCATGCAACAAGCCCAAAACCTCCTTATGGAGACTATGCTTGCACTACAGAAAACACCATCCCAAGCTGAAACAAACACACCTCTACCCAATGGCTCCAAAAGTGGCATCCCCACAAACCAAACAGCCAGAAGTGACCAAGATCCACCACTAGGGGACGTTCGTACCACTACCGAAATCCCCGCCCAAAAAGATGCTTCTGTGGGAATAGGCTCGGCCGATATTACTCAACCAGCGGCAAGCCCAATCCCTATCACTATCACCATAGAGCAAGTTAAAGCTCTTATCCAATCTGAAAAGAATCCCTCCATTTCCACTCCTGGTATTGATCTATGCCCTCCTGTTTACATATAAAATTAACAAATTCAGTAATTAATTGACAAATAATTAAGAATGCCAAACATTGGCGGCTTAATATTTATGAAAAGCACTGGATTAATAGTTATAAATGGGTCAATACGATGGTGTATCAACATCCAATTTGAAAAGCAGTTATTAGTAGTTATTAGTAAGAAAATTGGCTTTGAAGCCATACTTTCAACTGCTAATGCTTGAACTCCATGTGTAAACATATAAAACGAGATAGTTGATAGTTGAGACACGTGGAGTACGTCGTACAAGGCAGTTATTTCCTTAACACTAATCATATGAGTTGTTTGAATAACCATGCAGATTCAAATTGATAACCGTGTTACTTTAGGTATAAAATCTCATTGGTGACTTTCTTTAAACAAATGAGATAACCAGGAGAGTCCTAGGCGGGATGGTCACACGAATGCAGTTACTGTCACCATTCCTTTCTTAGACAGCGCGAGGCTCATCTTTTTTGACAGACCCTCAAGGGTGTTAGCCTTGGGTTATCTCAACAGTCCAAATATAGTCAAAAAACATTTTGAAGTCGCTTTAAGAAAAAGTTTAGTCGGTTACTTTCCAGAAATCAGTCGGGCATTATAATGGCGTAAATTTGAAAAGTCGATTTTCATTCGGGCATTATAACTGCATAATTTGGTTTTCCAAAAGTTCATCGGGCATTATAACGGTGCATTTTGATAAGTCAATCTCAAATCGTGCATAGTAACGACTAAGTGTGTTTTTCAAAGTCTAATCTTTCATTAAACCGTTAATCATCCAACATAATCTCGTTTAAACATAATTAAGCACATTTAAGCATAATAATGACATATTTAAAATGAACTAAAAAATACTAATCTAAGGTTAAGATAAAGTATCCACCTTAATTTCCGATGATTAGTCGGAAGCCGATAAGCTAATTGGATTCTGGCGGAGTAACAGCCGCTCGAACGCTTTCTAGCTAACTTTTCTACCTTTCTAAGATCTAGGGGTGGTCGAGGGTGGTGGTGGAAGGTTGAATGTAGAAGAACACTTAAGAACTCACTCAAGAACACTAGAAAACACAAAGTAGAGAAGTTGGAAGGTTTTGGTGTGAGCTTTCCAAATGAGGCAAATTCTATTTATAGGCAAGCAAATGAAGCTCTCTCCCTCCCCCTTTAGGCCGCCCCTCTCTCTAGGAAATTGATGGCAATTTCCTCCATTAAATGGAGGAATAAATATCTAGCTAGGGTTAGGTTTTGTCTCCTTAGGTTTTAATGCTAGTTTTAGGATAAGGTCAACTTGCTAGGTTCGTTAGAAATGACTAAAAGCGTCTAGGTTCATTAAGTTGGGGCGTAGATGGGCAGTTTTGGGTACTAGTTATACACACGAAACTAGTCACGGAGTGTTATAAATATACATACATATCTATGGCCCAATCTTCTAGTCCAAACCTCCCGAAAATAAGAAAAAAATGATTTTTTTTGCGTTGCAAATTATTTTTGGAAAATCCGAAGGTGTTTTCAAGGGTCCACGCGGGAAATCTTCACAAAAAAAAATACCGGGAAGGGCTTGATCCAAGCAGTTTTCGCAAAAACTGTAAATATAAAGTTTTCGCGAAAACTGCTTGGATCAAGCCTTTCCCGGTATTTTTTTTTAAGATTTCCCGCGTGGACCCTTGAAAACACCTTCTAAACACATTGGACGGATCGGATCGTCAAAAAAATATTTGGATCATGGAGGTCCGGAAATGGGAGGTCCAGATTAGAAGGACTCCCCTATGTATAACACTTAGTAAAAGTAAACCTATGGGTCAACTTTAAATAGCCTAATGTGGCTAGTACTATAGGATAAGATGTGTCTCACATTACTTGGGGGATAAGTTCCCCTCCGTTGGGGCGAAAAATACTCCGTAAGGTTGGTTTTGTGCGTGAAAAATACAAACTAGTGTACCACGAAAAATAATTAAAGAATTATTATTTTAAGAAAATAAACAAGTATGTTAGGAAATTCCTAGATAGCCTTAAGAGAATCCAAAAATATAACGCTTAGGAATTTGGAAGAAAAACGGTGCCAGAATGCGCGCGAACGTGCGTGCGGATACACGCCCGTAAAATTATACGGCGAGGAAAGCAATTTCTCTCCCCTTTCCTCCCCCCAAACCGACCTCTCTCTCTCTTGCTCTCATAATTCACAAAACTCCAAATTAGGGTTAGTAAAAGTAAAGTCAAAATTAAAAGCAAAGTCAAAATTGACCACATGGCTAATTTAGGCTTTCTAAAATTAGTAATAGGTCCAATTTAGGCAATAAATAGGGTGATGTTAGTCATAAGGAGACAAAATAGGAGTTGGGGGAATTTGTAGGGCTTTCTAGACGCGATGTGGTGTAATACCCGGTGCGCACGCGTTGATTTACGGCGCGAAAAAATAAATAAAAGGAAATGAACAAATTAAATCTAATTTTATTCAAATTATTTAAACTAAATAATAAATTATTTTATTTAGCGATAGTAAAATTAAATACTCGAATTAATAAATTGAAAATTTTATTTACGAAATTTCGGGTTATTACACCAACCTTGCATCTGGTTCACTTGGCTTTGATCTGAAACAATGGTGAGATTAGGGTGGCTCAAGCTCCCTTCGGCTAATAAAGGCTCCGACAGCTTTTGGCTGCAAACTGCGGCGGTTCGGTGTATGGATCTACACCCTGGAGTAGCGACTCATCTTAACCCGGTGGAACTTGGGTGACTCTGTGTGACTCAGTATGGTGGTAACTCGGGTTGCCTCAGTTTCTTCGATTTTTTATTAGTTCGTGGTTTTTTTGTTTTTTTGTTATTTTCTGGTTTGTGTTATATTGTAGAGTTTTAGTTTGGGTGTCTTTGTGGTGATGCTTTCTTTGATCGCCGTGTTGTGCGGGATGTCGACTTGGTCGACACTGCTACTTGCACACAGAGTCTCGAGTGTCAGCGGGGACTTGCCGTGGAGTAAGCGTCCTTTGGTTGTGAAGGCCAGCTAGTTTTCTGGTTTGCTTCGCAATCGGCCGGTGATTGATTGTCGGACTGTACTTCCCACCATGGTTTCATCTTGTGCTTAGTGTTAGGGATTTGACTGTTTTCCCTCGGGATCTCTATTACTGGATTGATGACTGGCTCTTAGCCCAGCAACGAGTTGTTGGTCTGCCTTTGGCATGGGTGTCACTGAGCCTACGGGTGCTCGCGTCTAGATTTGGATAGTTTTGGTTCAATCCCGTATCTTGTGATGAAATCTGTACTGCCTTTGGGCTTTATGAATGGAATTGCCTCGACGTTTTCAAAAAACCCAAAATGAACGGCTCAAATGTCCTTTCCATTATAGTATTGGACATACTCCCTCCGTCCCAAATTGCTGGTCATTCTTTCTATTTTTTGATGTCCCAAAATGTTGGTCCTATTTCTAAAAACAAGTATCAAAATATGCCAAACTTCCAGTTTATCCTTAAAAAGTACTATTTTTCTCTCAATTTATTTCACAGTTTTTGAAATTTGTGTCATTTCTAAATTGTTTATATCTTTTAGTTTATAATGTTTTTTAATGATTTTTAAAACTTTGTATAAAACAACTATCCATATTGCATATTTTTTTAGATCTATATTGAAAGATATAAACAATTTAGAACCACTTAATAAACTTCACAGTTTTGAAGGATAATTATGGAACTCTATGACAATAATTTTGCCCCCCTTAAAAAGTTGGATTCCCCAAAAGGAACGAGCAATTTGGGATGGAGGGAGTATAAGAAATGGTCACGTGGTTTCTTGTATAGTTGATCAACGCATTAAAGTCTACGCTAGGATCCTCAAGTATAATCAACACATTAAAGTCTACTTAACTAGGATGCTCAAGTATAATCACTGTAGGTCCCATTGTGGAGTCACTATGGTCACGTGAGAGGATCCTATGATTTCTGTTGTACATAGGGATGGGCATGGGGACGGATCGGGGCCGGAGACTACTATCTCCACCCCCAATCCCCAAACCCCTTACTCATATCCATCCCCTATCCAATCTCCAACGGGAATTTATTTTTATCCTCCATCCCCGCTCCAAATGGAGAACGGGGATCCCCACGGGGATTTCGGAGATCCAATCATTTTCCTTAGAATAACAAGTAAATAGTTATAGAAGCCCAATTACAAATCATTTTCCCTAAAATCCAATCACTGGGCAACCCCTGGGCATGTAAAAGTTCATGTGTTTGTAGAACAACATAAAGAGCGCAGAAAAGTAGAAATTATGAAGAGTTCTTATGTATATTCATGACATTAATTAAAATTGATTAAATGCAACATGGGTTGTCTAGTGGAGATAGCATACATAATTGTTTCAAAGGAAAAAAGACTACAAGTCTACAACTCACTGTTGATATGCCCAGGAAACAGAATATGATAGCAGCAAATGATAAGTATTCAAAGAACAACACTGACTACTTTCAAGTAGTCTCTGAACCTACAAAAACAGTCCCAGATCACCCAAAACAAGTGTCATAATTAAAATTGAACTAAATTTCAACAAGATAGCAACAACTAAGGTAGCATTAGGTAACGGCGTAACGGAAATTCCTAAATGACGCTTGCACTTCACCCCAAGAATAACTCCACACACTCGCATTTCTATTTATCTGTGATACAAAAAAAAAACAATACGTAGATTTAAACCCTAGAACAATAATTACAGTGAGACCCATGTGTTTGGAGAAATTTTGGTGTAACCCCATATATTTGGAGAAAATTCAGTGAGACCCCAAAGTTTCATAATTCATGAATAGACCCCTATATTTCGGGGATTCGGGGACGGGACCGATCGGGGACGGGGCGGAGCGGGGCGGAGATGGAGCGGGGAACGGATTCGGAGCGGATTCGGGGCGGGGACATGCCTATCTCCACCCCCTATCCAATCCCCAAATATTTTCAAAAAAAAATCCCCATATCCTATCCAATCTCCAAACAGATCTCCATATTGCCGATCCGTTCGAATCGGGGATCGGATCGGATTCGGACGGGGCGGATGAAATGGCCAACCCTAGCTGTACATAACAATCCACGTTATTTACCCATCACAGAAACCAATGCTGCATTATTGAAGAAACTTAGAAATATTTAAGTACTGCATTAACGAAGAAACCTAGAAAATATTACTGTAAAAGGGTTTTGCATTAACGAAGTCCACTAGGCGAAAAATAATAGAGGTAATCAAATATCCATCATTTTTTTTAACACCATATAGATTTTCATCCTTCTTACTTTAGAAAATTATGTTTTCATCATTTTTTAATGTGATTTATCATTATTACCCTCTCTCTCTCTCTCTATATATATATATATATATATATATATATATATATATATATTCTTCCAGTTAGGGATCCCTGACTGGAGGTTTTGGGTGTTTTGAAGTTTTTAAAAATTGTTTTTGCAAAATTCGAACCTTCCAATGTGTTTAAAACATGTTTTTAAGGGTCCCCGCGAGAAATCATCAAAAAAAAAAAATTACCGGGAAGACCTTGATCCGAGCAGTTTTTCACAAAAATTGTACATATACAGTTTTGTGAAAACCTGTTTGGATCAAGCCATTCCCGGTATTTTTTTTATGATTTCTCGCGGGGGCCCTTAAAAACACATTTTAAACACATTGGATGGTTCTGATCATAAACAAATATCGGGAACGTAGAGGTTCGGACTATACACACACACTTATGTATACATAGTTAGCTTCACCTAAGGGATTCCTATCCTGTCTTCCCTGCAAACTTTCCGGATGGTTGTTTAAGTGTCCTTACATATATTTGTATTTTTAAAGTTAAACAAAAAAAGGCATTAAAGATAGATTTGCTGTTATACAAGTTTTAGGAATGGATTTACTAGTTAATTTAACGGTTAGATAACCAATCAAGGTAATTGAAATGCTAATGCAAAAACATAAGGAGAAGATACCTTGGTGGCTTGATGGGAATTCATATAAAATACAAGGAAAAAGCTATAATACACACATCCTTAATATGTAGGTATTGTAGCTATTTCAAAAATGCAACATTAAGGTTGTCGGTGAAATAATTTGGCCGTCGTGTAGGGTCACCAGGTATAAATAATTTCTCCATTGTGCAGGGTCACCAGGTCCGGGATTCGAATGACACTACAAGAATTAATGCTTTTTACGACGGGGAAAAGTAGTTGCAAATAGTGTATTTCCGTCGCAAAAAGGCTTTTGCGACGGGGTTGCGACGGGAATGGGGCCGTGGCAGAAGGGGGGGTGGCAAAAGCTTTTGCGACGGGTAAATCCCGTCGCAAATAATCAAACACTATTTGCAACGGGAAAATGAAGCATTTGCAATGGGATATTCCCGTCGCCAAAAAACCAAAGTTTATTTTTAAAAAAACATTTGCAACGGGATATCCCCGTCGCAAATGAACAATTTTAAAAATAAAAAAAAATATTCCAGTCCCAAGACATTAGAACCATATTATCAAAACAAACCAAAACTTTTGAATTGAGATACAAACAAAATGTTCTTCCCATGAATAGAAGTAACAATTCTCACTTTCACAATACAAAGTCATGTTCATAGGCTACCAAACTAAAAAATTAGATCAAGTAAAAAAAAAATTGAACAACTCGAGAAGCATATTCAACTGTGTCCCAAAATGAAAAAAAGAGTACGCTATCAACTGCATTCTTCCGCCGATCTTTTTCTTGAGCATCTACAAAATATAGAAGCAATTTTAGTTGAAACCAAGAAAATAATATGTTTGCAGCAACGAATGAAAGATTTGCTCCCTTCCATCTAATGGACAATCAAAGCACTCCACAAGAATTAAAAAAGCATGCAAAGAAAGAGTAAATACTCGTGGCGGAACCGAAGGCAAATGAGCAAGAATTACATTTCTACTTGGTGGGAAAACAAACTTGATTTGCCAAGGAAACGGATGAAGAAGATAGTATTGAAAATAGAACCTGTCTATTTGTAGTCAATCCTCTATCCAACTTGAACAACTTGGAATATTCACACATTCTGCAAATTCAAATCAAGCAACCCATCAGATAACCTCGTTTAGGTTGAAAATCAATTCAAATGTGGTTAGAAGGTAATCACTATTAACACTAGTTTCTGGGCCTAGTGACCATCACCAGTTTTATGCCTGTGTCGTTGAAATCGTGATGAGGAAAAAAACAATAAGGAAAAACATACAAGTATCTTAGCTGCCAAGGGCAAAGAAGAAGAAAAGGTGAGAGGACCAACTTTAGGAGTGCAATTTCAAACATTTCCAAGTGCCAAAAAAAAAAAAAAAAAATCACAGTTGCATCTTTCCAACAATTAAATCAAGAGAATTGTACACTAGGATTGTACACTAGCAGCGAATCATGTATACAAAAGCATAAAAGTTAAGATCCTTTTTCACGGGCAAATGGAATTTACTGTAGGTAAAATAGGAACACATTTGGTTTATCTAACAAAAATACGAGAAATTCCATTTCGCGCAAGCCAACATCACTTGAATATGACACAATAATTGATCTATTTCCTTCAAAGGCTCTGTCTGTCTTTATTCAAAAAAAAAAATCGCATTTGTTAGTTTTGCATCAAACTTTTTAAGTTCCATGGTTCGTCAAGACGAGAGGAATCGGAAAAGTATAAAATTATGACTGAAACTTGAACCAATATAAAATCCTAAAAGTGCAAAAAGTCACACAAACACCATTTGGATAATGGACAACAAGACCACTCATATTGAACACAATCCACCAAAACCCACAAACTGAAATCAACAAATTAAGCGAACAGAGTAACGAAGGTTTTTTTATCAAATTTTCAAGCGCTCTATTTGCAGTTAATCAACAATTAGCTCTATATCTACGACGGCATGTTGCTGCAAAATATTAAGCACAGGACCAAAGCTACTCTTAAAAGTAAACTTGATCTTTATGACTAAGTAAACAAATTCAAAACCCAACTTTATCCCATGGCTCTTCCTTTTTTCGCCCATACTAATAAATTTTTAGTCTTACCATGTATTGGAATTAGAATTCATAATCAAAAAGTGCAAGCCCTACGTGTATCCACAATCAGACCATTTTCAGAAGAGATTGGAAGATACACTTACTTGAAACCAGATGCCGCCCCATATCAGAACATTGGGTTTTTACCTTTCAGATCTAGGGTTTCTTTGATGCGCCTTCGACCTCTTTGACACAAAAATAGAGAGGCGTTCTGCGTGCAAGACCGGCACACGGGGTTGACTCATCAGATCTAGGTTTTCTGGGCTAAGTTTTGGAGATCATCATCTGCTAGACAAGAACTACAGGCCATGATGGCAGATGGAGTGCAGAGAGAGAGAGACGACAGTTTAGAGCGAGAGAGAGAGAGAGAGAGAGAGAGAGAGAGAGAGAGAGAGAGAGTCGGTTCATAGTTCATGGAGAGAGATCGAAGTCATGGGGAAAGAGAAGCCGCCGAACGTGGCATAAGAGAGGGTTTCTTTCTTTTATTTTTCGTTTAGTATGGGAGGGAAAAATTACCCGCGAACGCTTTTTCTCTTTTGGTCTGTGTATTTGCCACGGGCTTAACGAAACCGTCACAAGAAAATATTTTTTCCTCAGCTTTTGCCACGGGGAATGTACCCGTCGCAAATATTGCTTGCCAAAAACTTAAAATTTTGACGCCAAAATTTCCAGACACATAAAATGGCCTTTTGCGACGGCAAAAACCCCCGATGCAAATACCTTGGTAGTTTATAGTATACTTTCTTGTAGTGTGAGTAGACATTTTCCGCCGACAATGGAGTCATTTTCGTATTAACATATAGTTAGAACTTAGAATAATCTCGTCCCGCTGCCCAACTTTATGGAATCATTTCTCCACCAGAACAACCTCGTACATATATTAATGCACTTACTATATGTAATCAATTTTTTAAATCTTTCCTAACCCCAAGCATTCCGTATATCATTGCTCATTTTTAGCAGCTAAAAGACAATATATATATATATATACAAAAAACTTTCAATCCAAACTCCCGGATTTTATAACGTCCGGACCTCCACCTTCCCAATATTTTTTTGAAAATCCGAACCGTTAGATGTGTTTAAAACGTGTTTTTAAGGTCCAACGCGAAGATTTGGCAAAAAAAAATACCCGGAAGGGCTTGATCGGGGCAGTTTTTCACAAAAACGCTATAAAAACAGTTTTATGAAAAACTGCGCCGATCAAGCCCTTCCGGGTATTTTTTTTTGCCAAATCTTCGCGTTGGACCTTAAAAACACGTTTTAAACACATCTAACGGTTCGGATTTTCAAAAAAATATTGGGAAGGTGGAGGTCCGGACGTTAGGTCCGTAAAAATGGGTTTGGATGTGAAGGGGTTCCTATATATATATATATATAGGATTAACTTCCAATAAGGGTCCCTTATTGAAAAATAAAATACGGACCTAGCCTTTTTTGTGTTTCCGGACCAAATTTTGACGATCCGAACCGTTCAATGTTTTTAAAATGCATTTTTAAGGGTCCAGGCGAAGATTCGGCAAAAAAAATGACCGAGAAGGGTTTCATCCGAGCAGTTTTCATAACAAACCGTAGGATAAATATTTCATGAAAACTGCTCGGATGAAGCCCTTCCCGGTCATTTTTTTTGCTGAATCTTCGCGTAGGCCCTTGAAAACACATTTTAAACACATCCAACGGTTCGGATCCCGACCATTTGGCCGGGAGAGGGAAGGTCCGCATTTTATAAAATGCGGGAGTCCTGACCGGATCCTCTCCCTATATATATATACATAATTCATTGATTGTTGGACTCATTACGACCAAACACAACTAAAAACCTCACTTCTTCTTCTACTGCTTCTGAACTCCTCCATTTTTCCACTCCAAAACCCCTCCTCCTCATATCTGTTTTGTGCAAAAACCCAGATGAGAATTTGATTAGATATGAGGAGGTTGAATAGAAATTGCAATGATCCATTCAAGGATCTGGTCGTTTGCCTGGCTCGGGAAACTAAATATGGGTTGAATCCGATGAAGTTGATGGGGATTTTAGTCGCTTGTTTGATGCTTCTTTCGGTTGTGTTTTCAGTCTCTGTGATTCTGGAGGACCTTCCTTCTGAGAGCATTTGGTCGGGTGCCGAATCTAGGGTTCTTCAAGAAAAACCTCACCAAGAAGGTATTTCAAATTTGATTTTTCCTTTTTGTCGCAATCGATTAAGGGGTTTAAATGATGCAAGTGGTTCTTTTTTCTTTTTTCTTTTTTTAAGAATTTCTTTTGTGATTTAATAATGTCTTCAGTGGTTACATATAAGATAATTTTTTCTGGGTTTCCTCGCGAATGCAGTACGTAATTTTTTCTGGGTTTCTTCACTGATGCAGCATTGGTTTATGTGAAGATGGATTGTTATTTTTTAGATGAAAACCAGTGCATGCATGCATGCTCGTCAAATTCGTGGATGCTCTCATGTGTCCCACGCACCCACCGAGATCATATTTTTTCATTTCCCAGAAGATATTTTTTAGATGAAAACCAGGGCATGCATGCTCGACAAATTCGTGGATGCTCTCATGTGTCCACGCACCTGTGGTGACTGTCGTCCGATTTGACCCTCTTGAGTGAACCTTTCAACGGGTTGATTAGACTGCCCTGATCTCTGGTTCTCCTTGCACAAGTGACACCGGGCGTTAGTGACAAACCCGGCCGGAATGTGGCCGGGATGGCACTCACGGTCTAGTGAGCACTTGCAAGCAGTGGCGGATCCAGGAATTCCACCCAGGGGGTCACTTTTGGTGTTGTGAAAAATTTGAGCCATTCAATAACTTCAGAATGATTTTTCAATTGCCTAAATTCAGCTAAATTGAATAATAATATGTACTTGATTGAATCCTTTAATTTTTCATTCAAAATTTAAGACCCTAAGTTCAAAATTGTGTGTTAGGTATTCCAGTGACCTGAATCATAGATATTGTAAAGCTTATTGCGAAGAGAATTTTTATAATAAAATTATTTTTATCTGACATGTATGGTTATCAAAACGCAAAGATGATTTTAAAAATGTGAATTGAATTGATACCTATCATTGTCGGATCAAGAGAAATTTTTCTATCAATACTCTTCTCAATAAGACTTACGGTTCAAATCACGATGAAATCGAGCACACATTTATCAAACTATTCTCCAAAATTCATTCAAGCTTAGGGTCCTAAATTCTGAATGAATAATCGAAAGATTTGATCAACTACCAATAGTTATCCCGAATGAGTTGATTTTTTACAAGCGCAATCAAATAGTTATCTCAAGGTTATTGAACGACTCAGATTTTTCACACTCAAAAAAAAAAAAAAAAAAAAAAAATTGATTTCTGGAATTTCAGGGGGGTCACGTGACCCCCCTGTGCCCCATAAGCATCCGCCCCTGCTTGCAAGAGAGGGAAGTACAGAGTGTTTGAGAGTGGAGAGCAAGGGCGGAACAAAAACAAGGCTAAATACAGAGTGGTTTGGGCTATTCGGCTTTGGGTTTGACATCGCTCGGCCTGGCCTATGGATGGACCTCATAGGTCTTCTATTAGCTGATCTGATCCCATTGGCCCGTCTGGCCTTTTCTCTTCGGACCCTCATCGTTCGGCCCACTACAGGACCCACAGAACCGAATTACCTGGATTTTGGCATAGAAACACATCTAGAGTTACAAAATGAACGGCTTGGATCCTCCAGTGGGATTGTGACGGATCCCATTGTGCGTCACATGAGGGTAGAGGATATCTCACGAGAGGATCTTGATTGAAAGCGAAAGGTTACACGACACCTTATTTCTTTTGAGGAAGCTTGTGTTGCCCCTGGCTGAGCTCTCCTACTTAACCAAGATTTGTGCTCATTATTATGCAAATTACATTGGTTGACCAACAAACTATCGGGTCATTTGCCAACCGGATTAGTTGTGGTGGGATTTAGTATGAAGATATTATAAAGGTGCAGATATATATAAGGGCAATACATTGTTGATGGTTTGTTTGAATAATTTAGAGAGGAGGGAATATGTATATTTTTTTTTGGTAAATGTCAATTATATACCAAAAAACCAAGGTTACACAAGGGATACTTCGCTTTACAAGAAACAAAACAACAACAATATAAAAAAGGTATCAACCTTCAACGCCTAAGACAAAGCTAGATAACTACACCTATCCACAAGAAAAGGAACTACACAAAATCATACAGTTAACTACTGAAAGGTCTTAGGAGGGGATATGTATGTATATTTTTGTTAATATGGTTTGAGTAATTTAGAGAGGAGGGGATATATATATTCTCTGTATCATCTTGTACTTGTCAATATTTACCTTGAGGGGCACATAACTTCTACTTTGTTAATAGTCTTTTGCCTCTACGACAATACCCAAACTCGAAATTAGTTGTGCTGCTAATTTTCATAATTCTCTGTATCGACTATCACAAGTATTGCTCCTTGGCAAAATATCCGGATTGGTAGTAAATTTTAGTGGAGGAGCTTGTGGTCATGCCTGGGTGTAGACCAGATTAGGATTTAATCTCTTAGGCTTTGTTCTTATTAAGACTTTGTTTTTATTTCCTTTGTTGTTGTCTGTGTTGTAAACTTGGTTTGATTTTCTGATGTACCGGAAAAAAAAAGTAAGTAAATTTTAGCTTTGAATCCTATCTTAAGCAAGTCTTTAAGATCTTAAAATATCTATTGTTTTTATGTACTCCTAGTACTCTAGAGTATCCCATGTTGTAATTGTTCATTGCGTCATAGAAGCGGAAGTTGCTCCATGTGTATACTGACTGTAATTGTTTGTAACAAGCCCTTGGGTAGAACTCGCCCCCAAAAGCTAGCTCAAGGGGGAAGGGTGTCCAGGGACTTATAAACCCCCCACCAGGAGCCCATACTCCCGATGTGGGACAAGTCCCATACCTTGCACTGGATCATAACATTGTTAGTACGTACTTTGAGTATATCAGATGGAATCATGGAAGACTGAGGGATAGAAAGCGAGAATCCACTAGGGGCCTTGAATTCACAAGGAGAATGGAGGAGAAAGAACTAGAATGCTGTGTGTAATATTGTACGGGGGAAACCACTCTAGACTTGTAGGGGTCCTTGAATCCACAAAGAGAAGAAGAGGGGGGCGGAGGAGGAGGAAGGGATAAACTCTAGGATAGAGTAATCCATAGCCCTCCTACCAACTTAGAGTTCTCACTTTTTGTATCCTCTTGGTTGAGAGAAGGTGTCCTATTATGGGCTCTATAAACCGAGAAAACAAAACTACAAATAAACCTTAGTATCAATACATACGAACATTAGGCGTTTATCCTTTTCTTGCCGACCATCTCACGACTATATGTGGGGTTGTGCAATTACTGAGGATCATTCACCTGTACGCTACGAGTTGGTACAGTTCGGTGAAATGTATTTTGGTGGTCCTGAGGGATATTTAGATTTCTCCCTTTGTCACGTTGTTTACTTGTTTCTATGGTATTTGCTGCTTTAATGGAGCCAAAAGGTTATGTCAACTGAAGGTTCTATGCTCTGGAAGATAGGTTTGATGAGTTTATTTTCCTTTTGATTCCTCATTTTATTTATTTTTTCTGGGATACTCCGTATGCTATTTGTTTCTGCTACTCTTGAGTCTTGACATAATTTCATACTATGAATTTCCACAAAATTTTCAGTTTCAAATCTGGTGTGGAATATAATTTGGAGCTTTCCGACATTAACTGTATGTCTCGCTCCATACTTTAAAATTTGCGGTCCCCTCAGGGATATCCGATAAAATTGGAATGATACTTTAAAATTTGCAGCTCACATCAAGACTGGAAAAACAGATATGAAACTTACTTTTTTTTTTTTTTGGGTAAGAGTAAATTTTATAACCAATCAAAAGAAAACAACCAAAGGGCAAGCCCTCAATACAAGCCTATCGAAAGAACAAAGTCCTATACAGACTACTCCAAATCACTAGGTCCTATTTACAACTTGCTCTAAAATTCTATGAGAAACATGCCAAGAATCACATATGCTCCTATTTTCCCTCAAGTTAGGGAACTTCCCCATGTACATCTTCAATCGAATATTCTCCTCAATACAAGCCAAGACCTCCTCAGAGCTGCTATGGCGACCTCCAAACACTCGTGAATTGCGCTCAATCCATAAGTGATAAACAGCTCCAGCAAAGGCCAGTTGAAACAACAACGATTTGAAACTCTTCCCTTTGCAAAAACCAATGGCCCAAGCAATTTCATTATCCCATTCCTCTACCACTTTACAGATCTGAAATCTAGCCAAAATAGTCTCCCAAACTCTTCCGGAATAGCTGCATTTAAAGAACAAATGCTGGATACTTTCTTCGGTATGATTACATAGAACACAGATTGGATCCACTCCCATCCCCCATCGCCTAAGTCTATCCTTAGTTGAAAGCTTCTTTAAACAAGTCAACCATAGAATGAAGGCCCATTTAGGAACGTTATTAGAGAACCAAACCACATGAGCAAAAGGAACCTTCTCTCTCTTACTTCACATAGCTTCCCATGTATATTTGATAATGTATTTTCCTGTAGGAGAGCCAAGCCAAACCACTTCATCATCCCTCTCAACTTGAGGCAACATAGAATCAGAAATAGAGCTCTGAATTTGCTGAATTCTGCGATTTCTAGGCCTAGGCCAAAGTCAATTACCATTTTGAATCATAGAACTCACCTTAGCAAATAAAGCTCTGCCAAGGATATGAAACTTACTTATGTGGTCAACGTAAAAGTTCTTGTTTTTTTTTTTTTACCCTATAGACAAGGTTACAAAGAACTTCATGACACATTTGTTATAGAATTTGATGTTATGTGAATTCAAAATTTCATATAAGCTTTCCATGCCCTTGCAAACTTACTGAAATTGTTATACTGACTGAATACATATCAATCATGATCTTCTGTGTTTACATACTAATTTCATTAAAAATGATTTACTTCCCAGTTGCCAGTATAAGCAAAACAGGAGTACCATGTAAACCTATACTGCTTGTATTACAGTTTTCTCTTAACGTTAGTTGCAGATTCAGAAGAGGATTCTCCCCAAGATTTCAAGGTGGCCGGTGATAAATTACTTGGTGGCCTTCTTACCACAGCATTCGATGAGAGATCTTGTCTTAGTAGGTACCAATCAGTGTTGTACAGAAAGGCATCAATGCACAACCCTTCTCCTTACCTTATGTCCCGTTTACGGAGCTACGAAGCTCTCCACCAACGCTGTGGACCCCATACAGAACCCTACAACAAAACTATACAACAACTTAAGTCTGGAAAACAAACCGGTCCATCTGATTGTAACTATGTTGTGTGGATATCCTATAGTGGTTTGGGGAACAGGATGCTAACCCTAGCTTCCGCGTTTCTGTATTCTCTCCTTACCAACCGGGTCCTACTTGTTGACTTTGGAGTAGATATGACCGATCTCTTCTGTGAACCATTTCCTGATGTTTCATGGTTACTACCCACGGATTTCCCTCTTACTTCTCAGTTCAGTCACTTTGATCAAAAATCAGTTCACAGTTACGGAAACATGCTACAGAATAATGTTTTAGCGGACTCGACTCTCCCATTTGTTTATCTCCATCTGGTCCATGATTATGGTGATCATGATAAGCTTTTCTTCTGTGACCAAGATCAATCTTTTCTCGACAGAGTGCCTTGGTTGGTGATGAAAACGGATATCTATTTCGTCCCATCCCTCTTCTTAATCCCGTCTTTCGAGGAAGAATTGAGAAACCTCTTCCCGGAAAAACAAACGGTTTTCCACTTCTTGGGTCGCTACCTCTTCCACCCAACAAATCAAGTGTGGGGCCTTGTTACCAGGTACTACCAATCATATTTAGCAAAATCAGATGAAAGAATAGGCATTCAGATCAGAGTCTTTGATACGGGCGTGGGACCATTTCAGCATGTTTTAGATCAAATCCTCGCTTGTACATTGAATGAAAATCTGCTACCCAAAATCAACCGACAAGAACATATCATCGGCCCACCCGGAAAGCAGAAGAGTAAAGCTGTACTTATGACGTCATTAAGCTCGGGATATTTTGAGAAAATCCGGGACATGTACTGGCAATATCCAACGACGACCGGGGACTTCATAGGAATTTACCAACCGAGTCACGAGCAGCATCAACAGACTGAAAACCAGATGCATAACATTAAGGCATGGGCAGAAATGTATCTTCTTAGCATGACTGATAAGTTGGTCACGAGCTCGTGGTCTACTTTTGGGTATGTGGCTCAGGGTCTTGGAGGGTTGAAACCGTGGATCCTCTACAAGCCTGAGAATTCAACAGCTCCCGATCCACCGTGTCATCGAGCCATGTCAATGGAGCCTTGTTTCCATGCCCCTCCCTTTTATGATTGTAAGAAGAAGATTGGGATTGACACTGGTGCACTTGTTCCTCATGTGAGACATTGTGAGGACATGAGTTGGGGTCTTAAGCTGGTTGATCATTACAATGAGTTATAAGCATGCATGTAGTTGTACAGTAATTTTATTGTTCTTGGTTCGATAATTGGATGGGATGAGTTCTTTTAGTATTATGGAAAGGTAGGATCAGAAAACTTATGGATGTGTTTTGTCATCATTTTTTGTTCGGCTGTATGATGAGCAGGTATTTGAGCTTGCCTTATGATCTGCTCGTGGTTGAGATTTGCAGGCGAGGAAGAAGGCCACAGTGTATCGTAGTCTAGAGCTTGTTAGTTTTTACTATCATGTTAAAACCAGCTGGATTACAATGTTCTCTCTAGACTCTATGTAAACCATGCACCATGATCATGAATTTTAGGCCAACAGACCTTCGGCCTAGCGGCATGTAGAGCTGCGTAATTGTCCAAGGGAAAGTGTCTTGGGTTCGAGTAAATGGAGCTACGATTTGCATTCTGTTGTAGTTTTACTTATTAACATATTAATGCTACACATGGCCAAAAAGAAAAATCATTAATATGGTTATCTCAATTGAATTTAAATTTCTGGTGCTTTGTCGGTTTGGAGGATAGGATGAATGCCAAAGGATTGGCTGGACTTGCATCTACGGCTGACACCATAATTAAATCATGATATAACAGAGAAACTACTACTATTTAGCAAGCATTCACCATATCATTAACTTAGCATGGGAGAAGTGGGCCAAACTTCACACTGTGCCTACCAAGCAAAGTTTTCTTGAAGTTATTACTCCCTTCTCCCAAAAAGTTAGGTGTAAACACTCCAATTTGGACCCTCTATCCTTAAGCAGTGGCCGATAGGCTTCCCGATGATGAGGTAAATCAAAACGTGCCTAGGAAGTTGGGAAGTAATGCTCTTTTTACGAAAAATCCCAAAGAAAAACAATTTTCAAAAACCAAAACCAGACACTCAAAACTTCTACCTAGCCCTCAAAACCACCTTCCATGCGCTCGGAAGGGCTGGTCAAACACTCAAGTCAAGCATTGACCTGAGCGCTTAGTCCAAATCGGACCTGAGCGCTCAAATTAGACCTTTTTAGAGCAACTGTTAGGGGGATCTAACGTATCTAAGCGGCCGACACAGGCTACTTCCCCTTCCCCCTATACACACAACCGTCATCAACTTTGACCCCTCCTTCCCCAATAACGTCCATCATTACACCCTCCATTACAAAGATATACATACACACTCTACCTGACGATCCAGACCCCCTTACTGCTGCCATATTTCCAATTTGGGTAAATTTCACTTACCTCCCCTGAGGTTTCTGACAATTACAGGGACCTCCCCTAAGGTTTCTCAAATTCCATTGATCTCCCATACTTTTGAAAATAAATGTCACATACCTCCATTCCGTTAGAAAAGTTGACTGGAAATGATGATGTCATGCCCCGCTCTCTCTATCTCTCTCTCTCCTTTTTTTTTTTTTTAAATCTTAAAATGTTTATAACTTTTATATTATATATTCATTTTTTTTTATGAAATTTATATATTTAAAATCTACTCGAAGAGATCTACAGAATGAGATCCATATTGAATGTGAAATTATGTAAAAATAAAATCTTATTTTTTCAATGTGAATTTTAATTATAATATTACCTAATTTAGATTTTTTTCAATGTGTAAGTCAAAATTTTACGCAAAAATTGTACGAATCATCATAAAATCTTATTGTTTAACAATTTAGTTTTTTTCCAAATACATTCTTAATTAAATGAACATGGTAAATTTGAAAGTCCATTTTTTTACTTATTGGTGACTGTTGGGATTCCACCCCGTGTGGGCCGGATGGGAGTGATTTCCTATTGCGTTTATGATTTCCTGTTGGGTTTAGGATTTCCTGTTGGGTTTAGAATTATCCTAGGGTTATATATACTCTTGTTGCCTCCTTTATTTTGTGTGTGGTAGCACAATGTGAGCAGAACAGGCTGGGAGTGTGAGAAGGGGAGCTAGTTGTGGCCTCCCCGCCGGAGTGGGAGCCGGTTATTGCTCCCCGGAGAGGTTTTTTCATGTCTTTGTATATTTTGTGAATATATACAGATGGATGGAGTTCTTCCTCAAATTTCTTGTGTATGTTTGAGTGCATGTGTGACCCGAAATGCACAACAAACTGGTATTAGAGCTCGGGTGGAGTGAGAGGTCACCAGATTCGCGTTTGAAGCACATGGATTCAAGAATGGAAAAAAAAAATGAAGTCACACGGAGATTTTGCTCACGGGGTTTTGTTTGTCTTGTCGAGACGAGTTCAACGAAGTGCTCGAGGTCAGTTTTGGTCACCGGAGGACGGAACACAGTCGGATTGAATATTCACGAACGGAGGCGAGAGGCCTTTTGAGGTGGGACTGGATAAAAAGTTATCGATTTTGAAGTTTGAGAACATGGTTGTGTGGGGTTTTTCGAGGCGATCACGGTGGTACCAAGAACGTCGCCGGACGACGCCGGACGGAGCTGCACGCACCGGAGAAAGGAAGCGTGTGCAACGCACGTCAGATCTAGTCGCGCAAGTGTGCGTCACGTGCTGTCAGAGGTTGAAGACGCTAGGGCTGACGTCACCACACGCTAGGGCTGACGTCAGCAAGAGTTCAAAAGGTTTAGTCGGAGGTCCAAAGGGGTCAGAAGGGTCCATGTCCAGGTCAAAGGGATCAAAGGTCAGGTCAAAGGGGTCAAAGGTCGGGTTGGGAGGTTCAAACCGGGATCAGATTGGATAACGGTCCGGGTACGACCAGAGACAATTTTTTGGCTGGTTCAGTGGGATTCTGACTGGTTCACGGCCGGTTCAGATCGGTTCCCACCTCGGTTTGACGTTTCGGATCCAACCATGCACTCTGTTTTCCATTTGGAGGCTCGGAAGCAGGTGTTATTCTGGATTGAGCCGGATTTGGACGGTTGGAGGCATTTTGGGTTGTGAGGAGGCTTGTTCCTAGCTAATTGGATGGTTCCGAATTCATTGGTGGGCTTAGATTTGGGTGATTTGAGTTAGATTTTGCGGTCCTAGACACATCCAGAGAGATTAAGGAGGATCTGACGCGGTCAGGTCAATCGGATGGGATGTTGAGTCGGAGGCAAACCATGGGAGATCCAATGGGAGTCCAGGGGGTGCTGGGAGAGCCAAGAATGGAACGTGGATGAACTAGGTGATGGATTGGTGACGGAAGAGGTGAGCAGAGTTCGGGTGATAAGCCCCCAATATTGTAGATAACTGGGGCTTATCTTGTTCATTTATCTCTCACACGCACGCGATTTCGCGCTTTAAATGTTTGATTTGGGCGTAGTTGTGTTTTTGTTAAGTTACAGGTGAAACACGCGAATAAGCGCGTTTTGAGCGACATTGGGAATCGTGCCAAGTTACCAAGGGTCATGTGCCCCATGGCACGCCAACACCGGGCCTCACGAGCCACGAAACGACGATTTGGCCGACGCCGGGGAATGCGAAAAGTCACATGCTCACGCCGTTGGATTGAAAGTGTGCCGCAAGCTCACAAAGACTCCCAGTGGAATCCGGGAGTAACCAAGCATGCAGGAGACCAAGGAACACCTCCCCAAGGGTCACACAACTCGTTCTAGTGTTTTGAAGGAAGTCCGGAAACACGGAAGGCCAAGGGAGTGACCAAAGGCATCATCGGACCAATAGTGGATCGATCCACTCAAGGCAAAAACATCATCAGAGCATTCTGGATTGATCCACTCCCAATAGTGGATCGATCCACTCAAGGCAAAAACATCATCAGAGCATTCTGGAGTGGATCGATCCACTCCACCCCAAAAGTTCATCAGCAATAGTGGATCGATCCACTCCCGTCCAAATGACACCAGAGCATTTTGGATCGATCCACTATGATAGTGGATCGATCCACATCAGTCCGAAAGTCAATTTTCTGCTACTTTTTGAACATTCTATTAATGGCAAGTTTTTGTTGTTGTGAGAGCTTTATGGATATTATGTAGAGAGAGAAATAGGAAGACTATATGGCCTCTCTCCTCTCTCCTCTCTCCTTCTCTCATACTTACTCTTTCATTTTCCTAGCTAAGTTTTGCTTTCGATTGGAGAGCATTTGGAGCTTTATCTCTCTAGTTTTTCCCATGTAAGTGATTGTCTTACATTAATTTCATGTTTATTAATCTTGTAGCTCTTGCTTAGACCTTCATAGTAATCTAGTTAATTTGCATTTTCATCAAGTTTTTAGTGTTTGTGTTGTTCTAGTCATTTCCTTCCTAAAACTCAAGTTAGTAAGTGTTGTTTGTGATTTCCTTAAGACTTAAAGTTGTAGGCTAATCTAGGATACACCTTAAAAATCATTTTTTAAAGTCATATGTCATGTTCTTTATTTCCTTTATAAAAATAGTCATGTTTTACTTAGTAATGATCGAGTAGTCGTTATAGGCTCGGTCATGGGGTGATTAGCATCCCGTGACTTAGGTTCATTCTCTCTCCTCGCCATAATTCAAACATTGCTTGTTAATCAAAGAGTTAGGATTAATTTTATGTATCAAAGCTCGGGTTTGTTAATCTCTTTGATCACACGTAGCCAAGGGTTTATCTACTTGGCACATGTGATGCTTAGGGCGATGTCAATTCGGCCGTTTGCCAAATGAACCAAAAATCCGAATCTTTGATAAACACCATTTCTAGTTGAATGAGTTTAAATTCCAAACCTTCCATTCGGGAATGTTTAACGATATCCCCGAGCCGGTTATTTTAGAGGAGAACTAGTCGGCCTAAGGCATGGGTGTTGTGAACCACTTGACTTAGCCTTACTTTAATTAGTCTTTTAAATCTCGCGTCATTCACGAAGTTAAGTAAATTCTACCCCCACACTACAAAGCCAAGTTTGCCGCTTTAAGGCTAAACCATCATTCGCGAATCAATCATCACGCGCCGCGCATTTGGTCCCTGTGGAATCGACCCGGACTTACCGGTATCATGCTACCGCCGACCTAAACCCTACGCTTGGGGAAATCATATTGGAATACAATCCAAGGGCGCAAGCATGGGGAGCTACACACCAGGAGTATTGGACAGACTTTGCAGAGATCGGAGGTTGACCGGAGCAATCGGGTGATTGCAGATTCGTGGCGGTTGAGCCGTGGTGATCAGTCGGAGAAGCTAGTGAGCAAGGATACATTCTTTCGAGTAGTGCATCTCTGTTTGGTGGGTGCGGATACACTTGATTGGTTAATGGCACAGGCGCTTACTAGAGTGACAGATCAGAGTTGGTCAGCGGTGATCGGAGGCAGTCTGGTTCAATCGGATTCGAAGACCTATCATCAGGATTTGTAGTTGTGATTCGAGCTGCATTGGATTGGATGATGGGCCACCATACAGGCTTTTGAGAGTGCAGTGGCAGATGGAGTTGATGTTAGGCATGGTCAGGCAGTATGGTGTTTTGTGACATGAGCAGGAGAGGCGATAGTTGAAGATGCACACAGGATAGGCGCGGGATTGTACCGAGGAGTCATGACCGGATGGTACTGGATGCGCTGGGAGTCGAATCAGGAGTGTGCAGGATGCTGGCCAGCAATGGTGATGCAACTGGTTGCTTTGGATTGTTCACGGGAGCTCCGGACAAAGTGATTGAGATGGAGATCAGATGATGCATCAGGATATTCTCTTTCTTCTGTGATTTTGTGAGTGGATCCTCTCCGAGATATGCGGCCGCATGGTTTGGAGAGATGGAGTCACAGATTATGTCCTGTGATGGGCATGAGCGTCCGGGTTTGGATGCGGGCACTCCGGTTAGGGGAGTGCAGAATTGTGATCAATCGCGGAAGATCTGACTTGCATGGATACATTCATTCGAGTGGTGTACCCAGTTAGGGTGCAGAGATGTTTGTTTGGGAATGACACAGGCGCCTGTCAGAGCGGTAGATCAGTTGGAGCCACAGAGATCTAGCAGGATTTGTTCACATCCCGGATTCACGAGAGGTGTATCCCGATTTGGGGGTGCGGAGGTACTCGGTGGGGGATGTGGTGTTAGAGAAGAAGTCAGCCTCTTCGTAGATGGTGTGTGAGATCATTTGGAGAAGTGAGCCTCTGGTGTGGGCAGAGGGTAGCTGCATTCTCTTGACATGACAGGATGCTAGAGTGGCGGAGCGCGGCTAGATGAAGCTGTGGGCACCCCAGTTGAGGGGGTGCAGGAGCTCTCGTTGGGGAGCGCGGACACCTCGGGTTTGAGGTGTGCGAGTGGAGGCATTCCAGTTGAGGGGTGCGGTACTCGGTTTTTCTGATCGGCTGCGGATTCTAGTTTTGCAAGGATATACTCTTTCGAGTTTTTGTACTCTGTTTGGTGGTGGATGGATGCTCGACTGGTTAGTGACACAGGCGCTTGCTAGAGGTAGCTTATTGGAGGTGGCGACATGGGGGTGTTGCAGACAACTTTGCCCACTCGGTGTGGAGGGGGTGATTGTTGGGATTCCACCCCGTGTGGGCCGGATGGGCTTAGGCCCGGATGAGAGTGATTTCCTATTGCGTTTAGGTTTTCCTATTGGGTTTAGAATTACCCTAGGGTTATATATACTCTTGTTGTCTACTTTATTTTGTGTGTGGTAGCACAATGTGAGTGGGATAGGTTGAGGGGGGGGGCCTCCTCCGCTGGAGTGAGAGCCGGTTATTGCTCCCCGGAGAGGTTTTTTCATGTCTCTGTATATTTTGTGAATATATATGGATGGACGGAGTTTTTCCTTAGATTACTTGTATGTGTTTGAGTGCATGTGTGACCCAGAATGCACAACAGTGACTATCCCAATAAAATTTCAAATTTTCAATGCAAATTTTAATCATACTGTCACATTTTTTTTTCCATTCGACATACATCAGTAGAGTTAGTTGTTAGATGTTAGTAAACCACAAGGGTTGACCTCCTCTCCATAGGAGTTGAACCCAGAACCTCATCCCTATAGAAGGGGTTATACAACTAACTGGGCTAACTGCCCTAGTCTACTGTCACATTCAAAAATTAGAATTTAAATTTTACATGAATATGAACAAAAAAAGTTGTAAAAATTTTGAGTTACACATTGAAAAATTTAAGTTATGTAACATTATAATTCACATTGAAAGATTAAGATTTTATTTTTCCATAATTTCGCATTGAATATGGATCTCATTTTGTAGATCTTTTCGAGTAGATTTTAAATTTTATAAAAATGATTATATAAAAGAAAAGTTATAAACATTTTAAGATTTAAAATAAAAAGAGGGGGGGGAGAGAGAGAGAGAGAGAGAGAGAGAGAGAGAGAGAGAGAGAGAGAGAGAGAGAGCGCACGCTAGGGGTAATAAAGTAATTTCATAATAAAACTTAACACCATTAGCTGTAAATTGACGGGAAGGGGGAATCTGACATTTATTTTTAAAAGTAGGCAAGGTCAGTGGAATTTCAGAAACCTTAGGGGAGGTCCCTGTAATTGTCAGAAACCTCATGGGAGGTAAGTGAAATTTACCCTTCCAATTTTCATACTAACTTTATACTCCTACCCTTTTCCAAGAAGAACCCAACAAAACTCTCAAAATCATCTCAAGAGTCCCTGATAAATTCCATGTCTTAGCCTACACACTCTCAAAAACCAGTCTCTCAATCATGAAATACCAACTTACACCATTGATTTCCAACAAAAACAAGAGCATTGTTCATTGTTTCAAGCCTAACTCAAGGTAGAAAACCTTGTGAAGTTTTTTAAGCACCATGTGGGGAGCTACTGGGCTCATACCACTTCCTTATACTGGTTGTGAGCTCAGTCGGTCTTTGTTGTATAAACAAAAATGAGGTCCAAAACCTCAGACTCCAGAAGCTCTTTTGAGCGCTCAAGACCAGTTCTTGAGCGCCCAAGATTCCTAGCGCTCAGTTCTTTTTTGTTAAACTTTTTGGTTTTTCTCATATTTGATAAGTTCAAAATACCTCTGTTTATTTTTGTTATTCATTGATTACTCGAAATAGCTTATAAATGTCCTAATCATTTTCTAGGAACAGTTCAATCTTAGGTTTCTATTTTTCAGCTGAAAATAACTTGTAGGCTGTGTTTGGATGACCGGAATCTTGAGTAGGATTAGGAATATGATTACCGGGAATCAAACTCCTGGAAATTTTCTTGGGCAAGAATAGGAATATGATTACTGGGAATCAAATTCCTAGGAATTTGATACTGGAGGAATTGCATTTCGGTGTTTGGATTAATTCAGTAATCTTACGTGGAAAACAATTATTTAAAAATTTTATTAAAGTCAACATTTCATTTTCTTAATGAATGAGCTAGGAATCTGAGACTCTCATGAGGTAATGGAGGGATCAGATTCTCACTCAGTCTAGGAATGTGATTCCTAGTTGAATATGTCATCAGGAATCACATTCACATTCACATTCCTGTCTCTGCCAAACAGTGGAATCAGAAAAGCCAGGCATCACATTCTTGTTTCTGTCTATTCCAAACGTTGTAATCATGAGTAGAAGATATGACATTCTCATTCTCCCTTGAGATTACTGTCATCCAAACTAAACCGTAAAGTGTATTGAAGTCAATCCAGAAGTATAAAACGGGTCTGTTTTAAAACTGTTGAGAACCCACACCTGGGCACTCAGGACTAGTTCCTTAGCACTCAAGTATACTGTTTGATGCTCAAAAGTGTTTCAAGTTAACTGTTCCATTCTGTTCTTAGCTTAAGGGCCTGTTTGGCCGCTTCTTTATCACTTTTTTGCTCTCTCTTTTTCTCATTCTAGGTGTTTGGCCGCAACACCCAAAATCTGTTTCTCCCAAAACAGCTTTTCCATTTCAGACGATAGAAGCAAGAAACGAAAAAGAGGGTCACCCCTACTTTTCAATTTCAACATCTGGCTTCTCATTTCTCTCCCCCAAAACTATCCTTTGTTTACGTTATCTTCTTCTCCCCATTACACAACACACATACCGGAGAGACAAGCCACAACTTCGACCTTCCTCCACACCACCGCCGCCGCCATTTCCTAACTAGGTTTGCTCTAGCTGGCTCTGTAGCTCGGTTTGGGGCAGAAATTGGGGGTCTTGGAGGTGCATAAGCTGTTGGGAGAGAGAGGATTTTGGGGATTTTCTAGGGTTTGTTTGGACGTCAAACTGGTGGGAAATTGAAAAATGTGAGTAAGAAGAGAAGGGTTCAGAGGAGGAGGAAAGGTTAGCGCAGGGGCTTGAGTGTGTCTTTGAAGCTATGCACTGGAATTCGTGAAATTCAACAGTTTTTAACTATATTCACATTTTGGTTATGGGTTTTGGGAAAGTGTTGTCTTAGTTGTGTTTATGTTTTTCCCAAAGAACATCTCCAGCCTCCACGCGTCCACAACTTTAATACCATAATTAATATTATAATAAATAAATAAGGCCAAAATGGTAAAAATTCAATCCATAACTCATTTTCATCATTTTCTCCCAAACACTACTACTTTTGCAAAATGCATTTTGCATATTTCTTCCAAACATTACTCCTAGATTCAAAACTCATTCTGACCATAATCCAAAAAGCCAAAAAATAAAAAAGTTAAAAATGAAAAGCTGAAAAGTGGGCTCCCAAACACCCTCTAAATATTTTATAGCTTTTAGGAGTGCACTGGTCCGTCAGAGTCAAGTTGTTTCAAAAGTTGCTAGACCAACAGGATATGGGTGCTCAGGACCAGTTACCGAGTGCGTAGTTCCTTTTCTGAGCACTTAGTAGCAGCAGTAGTAGTAATTTTTGTTTGTTATATGTTCTGTTATTTTGTATCATTTCCCTTATCATAAACTTTCACTTCGCACATGCCTACACTTAATGTTTTTACTGTTTTTTATCCCTCATTATTGTTTCCCCTCCCTTATGTGAACAAAGTTAAGAAAATGTTTTCGAAATCCCACAAACACCAAGTAGAGACCGACTCTCGTGTCGGGCAAGAGGGGTGCCATAAAATTCTTCCCCTCTAGTAACCTGGCTCCCGAACCTAAGATATTATGGTTATAACGGACCGGTAAGAAGAACCTATTTCCAAACAAGGCACGGAAGTCATTCAAGTTCGGTTTCTTGGGTGGTGACTCCAAATCAAAGTTCCGGAGGGCAGTTGCCCACATTAGGGCCACTTCGAGATTCAAACTTTTTTTCAAGACATAATCATTACACTTTTTCATTTTTATTTTTCCCATTTTGCCCATAATCATTACTCCCTCCGTCCCTTTTATAGTGTTTAACTTTTCATTTTGGGTTGTTCCTTATTAATAAGTGTGTTTTGAAAAGTTAATAAATACATTTTCTATTTTGCCTTTAAAAGCAGATTCCTTTTTGAAAAGTTAGTGGTATTATTATATTAATAAAGGTAAGTAGTGGAAAATTGATGTGACAAAATAAGTTGGAATTATAAGGCTACCACTTAAAAAGGGACGGAGGGAGTACAACTTTGCATTTAAATGATTCTTGTCATATCAAAAAAGGAAGGGCAAAATTGAAATTTTATCTTGATTTTGGTAAAGGTAGTAACATTTTGGGACAACCCAAAATAAAATACTGAACCAACTTTTTGGGACGGAGGGAGTAATAATTATGAACACTCGGGTGTGTTCCTTGGAATTCCATGGAGGTTTTATTTTTTAATACTCCTATGTTTTTTGAGCATATAGGCAAGGCCGGCCCAAAGGTAAGTCCAGCAAACCTCCGGGCTTGGGCGAACCCCGGACTGTGGGCAACCAAAAAAAAATTTCTAGTTATATATAAATCCTAAGAAGTTGCCATAACTGACACAGGCCAGTTCCCGGCTAGCGTGGTCGCTTGCTGTAGGAAAGCTTCTGTTCGATATCCAGGAACCTCATTTTCCAACTTTTGGCCTTTTCATGCCTTTTTACCTTCTTTTTTGCCCCCTTCTATTTTTTGTTTTTTTTTGGCTCATTTTGTTTCCTCTCAATTCACAATTTTACGAAAATCACACAACAATAATGTAGAAGTGATTTTTTTTTTTTTACGTGGGATTAAAAAAATTCCCAATGGTGGAGAATTAAAAAAATGAGGAGCTAGCACGGTTTATTATTTTTTTCACACAAATCATAATTAAAATATCAAGCAAACCTTGTCATTTTCTTCAAAACAAGCTCTTACAATCATATCTTTTTATGCTTATCTTTGTACCATTTTATTTTGAGTTATTATATTTTATAATTTTTTAAAAAAGAACTCTTGAAGATAGGGAGAGTTTGCTTCGGGCACTTAAAATATTAGAGTCGGCATTACCGATTACAGTTGCTTCACACAGAGAAGAGTTTTTTTAAGTTGAAGTTGATAAAAACTTATTTTGTGTAGAGTATCATGTCACAAGATAGACTAAGTAGATTGGCTATGATTTCAATTGAAAATGAGTTTTTGGATAAGTTATTACAGTCACTCAATTGGAGTATTTGCTTTGAAAAATGCAATGAAAAGTTTTCTTTGAATTCGTGCTCATCATAAAGCATTATAATCGGAGCCAAATTTTGACTGTGATTTCTTTGATGTTGTTCAAACTCAAAGTACAATATGTAACCTTGATTTTTTTCCCCCTGACTTTTAACTTAATAGTAAGTGAGCAACCGAAATTAGAGTCGGGCTTGGGCAACCCAAATGTCAGGGCCGGCCCTGCATATAGGGAATCCCTCTCTTAGAATTCGAAGGACGAGGGTATCCCTCTGTTGACCTGTTTCTTAGACTTCCTTGAGCTTTTTCCAGAAGCCTTCTTGCTTTTAAGCTTTGCTTATTGTATATGTAGACACTGAGCAGATCTCTGCCGTTCATTTCCTTTTCCTGTTTTGTTTCTTGTTTTCTTTTCCTGTTGTCTACACTTTCCGATTTCCTTATACAACGCGTTGATGCTAGTTGAAAAGGAAGTACAGAGGTCTATCATCTTAGAGCATCCTTATCAGCCGACTCAAACCAACCCAAAAGCTAAAGTAGCAAGTGAGAGAGGAAAAACTGAGGAAAAACAACTCAAAATCAGGCGACTCAAATTAACACAAAATTGTAGGGAATGAACAGTAACTTAACAAATATGAGTACCTACTGTTCACTCACTTTCCTTTATTCTATTAATTTCTCATGCCAGCACAACAACATCAACAATTGATTTCAACAAAGAATGGTCGGCTTGTTCACCTGATGCTCGCCGGAAAAAGGTCGGAAATTGCACAGCGGTCGAAGTCTAGATCTAAGATGAGTTTGATCTCACACTGGCCGGAATCACACAGCCATGGCCGGAAAATCGTACACCCATGGCTGAAAGGCGGTGGGGTGGGGTAATCGGCAAGATAATGAATTCTGTTCCGTACCTCTCCCACGCCAAACCCATCTTCTTCACTTCATCTTCTTTTTCGGAGTATACATAGAGAAAGAGAGCCCTAGAGCAACTTTACTTCATCTATTTTTCCAGATTGTGGATTTGGGATTTCTGTGGTTCTTGTTTTTGGTAGAGATGAAAATAGATGAAGGCAGAGAGAAAGAGTAAAGTGAGAGAGAGAGAGAGAGAGAGAGAGAGAGAGAGAGAGAAAATACTACTCCGTATTGCTTAAAAAGTGTCGGTGGAGTAATCCAAGGCCGGTAAACCGCATGTTGGCCGGGGTGTGGGATTATTGAATAAAAAAATAAGAGTAAAGTCATAATAGGGAGTCTGATTTTGTGAGTTTATGATAAAGTGACTTCCTAATTTATAAAATGTGTTTTGGAGGTTAAATTTGGTGTTTTTTTGGTGAGGCTGATAATGATGCTCTTATAACAACCAAATTCTAGTAATATGGTATTACCATGCACACAATGAGTCAGGTCAGCAACACTACTCTCTAGCCTCTACTTAAAGTACATTCACTTAATCTACATGGGGGGTGGGGACCTGACATTTGTTTTTCGATAATTAGAAATTTTTACATTGACACATGGTTTTGTCATTGGGCAAAAACTTTCAGAACTATTAGGATTCCTACGTTGACCCTTATTTTAGTTATTGGGCGAAAAATCCTACAAGAATACTTTACAGTGGTAAATAGCAGATCAATAGTTCATAAAGATGAAGTTAAATTACGTTGCACCTTTAGGTACGACAATTCCTAACAGTTTCTTCAATGTTAAAGAATGGTGAAATCATCACCACAAGGTCATCCATACATCTTTTATAGTGATGTCACCATGATGTCAGCATCCAACCACTGTTACAACAAAAACTCGGGAACAGGGGATGTGTTGTGCACCTAGTGCACAACACGTGATAGGAGTTTAAATGTGGATGTTTAAGCTCTCCAACCTCACTTTGTTAAGTCCCATTTTGATGTCGCATTTCAGATTATGGAAGCCAATCGTGTTGATTTGGAGCTAAATGGCTTGTGTTATAGCATGTTGATAGAAGCCGCGAGTGATGGGAGAAGTCTTGGAGGCAAGATGAGAGTGAGCAAGGAGGGAAGGGCGAGGCTTCGAGGCAAAACAAGAACAACATCCAACCGGTCGCATCTCGTCCTTACTGGACAAGCTGAGATTCAAGCTCTCTACCTCATTTTTCAAGCCATGTGTCCAAGTCATCCAACCGGACAAGATTTTCTCCAACTGGAAAAGCCAAAATTTGAGCTCACGGATGGATAAATTTGAGCTCACGGATGGATTTTCCATGCCACGTGTCCAGTCATTCAACCGGAAGAGGTCAGTCATCCAACCAGACGAGTTGCCTTTCTCCACTGGACGAAGTTAGCCGACTTCAGCCTTTTTCTTTGACTACTTGGAATCTGAAAGGACTAAGCATATATAAGCATTTGGGGGATCATTTTAGGGGGAACAACTTGCTTAGGAGCCACCTAGAATTACTTCAAGGCTAAGCAAAGAAAAGAAAAGGAGGAGAAAAGCAAGGAAGAAGAAGAAAATGGAGGAGATTCAATGGAGCATGGATTCTAATCAAAAGAACTTGAAGTCACCTCCTACTGGGCTACCATGGCCAGCTAGACTCCATCACTGGGCTTAGATGAAGGTGTCTTCCAAGTAGTTGAGTTTTGCTTGTGCTTTTAAGGTTTATTCATTCAAATCTTATGATGTATGACTAAGGATATTTTCATTTCTAATGAAAGATTGAATGTTTTCTATCAATTAATCTTATGTGTTTGTATTCTAGATTTCAAACACTTGCGTAAATGGTTTGCTATTGATTCACAGACTAGTTGAGATAGGTTATACTTTATAAGACAAGGCATGCTATTAGACGAATTGTACTTAGATACGGCTCGTGCTAGTAAGACAACTTGTGCTACGCGAACATAGCCTATGCCAATCGATTATTCGCGAATATCTTGTATCGATTTGAATGGATAGTTATTGATCAAACAAAAATCAGGTTACGAAGGGAAAACCGGATTCAAAACCCTGGAGCTTTTTCCAACTGTTACAATCCACTACTTTCCTTTGTTAGTTTAGAATTTAGTCCAACAACTCAAACTCGCAATTGAATTGAAGTAGAAACTAGTTGAAGCCGATTCAAATACGTACTCTTGTCCCTGTGGAACGATACTCGAACTTTTGCCACTATTCTACAGAGTAGTTGTAATTGTTTTGTTTTAATTGATAATTTTGGCACGGTAACGACACAGTCAGCACGCGTGCTGTGCGACTGGTTTGGGACCCATCCCGGGCCCTCTTGTTTGATCCGAGTCGTTTGTTTTATTTATCTTGTCGAGTATGTAATTCATGCAAAAATTTAAGTTGATCGGACATCGGTAACTATTTGATCGGAGACCATTTAGCTTACAATTTTGTAGGAAAAAAATCACCTGCAACAGTTGCTTTAAGTGTTTCGTTTTCAAGAAAAATACAATCTGAAAATATATACAAAATAATTTTTTATCTCCGAATTATGTGGACTCGCCACCACAAAGTTTTTATGGTATTATAGTTTTTCATGGGGTGAATGAAAATTCATAATGCAATTTGTCTTTTTATTTTTACGTACATATTTTTTCCACCACAAAAAAAAAGTAGAATCTGACTCCATCCCGTCTGAACTCCTCCATTTTTCCTCTCCATAACTCCTCATATCTGCCCACTTTGATTTTAAAGCTGTTTTATGCAAAACCCAGAAGAGAATTTGAATAGATATGAGGACGTTGAATAGTAATTACAATGATCCACTCAGGGATCAGATGGCTCCGGAAACTAAATGTGGGTTGAATCCGATGAAGTTGATGGGGATTTTAGTTTCCTTTTTGATGCTTCTTTCGGTTGTGTTTTCTGTGATTCATGAGGACCTTCCTTCTGAGAGCATTCGGTCAGGTGCCGAAGCGATTCTTCAACTAAAACCTCAACAAGAAGGTACTTCAAATTTGATTTTTCTTTTTGTCGAAATCGATTAAGGGGTTTAATAATGCCTTCGGTTCTTGCTCTTTTTTTTTTTTCTCAAAAAAAATCTTTAGTGATATAGTAATGTCCTCAGCGGATTCGGGGATCCCGTAGTGCACCTCCGTACTACGGGTTTGTAGGGCGGCCAAAACTACGTCGTTTTGGGTATGCAAAGGTTTAGAATCAAAACATTTTTTCTCTCTTGGGATTATGTCAAGTTTAACATTAATATTTTTTTTGTGGGCCTTTTAAAATACTAGAAAATTGTTTGTGAATTTAAATTTGTACAGGACAACATTAGCTAATAAAATTCATCTGTGTTGTAGAAATGTACTAGTTTTTACAAATTGTCTTTAGGTACGGACATTAACTAGTATTATTGTAGGTGTATTTTTGTGAGAAGCCCCCTAAAAATAACAAGTGGCCTAATTAGAATTTCTAAACACAATTGGCAATTTACACATCTTGACTCTTATTCTTATACACTGTAACTTATACACTGTAACCCCTTCTCATCTCGAAATGACATTAGTTTTACAAAACCGAAGGAAGCCAAAAAATTAAGAAGTTTAAAAATGTATTTAATTGTGGACTTTTTGTTTTGAGAACCAGATTTTAGGGGAAAAACTTCTACTCCTAAAATAAAAAAAACAAACCAACCCCAATATAAAATAAGTGACTTTTATGTTGACGTATAGAAGAAATCAAAAAGAAAATTTGATTTTGAAGAAAATAAACAATCACTTAAAAATGTTCACATTTTGGAATTCAACAAATAAAACTAGGTTAAAATGACATAGTTTTGAGGGATTAAGTAGTTGTGTTCTCTTTGCACACCCAAAACGACGTAGTTTTGGCTTCCCTACAATCGCGTAATGGGGAGGCGCACTCCGGGATCTCCAAATCCGTCTTCAGCGGTTATATATAGGATTGTAGACTTGTAGTATTTTAATTTTGTCTGGGTTTCTTCACTAATGCAGTAATTTAATTATATAATTATTTTTTGGGTTTCTTCGATGATGCAGCATTGGTTTATGTGAAGATGGCTTGTTTGAGTTTTCATTTCAACCATGATTTTAGCTTCTGGTGAACTCATTTTGCTAAAATCAATGTTTTAGCAAACGGAAAACTATAGCTGGAAATCATGTTTTTTCATTTCTAAGAACATCTTTTTCTGATGAAAGGCAGTGCATACATGCTCGACAAATTCGTGGATGCTCTCATGTGACCACGCACTATGGGACCCACCGAGATTAGAACCGACCCGTTCATTTTGTAGGAAACATATAATTGTCCACACCATTCTTACAAGTTATAAGTCCAAAATACGATTTAGGGTTTGTTTCCCATTTGGCCATTTGCTAAAGTGGAAAATCTCTTAAAAGTTTGAGTTTAGCTTAGTTGCTAAAATCACTTTTGTTTTCCATTAACTAAAAGCTAAGTTGTTAAAAGTTAATTTTATCTCTCGTACTCCTTTTTAAAAAATCACCTTGCTGTTTTTAGCAAATGAGAATCGGGGATTGGAAACTCAACCTTAATCAAGCTCTTAAGGCTCTTTTAGATGGAGAGATTTCTGAGAAAAGAAAAGAAAGGGGTATGATTTCTAGCCAAATCACTCATTTTGATTGAGTATTTTGATTAGAATTAGAGAGAAAAGTCCCAAATAAAATGTTTTGATTAGCTTTTCCCCTTTCTTATCTCTCCCTTTCTCACCATCCCCTTTCTTATTGATGACCAAATAACCTGGATTTTGGCATGGATGATATACACATCTAGATCTACAAAATGAACGGCTTGATCCCCAGTAGGATCATGATGGCTCCCATTGTGCATCACATGATGGTAGAGGATATGACACGAGAGGATCTTGATAGAGAGCAACAGATTACGCTATGCAACACCTTATTTCTTTTGAGGAAGCTGGTGTTGCCCCTAGCTGAGCTCTCCCACTTTGGTAAAAAAATTGTGCTCATTATTTGCAAATGACATTGGTTAACTAACAAAATATCGGGTCACTTGCTGACCGTATTAGTTTTGGGTGGATATAGTATGATGGGAGATATTGTAAGACACCGGACATAAATATAAGGGCAATATGGTGTAGATAGTTTGTTTGAGTTATTTATAGAAGAGAGGCTATGTATATTCGCTGTATCATCTTGTACTTGTCAATATCTAATTTCGGAATTACCTCGAGGGGCACATAACTTTGATCTCTCCCTTTGTCGCATTGTTTACTTGTTTCTACTTGTACCAACAAATCATGTGTGGGGCCTTGTTACCAGGTACTACCGATCATATTTAGCAAAATCAGATGAAAGAATAGGCATTCAGATCAGAGTCTTTGATACGGGCGTACCATTTCAGCAGGTTTTAGATCAAATCCTTGCTTGTACATTGAACGAAAATCTGCTACCCAAAATCAACCGACAAGAACATATCATCGGCACACTCGGAAAGCAGAAGAGTAAAGCTGTACTGATGACATCATTAAGCTCGGGATATTTTGAGAAAATCCGGGACATGTACTGGGAATATCCAACGACGACTGGGGACTTCATAGGAATTTACCAACCAAGTCACGAGCAGCATCAACAGACTGAAAACCAGATGCACAACATCAAGGCTTGGGCAGAAATGTATCTTCTTAGCACGACTGATAAGTTGGTCACGAGCTCGTGGTCTACTTTTGGGTATGTGGCTCAGGGTCTTGGAGGGTTGAAACCGTGGATCCTCTACAAGCCTGTGAATTCAACAGCTCCCGATCCACCGTGTCATCGAGCCATGTCAATGGAGCCTTGTTTCCATGCCCTTCCCTTTTATGATTGTAAGAAGAAGATTGGGGTTGACACTGGTGCACTTGTTCCTCATGTGAGACATTGTGAGGACGTGAGTCGGGGCTTAAGCTGCTTTGATCATTAGAATAGACAAAATTTGGAGGCTTAAAGCGGTTGTTTTACGGCCTTTAGCTCAGAGCCGGCTCTGAATAAAGTTATAAGCTTGCATGTTGTTGTATACTCAAGCTTGTATGTAGTAGTACAATAATTCGATGTGATGAGTTCTTGTAGTTTTACTATCTTGTTAAAAACCGGCTGGATTACAATCTTCTCCCTAGACGCTATGAAAACCATGCACCATGATCATGAATTTTAGGCCAACAGACCTTCAGCCTAGCGGCATGTAGAGCTGCGTAATTGCCCAAGGGAGTGTGTCTCGGGTTCGAGTAAATGGAGCTACGTTCTGCATGCAATTGTTGTAGTTTTACTTACTAACATATTAATGCTACATATGGCCAAAAAGAAAATTCTTTAATATCGTTATCTCAATCCAATGGATTTGGCTGGACTTGCATCTATAGCTGACACCATTATTTAATCCTGACACAACAAAGAAACTACTGTATTTTTTAGCAAGCATTTACCATATCATTGACTCAGCATGGGAAAAGGGGGGCCGAACTTCACACTTTCGCGTTCAGAGCATTGTCTGAGTGAGTAGGCAACACCTACCAAGCAAAGCTTTCTCAATGTTATAAACAATTATAAACACTCGGCTGTGTTCATTGGAATTCCAATGGAGGGTTTTATTTTTTACTACTTCCCTCTCTTGGAATTCCATAGAGGGTAACCCTCTCTTGACCTATTTCTTAGACTTCCTTGAGCTTTTTTTTTATGCTGATAGGAGTCGGAAGCCTTCTTGCTTTTAGGCTTTTGCTTATCGTATATGCATGCCATTCCCTTAATACGGCGTTATACTCTTATCACAACGCATTGATACTAGTAGAAAAGAAAGTACGGAGGTCTATCACCTTATAACAACCAAATTCCAGTAATATGGTATTACCATGCACACAATGAATCAGGTCAGTAACCTGTTTGTCCATATTGACCCAAAAAGAAACACTACTCTCTGCATAGAGTACCTTCACTAACCTACATTCTTGTGTGTGTGTGTGTGTGTGTGTGTGTGTGTGTGTGAAAGAGAGAGAGAGAAGCCAATTTAAGGACCATTTAGTTCATTCCACGACAAGCCATAGATTATGAACAGATTTTTGAAATGTATTATTACAGTGAAGACTAAATATATGAACTCACATTTCAGAACAATGACTGGGGGAAGCTTTATCAAAGCCAATATCTTAAAAAGATGAAGCATCACCAAGTCGATTATGTTCCAAATATCATGACACAGTCAAGCCAAGTCTCAGACGAACAAAATACAATACGTTTACTTCGATTTCATGGCCAAATACCAACTGACGAAATTTCACAGCCAGGTTCTATCAATTCTTCCTTCCCTCGCTCAAGATGATGTGGTATCCATGTCTGTACCATGAAGAGCAGTAACAACGTTAGCCAATTGGATTGACATGAACAGCGTAAAAAAGAGCCAAAACAAACCGGCATTAGGAATGTGGAAGCAAATATAAGAATTAAAATAACATACGTTGATTTAAATGGTGCACTAGTTACTCCAACAGGTGTGTTAAAGGCAACCTCCTGAAATGGTCCAGCCATCTTGCCTCGAGGAAACCAACCGAGGTCGCCACCCTTCTTCCCTGATGGACACTCTGAATATTCTGCTGCTATCTGGAAAAAAGACACAGAAACCAACACAGCGATAAGAGGTCAAGCTTTACGGCTTCCTCAACATTTCTCACACAATCAGCCTATATTACATGGATTCGGGTACGAATATGTGTGTCAAGTGCCCGACTCTTCTAACTCTCATATCAAGGAACTTGGATTATTGGCTTTTCACGCTTTCCAAGATAGATCATTCTCCTCGCATACATCAACTAAAAAGCCCAAAAAGCAAAAATGACCGAGTTAGTGGAATGGGGCCTAATATATTTATATTCTCTACAGTAAATTGTGTCCAGGGCAGGCAATAGAGCATTTCATGAATACCACAAGGTGATGGTTACTCATCAACTAAAGTATGATTTGTAGGTGAATGTCCAACTAAAACACGTCAGGGTTATTTTGTTTCAATGACCAACATTTGTTAAGGTGGTGGCTACACTCAGCCATTCATGCACATTGCACATAATCAGGGTGAATATCACAAGGTGATGGTTACACTCAGCCATTCATGCACATAATCAGGGTTCGTTTGTTTCAATGACCAACATTTCTTAAGGTGGTTATTTAACCACTGTAACAGTAGTCATGTTTATTTAGCACAATTTAGAAGGCTGAAAACCATTGAGTTAGTTAATTGGAAATGAATGTTTAAAAAAAAACTAAATTGAATGATGAACACCTTGGATGCCTCAATAGAAATGCACTAAATATGATTGGAATCAGGTTCATTGACTGGCGTAATTGAGACGCTTAAAGGATCATATGTCCATGCCAAAAGTAAAAGAGTCAAGAATTATTCCCCAAGTTTTCAAACCAGCAATTCCTAATGGCCCAAGTTCAAATCCCCACAAGTATAGAAGATTTACACTAATAGTGTTCGAAAAGAATAAATCGTCCATAAACAATGGGATATTTGTAAGGGGGATTCACCTTTGCAAACTCAGCTGGTGGAACCTTGTCTCCATTACTAAGCCAGCCATCTTGCAGCTTCTTGTAGGCTTCATTAATCTTCCCTTGTTTCTCGCATAAGATATGCCTTGCTACAAACAAATAAAAAATCCAGGGACAATTAGGAGATGAAACAAAATGGATCAATTGTAGTTAAAAACACATTGAAGCTCCGGGGAACAGAATAAGGGGAAGAAACAACCTTTGACATATGTGCAGGTGCCAAGCCCATCTGCCTTTGCAGCTTTTCCTTTACCCTTTGACGCACCATCATCACTTGCACCCGCTGCCTGTTTTCCCTTGCCCTTCCCTCCTGACTCCTTTGCCTTTGAGTCCTTACCCATGACTTTTCACATAAAACCACAATATGAAGACCTTTCAGCATTGCACCAATTAAGACGACAACTGTCACATGCATAACGGACCCGGGATACTCTTTGTACCATTGCATATGAGAACCTAAAGAATACAAGATTCTAGTGGTTGCAGGGATGAATAAAAATTAAGAAAACAGAGTAACACAGACCATCTTTGTACAAACAAGGTACATATACTAAGTGGCTTAAACATGTTTCTTTCTCCTCTTTATCTTCCCTTTTCTCCTTTCCACTGTCCAGGGCCTGAAACAAGGTTCCCAAATATTCATCGACTAACTCTCGGGAAAGAAGGGTTTTGAAGATTAAGAATTTAAATGTTCACATCACTAATTGTATAAGCTGAACACATGATTCCAGTTCAATTCTTAGGAACTGCACAACAAGCTTAAGAAAAATCCAGCCAACTTGTGCAAATTGACCAACATTTCAAGCAATTAACTACGAGCAATAGTAGGCGGAATTTCAAAGTGAGTTCACCAAGAAACGGACACTTACAAATCGATCTATGACAAAAGATAATGCAGATATAATTACGACTTACACAAATAATTTTGAAATGAAGCACAACTGCTGGAAGAGACACTGTTTAGTAAATACTGCTTCTTCAAATCTGATTCCAAGATTAACAAGCACAATACATAGTGGTATGCTTCACAGAAACCCAAATAAGATGATGATGTGTAAAATCCAAAAGAAAGGAAAGAAAAAAAATTAAGGAAAAAAAGTTCGAAAGAGATGCAGCAAAAATAGCCACGAAAAATGTAATGACACTGAACTGAAGTCCAGTCACTATCGAAATCACTGAACTGAAGTAATCTCAAGTCATGAATTGCTAGATTCAAGTCCCCACGTTGTGAAGCACACAATTCTTCAAACCCAACCCCAACTTCAAATCTAGAGGTTAATCGTACTCTGCACCATAGAAAGGATAGGCCGGTTCACTTGAAGAGAATTTTTTCTAAAATTAGATCCAATCATCCGAATCATGTTGTACACGCCCTTTTTTTGACAATAAGATAGAACAGGCTCAAGTAGGTAAATCGTACACCAAATGGAGATAAAGAGGCAGCAGAGTACGATTAACCTCCAAACATTAATCAGGGACCGAGAAATAGCGAATTCCAAACATTTTGTTTCGTTTTTTTTTTTTTTTTGAAAGACGTCAAGCAATTCATTTCATCAACCGGCCCTAAGGCAAAGATTTCATCACAATATACAGGAATGAACCAAATCTACCAAAATCAAAGACACGAGCAACTGCAAAGAGCACACAGGCTCACAGGCTCAAGACTCGTACTGCAAAAGCAGACCTACACTAGGTGCGGGCGTAGAGTCCGTCCTCGATCTGGTAGAAGAGGATCCCAAAAGGGACACCCAGCTCAAACCAAACGCAGAAACACACTGATGAAATCATACAAAAAAACCACCCATAAAGGAGGCAATACGATGCCACACTTTATTCCAGGAATTCTATCCTCCCAAAGATATCTCAAACGATCTTCAAAAAGTAGCTGACCAAAACAAATTCGGTCTAATAGATAATCCATTCAGTGGTCAGGATTTAATCTGGCTAATCAATTTCTATACCTAGAGGTTTTTCAAGAACTAATACCACTGAGTTCAAACATAGCCAGACACCAAACCCTTGATTAAAATCAACACAAGTCCACAGAACTATACAACTGTAGTGAGCAGAGACCCATGTGTATACATAGATACCGGATGAAAAAAACCCAGAAGCAGAAATCAGTCACAGACTTACAGGTAATAATACAAAGGAGAAAAAAAAAAATTCAGTGTCACCCATAAAAGAAACGAAGAGGGAAAAAGGGCCGAGTTTATAACTAGTGAATGAGATCAGTGAATTGGGTCTTTACCTTTGACTCGATTCTACAATTCCGGCAAAAAAACTGAGACGCAACACCCGCAGCCTCGAGGGATTCGACGTCCGCCGAGATATTGGTAAAGCCGATGGCGGGCCTAGTAGTCGAAACAATGGAGGGTGTAAAGAGAATTTAGGGAAAATTCCAAAAAAACCCTGAACTTTCACTCAATTCTAAAAAATCACCTGAGCTTCGGCTATCAACAAAATCACACTTGAACTTTATATTCCGTCAATTAAAAAAATCCCCTACCGTCCCATTCTATGACAATTCTAACAAAGGCATCCAACGGAGAGACTTAACTCCTCATCTTTGCATTAAGTTGGGGTCATGTGGACCCACCCCTGCCATTTTGGTGGGAAAGTGTTGGTTGCCCTAAGCATTTAGAGGGAAAAGACATGGGCTCCCTAATCTTAGGTTATGCCCTAGTTTATGTGGACCATGAAATGTTGTGCACCTGTTTGTGGAGGGAGACGCATTGGACACCTCATGGAGTGATCGAAACCCGCAATGTCACAGTACTTAATACTGCAATACAACTTTTAGGCCAACCGTCCTTATTGAAATAAATCATAGTTTTACGAGAGCTGTCAAATTAATAGAAATCAGGTAACTTGAGAAGTTTGTAGCGCCTATCACAAGTTTTCAGTTTGATGATTTGGATCATTTGATTTTATTGACTTTGATGTATAAATCATTAATATGGTAAATGGTACAAACAACGCACTAGGTGGTTGTTAAGGTTCAAAAAGTGCATTGAAATTAAATTATAAAAAAATATATTGGAGTGTGTTTCCTTTGTCATTTCTTTGCTTATTGACAATCCAATGAACTGTCAGTGCAAAGCCCGGCCCCATAACACGAGAGATTTGAACCTGAAATTTTTAAAATGAACAAGTTCTCAAGTCTTAGACTTGATCATCAGGCCAAACCCGACTTGCTAGTTTGAGGGTTTGCATCGGATTTAAGAGCATGGAGTGATGGAGACCACCCTGTTTCCTTGGGTGTGCTGGAGAAGCGTGGCTAAGACACAATGGTTACATTACAAGTTACAACTAACTGCATTTGGCTCGATGGAGTAGGGTGTGGACCTGGACCTCAAGAATGACCCTACTCTGCATTTTTCGACTTGTAAAATTCAATTCAGAAAATTGGTCTAAAGGACAAGTTTGGGGCTTTAAATAGTGTTTAGTCCAACTTAACTTATTTTAATGTCTCCAATACATTGATAGAAAATTTTTGAGAGCTCAAGGACAAAACTAGACAAAAATACCCTTAATGAAGCACATAACTCCCGCGCACCATGTCTGTCTTTACTATTTACTGTGTTGAAAGCGAAAAGTACGTAATTGTCTGTCTTTGCTCTTTACTGTGTTGAAAGCAAAAGGTGATGTCCCCACATTTTATGTCGACCAACCCTCCCCGTACATTTCTGACCCGACCCCCATCTCTCTCTCTCTCTCTCTCTCTCTCTCTCTCTCTCTCTCTCTCTCTCTCTCTCTCTCTCTCATGCGTGGGTCTTGAGTGGGACAAAATTAATTTTCTTTCTCTTCAATTTTGGGGTTGGGTTCAATTTTAGGGTTTAATTTATGGGAGTTTAGGCTCTTTGGGGTAGGGTATAGTGGGTTTAGACATTTTGGGTTTAGGCACTTAGGGTGCACTTTCCAATTATAAGGTTTTAGCTATTTAGGCACTTTCATAGGGTACCCTAGTATTTTAGGCACTTTCAAAGGGTACCCTATGGTTTTAGGCACTTTCATAGGGTACCCTGGGGTTTAGGTTTAGGCACTTTCATTAGGTTTGGGGGTTTAGGCACTTTCATTGGCTAGTGGGGCATTTTTGGAATGTGTAGGTGATTTATCCTTTTGGCATTAAAGAAAAAGTTGATGTTATTGAAGTAAAGACCATTTACTATGTCCTCCCCAAAAACGGACCCATTTTCAAAAATTAACGGCATAGCTTTAACCAACCAGTGTGAAATTTAGGTCGTTATTGACGATGAAATCCACGTACCCTATGCGCACCATTGAGATTTGAGGTAATCCCGGTAGTATGCAATACTTCTTCATTTAATCTTTTCGTAGGGAGCAACTTTTTGTTATTCTCTGTTGGAACTGACTTTATAAAAGTTATGGTCATTTGTTGAATTCATTGATATTGTTCAGTTTTATGAAATCGTTGTCACTGGGCATTCATAGTCACACGGGAAGAGAGGTCAAATGGAAAGGCAAGGCCATACGTTTTTAAAACCCGTTCTCCACTTTTTTCCAGTGGGGCCTTGGAACCAGAGTACTCCTTTTTTGCCATTTTCTCTCTCCTTCTCCTTTTGGGAGATGCTATCCCTAGTGCATAAATTGTGCCCAAATGAGTTGGTAGGATCCACTTTGGAGTCTCATACAAATGATTCAAGTCGTTCATCAACTTTAAAATAATTTTTCGATTGGCCTACAAGAAAATTAGCTCAATTTAAAAACTTTGAATATTTTATCTAATCTTTCAATTTTCATTCAAAATTAAGAATTCTAAATTCTGAAGAAATTTTAAATAAAAGTTAACTAATCGCATCAATTAAACACAATTATGGCAACAAGATTGAAAAAAAAAAAAGAGTGCGCAACAGTGGATTAATTGCAACCCATTTGATTCTGTATTGTTTTTCGTTGTCTATAAAATCTTTACTTACCCAAAAAAAAAAAAAGCAACAGCACTAATCTTTCTTAAAATCTATACTTTATATTGAAGACATTGAGGGGAAATCTGTTTCAGCGGACAAGTTCTCTATCAAGGTATGGCGAAAGTACTTCAAGGTAAGCCCTTCATTTCATTTTCTCGTGTGCATGGTAATGAACATGCTCTTTTCGTTATTCTAATAGGGCTCGTATGTTTGTCCAGAGATAAACGGATAGTAGACTCGTTTTTTTAATGAGTCTAAAACTTAAGCTCGGCTTGGTTACTAACAAGTCTAGCCGAGTTGAGATTTGCCTTATCGAGTCTAGCCTCGTGGTACTTACCAATAGCTCAATTCATTTACAACCCTCACTACAATGATAGCAACAGGTCTTCCATCCTACAATAAGAAAGGGAAAAAAATACTACTCCCAATTATACCACTATCTCATAATGAAGATTCCACCATCACGGAATGAAGATCATGTAGTGCGGTACTGCATTATAAGGTTATAGTGTAGCATCCGAACTATTGATCCTGTAATTAACAGTTTAGATTTTATTTCGACACTTAAAATCCAAACCGTTTATCCCCGAAATACAATACGAGCCTTGATTACACCAAACCCCATAAGAGGTAAGAGGTAAGGCGAACTCAAAATTCGTTTCCCTCCAAAAGACCTAACCGCCCACAACTCCATTCCTAACCAAAACAGACACCCATAAATTAACGCACGCAGAGAGGGAGAGAGAAGCGGCCATGGCAGCGGGGGTTGTTTCAGTTCCGATTCCGAACGATACGTACAAACTAGGGTTCATCAGAGCCGATAAAATAGCGGAGAGCATCGCCAGAGGCGTCGTCAAGTCGGGCGTCTTACCTGCCTCCAGGATCCGAACCGCTCACCTCGGATCCTCCCGCAGAGCCGCTTTCGAGTCCTTCGGCGTCAAAGTCTTCAAACGCAATGTCGAGGTTTTACCTTATCCACTCTCTGGAGTCTGTCATCTATGTTCGGATTTATTGCCGGCTTTAATTGGTTGGCTAGTGTACGGTGGAATTGGTTGGATTAGTGCGTTTAAACGCGATGGGACACCTGAGTTATAAGAAAAATATTTCGGGATTTGCGAATGTATGGCAACAACATGATTCAATATGATACGCTACGGGATTTGTAGTCGATTTGTGCTTCTCATTTGCTGTCTTAGTGCAATTTGGAATTCTTTCTTTTAAGTACCTCCAACCCAAGTCTCCAGACTGGAAAAAAAATCATTTTTTTTTTATATATTTAAGAAGCACGTGTAGAGTACTTTACTATATACACAATCCAACTATAATGCTCTTATTATGTCTCTCAATTTCTCTACAAAACTTATCTTCCCTTCTAAATTTTAAACTATTAATCTTCCAAGTGTTTGTTAGTATGTTGATCTTTAGTCTCATTTTAGAGTTACAGTAGCTTTTCAACAGTACTAATTGGATGCAAAAGTTATTTATACTCTACAAATAACATATGAGTAGTGACCATGTATTTCTATGACGATTATTTTTGTTGATAATTCTCCTTTTTGCGAATTCAAAAAGAGAAATACTTAGGGCACTGTAAGTTTCACCACCGTTTATCTCACAACTGAGTTGGATAGTCGTGATTGAGTCTATATGGCTGCAAAATATTATGCGAATGGAGAATAAGATGAATGAGATCTCAATTTGTATGCGGGGAAATAAAATGCGATAAATATTGGTGATATATAGCTTCCCTTTCTCAAAATTATATATTATCACCGTTTATCTTGAAAATTTTCATAGAAATGGGTTTGATTTTAATTGAGTTTGGTTCTCACATAATTGGTTGTTAAATCTACAAATTCGTAGCTTTGGTATCCATACCAATTTGGCAAGGTATGGATACCATTCATTATGTTCGCAGGCGGTGCATTGGTATCCATACCAATTTGGTGAGGTATGGATACCATTCTTGCTATTTGCTGATTGTGCATTGGTACCCATACCACCCTTGGGAGGTATCCATACTTTTTTCAAAAATTCCAGAAAACTCTCCTTTGGTTTCTGGTTGACTAGTTTGGTATTGTAATTGATATATTCACCCCGTACATTTCATTTTTGGTCGAATTACTCCTTTCTAACCTCCCTATGTATGATGGGTGATAAATGTTGATCTTCCAACTATATAAACTTGTAGAAATTGGCGATATACGTTACATGAAATGCAAAGGTATGATATTTGTTATTTGGACACGTATGAAATACTTGGTGGTTTTTGGAACGAAATGTGAGTTGATGCACTAGGACCACCACTCGGTGAGTCGCTTGCAAAGGTTCCACGAGGCCCATAAGACTCGGACAAGGGTTCCACGAGGCCCATAAGACTCGGACAAGGGTTCCACGAGGCCCATAAGACTCGGACATGGGTTCCACGAGACCCAAAAGACTCGGAAGAGGAATTCAATATCCTCAAGCTTAAAGATGATGGATTGACGAGATTTATAGTTTTGATTGTGACAATGGTTGATCGTGGACATATGACACGTTTGTGATGATACAAGGGTCGCCAAATGAGTTAGTGGGACACTTGGATATTTTTGGATGTTTATGTGTTGCATTGGACACTTGGGTATTTTTGGATGTTTATCACTTTGTTTGGTTGAGTGTTTTGAGAAGAATATTTTGAGAAATATTTTTGAGATAGTGTTTGGATGAGTTTTTGGAAAAAGTAATAATTATAAAGGTGTGTAGTAATTGGAGAGAGATAGAGAGAGAAATGAGAATAATGATTGGAGAGAAGATATGAGTAGAGAGAGAAATGTGATTAATGATTGGAGAGATGAGAGATGGGGAAAGAATCTTTTTTGGAATTTTTTTAGAAACGTGAAGAGAACAAAGTGTATGTGTTTCATTGGACACTTGGGTATTTTTGACATTTATGTGCCTGCTTGGATACTTGGGTTATTTTGGACACTTTGGTATTTCTTTGAACACATGAGTACTTTTTTTTTTTTTTTGTCAAAAGTTGAGAGATAGTATTCATCAAAGATTCTCATGGGGAAAGATTGGGAGTCCACAAATCGGACACTCCAACGACAACAGGTCACAGAAATACAACGAGAAAGCATATGACCAAACCAACGGAACACACCGGACAAAATCCGGACAAAAACCGGCCTAAAGCCGGACAAAACACAAAAGAAACGAGAAAAAAGATACACTCCCCTTCGTCGCTGAGCAGCCCATCTCTAGCCAAACCTCCAACCGGTCACGCACCTCTACCGGAGGCCTAAGAAGCCGCCGGAACCCGTAAGGTTGCAAAGGAGGAGCAGACGAATCGTAACGCCCAACAGGGCTGCGGAACGCCAAGTTCCAACGATTGGCGAACGGAAGGCGGATATGGTGCAGAAGGGGAAGGGGAAACCAGATCTAGAAAGGGGATTAGTCCCTCCCCTCCCGCCGCCCAAAGGGTGTGCAACCCATGGAGAGGGAGGGGGAGGGGAAGGAGAGGCGGCTAGGGTTAGAGTTTTTTAGAGAGAGAGAGAGAGAGAGATTTATTATTTAATTACACATGAGTACTTTATGATCATTTATCTCTTGCTTTAGTCTTCCTTGTCATACTTTCCTCAAATCATTTTTGGTATCCAACTTCATGTGCACATATCATACTTTATACACCTAGCGTTAGTAAAAAGGTTTTCCTATTGGCTTATCATTTTGATGCTCAATGTATTTTGGAAGGCGACTCTGTAAATTTCAAATTCTTTTAAAAAAAAAAAAAAACTATTTTGCCAATATCAAGCTACGTAATAAATAAACCCTATTGATACTTACGTACTTGGGTATGGGTATCCGTCGGCTAGAGACAAATTGAACTTGATTTGGAATTGGATATTTGATTTTGACCTTTCAATGGATATATCTATGACTTTCATCAATCCTACGTGAATTATATATGAATTTTGATTATTAAAAATGAGGGCGTAACAACACGAATGAAGAAAAATGCCACGGCACGACACGAATAAAAATGTGCACGACACGATTAAGCACAACACGGCATGACACAATTAAGTAAACGGGCACGGCACGGCATGGGCACGGTCACGGTTGGCACGGATGAAAAGCGGCATGGCGGGAACGTTTGACACCTCTAGTGTAGACCAATTCCACTGATGTACAAGACAAAGACATCAATGATTCACGCCCAAATTCCAAAGCACACGTCTCCACCACCGCCAAGTAGGAGTGGTGCCTCTAAAGAGCATGGCCAGTTCTAGTAGTGAAACCCCTCCCTCATCACCTAGTGAGATTCCAACCTTCAACAATTCTACTAAAAGCTCAATCCGATCTTTGGTATCAAACTTCAAGGCCAAATTTCATGTCTCGAAACCCAAACTGCTTGATGAGAACATCATCCACAATGGCAGTATTGCTGCTTCCAGCAGTGCAACCACCAACAAAGACGACCTCCACAATTCAGCTTCCAGCAGAACTGGAACCACCAACAAAAATGACCAGCATGGGGAAGCATTTCCCCCCTCTTCTTTGGAAAAGATACCTGATGATCTCCACCTCGTGGATTCGGCCTTGAAGAATTACACGGACCATATGAATGTGCAAATCAACCTGGCCCGTAAGAAATTCGAGGAGCTACAAAACTCAAGGAGCAGTGAAAAAGACTTTGACAAACTCCGAAAGGCCATCGGGAAGCTCAAGTTGCAGATCCCTACGAAGGTGAATATCCTTTCAACCACCAACAAAGACGACTACCATGGTGGAAGAGATCTTTCCCCCTCTTCTCAAATGATGTGTAGTGATCTCCTAGTCTTGGATTTGGCCTTTGCCAAGGTGAAGGAGTACATGGACCGTACGAGTGAAAAAATAGGCCAGGCCCATGAGAAATTCAAGGAGCTACAAATGTTACCAAGTAGGAAGAGAGACTCTGACGAGCTGCAACTGTTCTACCTTGCCACCCTACGAGAGGAAAACTGTGACGTGCTACTAATGACCAACTCTGACAAAAAACGAAAGGCCAACAAAAAACAAAAGGCAGACTCTGCCGAAAAATGAAAGGCCGAATCTGCCGAGAAAACTGGAAGGCCGACTCTGATAAACTACGAAAGGCCATTACGAAGCTGAAAGTTCAGATCCCTTCTCCTAGTAGAATTCGTTCTGCCGATTCGGATCCATGTCATACGAAGTGGCCAAATATAAACGGGGCCAAAGATAGAATGACACACTTCTTCTACGGGAACCAAGAGGTTGCGCAGAAGTTTTTGTATTTTAACAACGTAAGGAAAGCTTTCAGTAGCCTCTCTGGAGATTTGCGGCGTTGTTTGTTAAGCTTCTTCAAGTTCCCACCAAAGGCAACTATAAAGAGAAGCATGACGATTTCCTTGTGGATACGACATAGATTTTCTCCCAGTCCTCTGCTGCATGATGAAAATGATGAGGATGCTGCCAATAAGGTCTTTGATGAGCTTATTGAGAAGGGCTTGATAGAGCCCGTCTTCCAAAATTGCTTTTTGGGGCCAGACAGTTGCACGATGAGCCTTTTTGTTCATTCTGCTTTACGCAGAGAAGCTGAAAGATGGGGATTTACTTCAAATGATCCTCTTGATAGCACGAATATATGTATGACTTCGATCAATCCTACGTGGATTTTATATGAATTTTGATTATTAAAAATGAGGGCTTGATAGCACGAATGAAGAAAAATGGCACGGCACGGCACAACACGACTAAAAATAGGCATGGCACGATTAAGCACGGCACGACAAGGCACGATTAAGTAAACGAGCACGGCACGACACAGGCACGGTTGGCACGAAAGAAAAGCGGCACGGCACGGCGGGCACGTTTGACACCTCTAGTGTAGAGAAATCCCACTGATGTACAAGACAAAAACATCAATGATTCACACCAAAATCCCAAAGCATGCGTCTCCACCACCGCCAAGTAGGAGTGGTGCCTCCAAAGAGCATGGCCAGTTCTAGTAGTGAAGCCCCTCCCTCATCACCTAGTGAGATTCCAACCTTCAATAATTCTACCAAAAGCTCAATCCGATCTTTGGTATCAAACTTCAAGGCCAAATTTCTTGTCTCAAAACTCAAACCGCTTGATGAGAACATCATCCACAATGGCAGTATTGCTGCTTCCAGCAGTACAACCACCAACAAAGATGACCTCCACAATTCAGCTTCTAGCAATACTGGAACCACCAACAAAAATGACCAGTACGGGGAAACACTTCCCTCTCTTCTTCTGAAAAGATCCCAGATGATCTCAACCTCGTGGATTCGGCCTTGAAGAATTACACGGACCATATGAATGTGCAAATCAACCTGGCCCGTAAGGAATTTGAGGAGCTACAAAACTCAGGGAGCAGTGAAAAAGACTTTGACAAACTACGAAAGGCCATCACGAAGCTGAAAGTCGAGATCCCTTCTCCTAGTAAAATCCGTTCTGCCGATTCGGATCCATGTCATACGAAGTGGCCAAATATAAACGGGGCCAAAGATAGAATGACACACTTCTTCTATGGGAAACAAGAGGTTGCACATAAGTTTTTTTATTTTAACAACGTAAGGAAAGCTTTCAGTAGCCTCTCTGGAGATTTGCGGCGTTGTTTGTTAAGCTTCTTCAAGTTCCCACCAAAGGCAACTATAAAGAGAAGCACGATGATTTACCTGTGGATACGGCAGAGATATTATCCCAGCCCTCTGTTGCATGATGAAAATGATGAGGATGCTGCTAATAAGGTCTTTGATGAGCTTATTGAGAAGGGCTTGATAGAGCCTGTCTTCCAAAATTACTTCTTGGGGCCAGACAGTTGCACGATGAGCATTTTTGTTCATTATACTTTACGCAGAGAAGCTGAAAGATGGGGATTTACTTCAAATGATCCTCTTGACAGCATGAATATATGTATGACTTTGATCAATCCTACGTGGATTTTATATGAATTTTAATTATTAAAAATGAGGGCGTGACAGCACGAATGAAGAAAAAAATGGCACGGCACGGCACCACTAAAAATGGGCATGGCACGATTAAGCACAGCATGACATGACACGATTAAGTAAACGGGCACGACACGACACATGCACGGTTGGCACGGAAGAAAAGCGGCATGCACGGCGGGCACGTTTGACACCTCTAGTGTAGACCAATCCCACTGATGTACAAGACAAAAACATCAATGATTCACACCAAAATTCCAAAGCATACGTCTCCACCACCGCCAAGTAGGAGTGGTGCCTCCAAAAGAGCACGGCCAGTTCTAGTAGTGAAGCCCCTCCCTCATCACCTAGTGAGATTCCAACCTTTAACAATTCTACCAAAAGCTCAATCCGATCTTTGGTATCAAACTTCAAGGCCAAATTTCATGTCTCGAAACGAAAACCGCTTGATGAGAACATCATCCACAATGGCAGTATTGCTGCTTCCAGTAGTGCAACCACCAACAAAGATGACCTCCACAATTCAGCTTCCAGCAGTACTGGAACCACCAACAAAAATGATCAGCACGGGGAAGCTTTTCCCCCTCTTCTTCTGAAAAGATCCCTGATGATCTCAACCTCGTGGATTCGGCCTTGAAGAATTTCACGGACCATATGAATGTGCAAATCAGCCTGACCCGTAAGAAATTCGATGAGCTACAAAACTCAGGGAGCAGTGAAAAAGACTTTGACAAACTCCGAAAGGCCATCGAGAAGCTCAAGTTGCAGATCCCTGCGAAGGTGAATATCAATTCAACCACCAACAAAGACGACTACCATGGTGGAAGAGATCTTTCCCCCTCTTCTCAAATGATGTGTAGTGATCTCTTACTCTTGGATTCGGCCTTTGCCAAGGTGAAAGAGTACATGGACCATACGGGTGAGAAAATCGACCAGGCCCATGAGAAATTCAAGGAGCTATAAATGTTACCAAGTAGGAAGAGAGACTCTAACGAGCTACAACAGTTCTACCTTGCCACCCTACGAGAGGAAGACTGTGACGTGCTACTAATGGTCAACTCTGACAAAAAACGAAAGGCCAAGAAAAAACAAAAAGCCCACCCTGCCGAAAAACGAAAGGTCGAATCTGCCAAGAAAAATGGAAGGCCGAATCTGACAAACTACGAAGGCCATCATGAAGCTGAAAGTTTAGATCCCTTCTCCTAGTAAAATTCGTTCTGCCGATTCGGATCCATGTCATAGGAAGTGGCCAAAAATAAACGGGGCCAAAGATAGAATGACACACTTCTTCTACGGGAAGAAAGAGGTTGCGCAGAAGTTTTTGTATTTTAACAGCGTAAGGAAATTTGCGGCGTTGTTTGTTAAGCTTCTTTAAGTTTCCACCAAAGGCAACTAGAAAGAGAAACACGATGATTTACCTGTTGATAGGGCAGGGATTTTATCCCGGTCCTCTGCTGCATGATGAAAGTGATGAAGATGCTGCCAATAAGGTCTTTGATGAGCTTATTGAGAAGGCATTGATAGAGCCCGTCTTCCAAAATTGCTTCTTGGGGCCAGACAGTTGCACGATGAGCCTCTTTGTTGGTTCTGCTTTACGCAGAGAAGTTGAAAGATGGGGATTTACTTCAAATGATCCTCTTGACAGCACGAATATATGTATAACTTTGATCAATCCTAGGTGAATTTTATAATAATTTTGATTATTAAAAATGAGGGCGTGACAACACGAATGAAGAAAAATGGCACGACACGGCATGACTAAAAATGGCACGGCACGATTAAGCACGGCAAGGCTTGGCACGATTAAGTAAATGGGCACGGCACGGCACGGGCACGGGCACAGTTGGCACGGAAGAAAAGCGGCACGGCACGACACGATGATTTGAAGATCTTAGATCTCCGAGCTTGTCATAATCTTGAGGCAATTCCCGACAAGATCGGTTTGCTCAAGAAATTGAGACACTTGGACTTGTTCAAGGATTACTTGTTAGAACACATGCCCAAGAGTCTTGCTCAACTTTCAAACCTCGAAGTCCTCAAGGGATTCTTGATTGGAGATTTCAAGAACAAACAATCGTGTACTCTTTACGATTTGTCAAGATTGCGGTATTTGAGAAAACTTAACATCTACATAAGTGTGAAAAATCTACTCAGACTACGGGACTTGGAGGATTTAGAAAGGTTTGTAGGCCTTCAAAAGTTGACAATATCATGCAGAGGATGCTCTTTAAAAGCTCAAACTGAAGCATTTCACTTTGCTATACTTCCTTCCAAACTGCAGAAACTAGACCTTCAAGGTTTCCCCATAACGAGTCTACCCAATTGCCTGATGCCGGGCAAACTTACGGAACTAAAGAAATTCTACATTAGAGGAGGGAAACTATGTGATATAGGCCAAATTAGGAAACATCAAAGGGAGCAGTGTACCGTAGAGATATTGCGTTTAAAGTACTTGAGCGAATTGGAGATAGATTTGAAAGAACAGAGGATATTATTTCCCAAGTTAATTTACTTGCACCAAGTAGAATGCCCCAAGTTTAGAAACATCCCCTGTGATTATAGGGGTGTGTGGATGGACAATAACGCCATTGGTACTCATGTGCAGCTGCGGAAATACCTCGAAATTAGTGACATCATCAGCTCAAGTTCTACATTCGAGCGAACTCTTTATCGTGGCAATCCATATTGTTTCTAAAGGAAAATATAATAGTCAAGAATGGGGTTTATTATTTTCTTATGTAATCTGTAGATTTGGTTTTGAAAATAAATGAGATCGTAATGGACTTCTTGTTTCTTCCTAAAACTGGCTGGCATCATTTTGGCTGCTCAACCAGTTTCCAATTCTCTGAGTTACTGGCTCGGCCCCCATTGTTTAATTTTCATAACTCTCTCCTGTTGCTTGGCTTCAAGATGCATGTCCCATGTCATTGGATTTTTTTCGATGTAATTCAAGCTAAAAGCCCAATGTAACATTGATTTGTTTTTCACTTGTATGTCTTTTTATTTTATACATATAATTTAATAGTAAGTGGGCAACCTTGTTTGGTAGGGCTTGGACTTCCAAACATCGAGGCAGACCCTGAGTATGTGTATGTTATGCGTATCTGAATAAACAACTTGTGAAGCTGCCAATACTATATGACTATCTATAAAATCTCTGCTTATACACAATGCTAATTGGCACACCCTTTAGAGTGTCTATTTTTTTCACTTACCTCTTCGATCCGCCTTTCTTAGCAACTTCCCTACAGATACTGAAGTCTATGATTTGGCAGAATTGAAGTACTCAAAATTAACCTCTTGTATGGTTAGTTAGTTAAGAACTCATTTAAGTTACTCTCTTTTCGAATTAAAAGAGAATGGGCATCCGATGGATTAATCAAATAGGCTATAATCTTTTTATTTGCTATAAATTTCAAGAGTTGATAGAGAAAGCAGCGCCATCGGCAGCTGTTATAGTGGTGATTGATGTCAAGTTGGAAGCCCTAGCCAACTTGGGCAAGCTTCGGTCAAACGAAAGCAACATACATTTCAAACGTTGAAAAGAGAGAGTTCCTCAGATGATGCGAAAACTGTGAAAATGATGAGGGATTTATGGCTGATATATGTGTCATGGTTGATAGTTGATGAAACTGGAAGTCGCTATATATTGAAGGTTTGATCAAAGGGTAACAAGCTCTGAAGTGATGGGAAATTTGGTGAGATGATGCTTTTGGGTGGTTCTTTCATTTCGTACGACTAAGAGCGTTTCAGGCCAAAAACCAGGTTAGAAAGTGGAAATATGATGAGGGTAAAAATCTATTTTTTGGAATGCCAGTGTGGTATTTCCATAACCGAGTCAGGAGGCGAGTTTAATTTTATTCATCCTCGTAAAAAAGGGTGAACATTACTCTCACTCTTATTGGTTGAAATACTATGGATCTCACCAAAAAGTATTGCCGAGGTGAGACTTACACCATTTCGATCACCAAGAATGGGGGTGATGTTCATCCTCTTTTAATGAGGGTGAATAAAATTGCACTCGTCAGGAGGCACACTTTTTCCCTCGGTAATCAACTCCCATTCCGAATGACATATGAATATACTTCAAACCTTTGGATTCGTGGGAGCTACGTTACAGTATACACCAGTAACACCATCCACGATCGTATGGAAAATGGTTACAAGTTATAAATTTATAAGCTATGGTTTATATCATCAATTACCATAATATTGAAAAATGGTTACAATTAATAAAATGTATTTATAACTGTTTGTACCCATTTTTGGCAAAATGGCTAAGGCCCTTAAAACGGATAGTTTACGGCTATTCTTCAACGGCTAATTTTGCTGGTAAGCAAACTTCAACAATATATATGCAATTTGAAGAGACGATGCAGTCAAATTGATGGCAGACATGCAAGATCGATAATTTTCAGTTATTACTAGCAAGGTTTTAAATCTCGGTATCGGGATACGTAACCGTATCGGTGATAAAGTCAAATATTGGTTGATATCGAACCATATATCTGTGTTAGTCCCTTGAAAAATCGATACGTATTGGCCAATATTTATTAGTGTTAGTAGGTTTTAGGATGATGTTGCACTTTCTTTTTAGTGGCTTTGGTGATTGGATTTTCCGCACGTCTCAGTGAACATGTAATTTATATGCACAACAATAATAACGGAACCCATCCAGTTTTTAGGATGATGTTGATTTCTTTTTAGTGGCTTTGGTGAAAAAAAATTCATGTAGTTGACCTCTAATTGATTGGGACATAGGGCTCGATTTTCTCACTCTTATTGGTTGAAATAGTGTGGATCTCACCAAAAATTATTGTCGGGGTGAGAAACCATTTCAACCAATAAAAATGAGGGTAATATTCATCATCTTTTAATGAGGGTGAACAAAATTGCACTCGTCAGGAGGCACACTTTTCCCTAGGTAATCAACTCCCATTCCGAACGATATATAAGTTCTTCAATCCTTTGGGCTCGTGGGAGCTAAGTTACAGTATACTGTATACACCATCATGGCCGGCCCAAGAGTTTGGAGTGTCCTAGGCATAGAATAAAATTTGTGCCCTAAGAGTACAACATTTAAATAATTTTCCAGTAACAGTTATGGTCTGTTGGTACTGACTTTATAAAAGTTTTGGTCATTTGTTGAATTCATTGATATTGTTCAGTTTTATGAAATCGTTGTCACTGGGCATTCATAGTCACACGGGAAGAGAGGTCAAATGGAAAGGCAAGGTCATACGCCCGTTTGGCTCCTTACGGAATATAGCTCACATCCAAACATCTGTTGGGGAACAAGGCAACGCCCATGAAGCTCTTTCGAAAAGGTAGTAAGGCTTGCCAGGCTACGGCCCATGGGTGTAAGATTCTTCAAAAAAGCGCGGGCTGACTCAGAGAGCTTTCTCTGCCGGTGGCTTATGTAGTGGTCGTTCCCACCAGAATGTCTTCGTAAAAGCTAGACGGAGGCAAGCAAATGAAGGGAGACATTACAGACCGACTACAAGAAGCAAAACTCTGTAGACTCGACCATTCGCTTATAGAATGTCGACTAGTAAGTGAAGGCCTTCCACTTAATTATTGACCATAAATTGTCCTAGTTTTATGGGACCGATTGGTTTTGCTTGGTATGTTAGCGATGAGCTGGGCGCAAGGCTTGGTTGAATTGATGCTGAAATTATTCTAAATTAATTCTGTTCGAGTTGTGGTCCTTCCCATCCTCTTTATAATGCCTCTATAGTCTTAATAGGATGAAAGTCTAACTCAAATATCTTACTCGCAACCTATTTGGGGCAAGCAAAGTTTATTTTGTGAAGTATTGTGCAGGATAACAAAGAAAATATATTCAAATGACCGACTTCCCGACAAAAAAAAAAATGAAAACTAAATAAATGAATCACTGTCATAAAAAGTACCACAAGATTTTGTAGGCATCCAGTTTACAAAATCTCTCTCTCTCTCTCTCTCTCTAGTTTTTATCACTCAACCTACATTATATTGCAATTAAGATCATAAAAGTCCCAACAAACTCAACCACAACGGAGGAATGATGGATATCACTTTTCTTACTGGCATTCTTATCATTGGTTAAATAAATGGAAATGATTTTCACACTCCCCATTTTACAATCCACACTCCATTTTCTCTTTATCCACGTGAATTTACAATATTACCCTTGCATGTGTGAAAAAGGTATATTGAAGAAGGACAATATTGTAAATTCATGTGGATAAAGACAAAAAAGGGAGTGTGAATTGTAAAATGGGGGGTGTGAAAATCATTTCCCATAAATAAAGGGATATCTTCTTTTTTCTTTTTTTCTTTTTTTACACTCTTAGAAAAACAACCAATCATGAGTAAAAAATCATCTGAGAAAAGATTTGAGTAACTTATTAATTGTATCAATAACAGGATCCGGGGGGCGCGCTGTCCCTTCGGGAACAGTATGCATGTTGGGCCAATCACAGCCGTCCATGGTCCACTCAGATCACATCTTGTTCAAACAAATCTGAACCATCCACTCTCTACTAATAGACGGTGAACTTGGATCTCCAATAATTAGTATAATTAGTTGAGGTGCGCCTAACACCCGAGTTGAACAAAGAATTATTGTATGAAGCTGCACATTGGACCTCACCTGATGTTCGTTTAATTTTGGAAGGGTCCCAAACAATAATCTGTTGGTCAGGAAAACTGAAAAGTGGCTGCCAGAGCTTAGGTCCTCCTGTAGTATTCATACAACTCATAGCTGAGACCTGATAGCTAAATAGAGGCAACTATAAGGGCTACCCTCCATTACCTTTTTTTATTTATTTGAACGGCAGTTACCCTCCGTCACTTATTCCAACGTTACTGGACCAATAAAAAAAAAATTATGAAAATGATTGACATACGATCTATGTAGAACTTGGAATTCCATTACTCATTTTCACCTCCGGTTTTTTTTTTTTTTTTGAAAAATGTTTTATACCCCAATCAGTAAAACAGCTAAAGACGCGTTTCGCAAACACTGTTGCAAAGGCCTGCAAGTATTCCATACCTAACTGGTCTAAACCAATTTCCGGCAACTGATATGAGAAAGCCTATCAGATTAGCTACATTTATGTTTTCACCTTGAGATGCATCCTCCAAAATAATGCAGTACACATTCTTCGAGAGTTTTCTCCCCCGAAACACAGAATATGGTATTTGCATGATCAGTAACGGTAATTTGTATTCAGCAAAAGGTTCGGAACCTGAGAACCCTAGAGCATGTATTGATCTTTCCTTTTGAGAACAACCCTAGAGAGTTGCTGAACGATTGTAAACAAAACACCATCTACTCTCCTAGTCTGAATCTGAAAATGGCATCTGGTACGCATCTTCTGGTTCTGGTTCCACGTCAGTGATGGAAGGAGGAAGATCTTGGTTTGCTGTGCGCCTTGGCTTGCGTCTCCGATTTGGTCCATCTTCCTCCTGAAAATTTTCATCTAGTGATTAACTAACCATACAGAAAGCAGAGGACAAATAAAGTGCATAATATAACTTTACTCATGCTTATCCAAGTTGCAGTCCAGCAGATAAGGAGGTTATGCGGGAAAATAAAATTACTGACGAGATTTTGAAATAAAACGTGGATAGGTTGTCAAAATCAGGGTAATTTATGACCTAAAACAACACCATAAAGTGCGAAATTTTGGGCTTCTTTTAATAACAGGTGAGACTTCATTAAAACAGAAGGTGGTAAAATTATGTGGCCTCTACATCATGTTCTGAAAAAATTGGAGGCTAAAGCAAGTGCGCCAATAGCTTTATGGTTCAGCCACCTACCGATAACATGCCCATAATTTGACCTAAACATTTGATAAAGCTACACTATTTCATAGACGGATCATGCTATAGAACTCACAGTTCAAGGAAACCTCCATAACTGACTCAAAAAAACGCCAACAGTTGACACATAAACAAGTTATGATACATCTCCCAAAAAGGGTTCACAATGGGATGCAATACGCATTCAATTTTAATAGACGTGCAAACGTCGACAACTGAATTTTAGGATCTGTTCAAGAGAAAGCAAATTAATAAGTAATTATTTCTTTAAGGTGATTCCAATAATATTCTGTACTGAAAAGCAAATCCAATCCAATTATCTCGAATAATTGAAGACAGCAGCAATGAGAAGCTAGAAAAGATAAATCTTGACATGTTGACAAATGATAAGACATTGTAGCCATGCTAGTTACTAGGACAGCAGCTATCCAATGGCTGGTGTCTTGTGTAAAGACACAGGACCTGTTGTAATGATTGGCAAGAGCTAGCAAAAGGGCAAATGGTGGTGGGAATGGAAAACTTCTGACTCTCAGATCAGTAACTAAAGAATACTACATAACATTCTCAAAAAAAAAAAAAAAAAAAAAAAAGGTTATAGAACAAACACCACCACCAGCATCCTACAGGATTAAAAGCAAAGCACAACGTGCTTACACCAATGTAAGCTGAGGGTTCCATTAAAACCCTGGTGGGAGATAGTCAAACAAGAAAATTATACAGAAACGTAAATGAGGGAGCAATCATATGGGAAGATAGGTTGTCTGTGTTTGAACTAGCAGTCCATCTACACGATATATTTTATTGGTGACCCCTTTACTTCTTCATCGAAATCCTAGCAGTCCATTTATGATATATTTTATTGCTGGCCCCTTTACCATCGAAATCCTCCTCTCTTTCCATTTTGCGTGCAGGCTCCCCACCCTGTTTTCTAGGCTTACCTTCCTGCTACTCATTGGATCACAGTCTCACAGATAATGTTTCATAGAATGAAAACCGATTGACAGCTGGTTAAGAAGGAAAAAACTACGTGACAATACAAGCAGAGCAATTATACATGAATGGTGGCAAGGGAGACAAGTTCGACTAGTAAGCAATAATTTTGCATCTCACTCCCCCCGTAAATTCTCTCTCTATGGGTGAATGACAAGACTATACAAATGGAAAATTTGGACTGCAGAGGTAAAACATGGTAATAGGCATCATACTCACAGTTCTACTTGTTTGAGTTTCTTGATTTGATTGACTTGCTGGAGTTGATTGGCTCCTTCGCAGCCAGATGCTACCAAAGGACATTAATGCCCCCAGAAGCAAGACTGGGCCAATTCTTGGATCTCCAAGGCAACTGTGAATTCCCTTGACAATGCTGCCAATTCTCTGTTTCATCCCTGACCCTTTCGATAGAATGCTTCTGGCACCAGCGGACCAAATCGGATCTGCATCTTCAGGAACAAGAGCAGGAGATTTGGTTCTCTGCAATATGAGAGAGACAAAGTTTGAGCACAAAATATTGTTTGATAGAGACGGGAGTCTAAGCTCCACAGTGTTTACATCCTTAAAAAAACACAACATCATATCCCTCAGCGAAGACCTAAACTCCATAATTCAAGAGGAAGAATGGTTAGGCTATTGGAGGTCGTGATTTTTACAGCTAACATCTAATAAACCTCATATACATCATAAAATCAACACAAATTGGTTTATTGTTCATTTGCATTAAGATCAGATTAAACTAATGCTACTTTGCCTGAATCCATCTGATTAACTGATCGACAAATTCCTATAATTCCACAAAAGACAGCATCCAACATGAAGGTAGCTTACTAAAAAACTGTAGGTGTAAACTTACGAAAAATGGGAGATCCTTAGAGTCGCCATCTTCTATTATATGAGAGATCCACTTGATGATCTACCAAGCAAGTAAAATATAAACAGAAATCACCGAGAATGTTGTAGAGTGCAATATCAACTTGTAATTAACCCATTCTTACTTAAATCAATACCACAAAAGAAAGAAGTCTGTACCTCCGGAATTTCTTCTGAACCATTATACCTCGCCACAAGTTGTGATGCAGGATCCTCATCGTCATCGTGAAATGCCTCAAATATGTTTTTCGGCTTTCTATCAATTTTAATACCATCATCGCTTGGATTCCTTTTGTATCGTACAATAAGCAACTGTGGTACATCTGTCATATCCCTCCTAGGTCCACATGTTTCATAGCTGTTCGCAGTTTGAATGATGAAAATACAATATCTCTGTATAAGAAGAGACAAAATAATGATTACTACTGTTGCAATAACTATTCTAGCATACAATCGTCAATCATGTCAATCAACTAAATAAAGAAGATGCAAAGAAACACGTGTAGGAATTCACAGCTCTAAAAAACAACCTCCCATGTAACAGAATGAGAAAGTTATTCAGAACACTGCAACGACCCTTGAGCAATTTACTTCTGTTGTTAAAGAATGATATTCATCTTTGGATAAGAATAAGCACTAAACACTTTCTGAGAGGAATCACATTATATTTCCTCCACGAACAGCTTGATCTACAGATGAACATTCCTTGAATACCTTAAGGGAATCACATTCTTTGCACACATAAAATGATAACAGCATAAATTATAACCAAGTACCACACTGCAAACCTAAAACCATCACATGAAAGAATCCATTCAACTCTAAATGTGAATTGAAGAGCACAACTAAATCGGAGCCACGCTGACATAGCTGACATACTAAAGGAGGCACTTACTTGTTGGGCTTCCCCATCAAGCCAAGTAAATGTCAACCGCTTTTCCTTTAGCGCCACAGCCGGTGCTGCTGATGGCTGATCTTGATCAATGGAATGTAACATGCCATCACTTGAGAGTATTTCTTGGACCCTGCGCACCGTCTTTCACATAGCAATGTTAGTCCATTTGGTAAATTAGAAGAATATACTGGCAATTGGACATGAATGCATGAACTATCGTAGCAAACTTTGATTTCACATGTATGTACAAGGTTGCTTTGCTTGTGGTATTCTATGTAGCTTCTTTCTTTAACATTTCATCATGTTTCTCTTTTCTATCTGCTTAGGTAGTGGACAATACACATTTACTGTTATGGCAAAAATGGCCTAATTTTTTCTGAGGTGCCCAGTAACTAAGCAATTTTGCCCAAACAAAATAGCCAAAACCTTCCGGGATGTAACGACGAACCAACCATGGTTTAACTAGAGCCCGTTTGTTTGATGGGCTTGATAGTGAAAATATACAATTCCACCGGATTGTAGTGATCCTATTAACAATACCATTCCCTGCATGGTATCGTATCTCTCACACTTCGTGATATAACATCTCCAGGGCATTTTTAATCAAGGTCATCAATATTTTATCCAAATACAAGACATAACATATGGGCCTTCAATGCACAAGAAGGGAAGTAAACTTACTTCACGCATTTTGTGGAGTTCAGGGCTTTGTCTTCCTGCTAGAATAACACAATACCAAATTGTGGTTTCATTTCCAGCACGTGAATAGCCCCGCGGGTCACAGCCCAGATCCATGGACGTCACACTCCTCAACTGGGGTAGCACTAAAAATAGAAATGAAAAATTAACTAAGGGATTCATACATGCACTCAACTGGGGTAGCACTAAAAATAGAAATGAAAAATTAACTAAGGGATTCATACATGCACTGTAGTCAGTTTCACAAAATATTGGGATGCACAAACGGGACTGTACAAGGACGATATATCTTGTATATGTACATTGGCATGTATCTGGAAATAATGAACGTTCTAAACAGGCATATAGTGATATAGATGCAAACAAGGTCCGTCCCGTGCTATGCACGTGTAAATAGTTACTGGAGTCTTTTCACAAAGAGCATCAAACTTATGCATTCAAAATATTTCTCATTTTGTGTAAACCCAAAAGAATCAATATGCGTCTATAAACCTTAAACATTTTAGCTAAGAAGCATGATACATGACACAGACACGACACGGATAAGCGAACACGTGATTTATCCAAAAATTAGGACACAGACACGCTTGGGGATACGTCAAGTACACAAACAAATAAATATTGTACTTATATACACATGTAAAATCCATTTATCATGTACCATTTTAACTCTTCCCAAATTTATATGTTTTTGAACATCTCCGAATTAATAAAAAATCAGAATAGTAGATGGTGTTTTCATCCTTAAATTATGTGATATTATTTGGTTCAGAATTCAGATATTACATTTTTTTTTATCCAATTCCAAGTTTTAAAAATCAGATTATGACCCAAAAACGTGTCCAGTATGAGTCCGATACATGGCGGAGCGTGCCAAAACGTGTCCGACCAAAAAAATAATTTATACTCGGACCCAAATTTTCGCGTGCCGGAATAAGGATCATGCTAAAATCAATGCTTCAGTGGCTCTAGCACCGTACCATTCTTGAATAAGCTTCACCACCGTCACAGGGAAAACCCCACCAAACAAAAGCCACATTCCGAACAATGAAGAACGGGGGACTGAAATGGGAGAGGTCAAATAGTGACATGGATTTTTCTCATATATTTCAGTCATTTACGCGCGTAGTATATCATAAGATAGATAGCTACTTTCGTAGTTCTTCAAGTGAAGGTACATTCTCGAGGTCCCAGAATGCCACCAAAGAATATTCTTCCCACAAGAAGCATGAGATATAAGCTATGCGCCTTAAATTTCATTAGCATACACAGTTTCAAGGCCTGCAATAACAAATCGAACACAGAATCTACTTTGCCTCTTATGCAGATTTTTCTGGTAGGACTTCATTTTTGTGTTTACATACTTGTCAAATCTTTGATTAGCCGAGGGATCCATTAGCGCGCAGCACATGATTGATACCAGTACGGGTTGCATCTCCAGCATTGATAGCACTATGAGTTGCATCTCCAGCATTAATAAAATTCATTTCTATCCACTGGCACTGGAATAAGATTTGTTTTGGCACTTCTTTTTCTTGTCAAGACATGCTAAACAAGTACAGGTGGAAGTTGGAACTGTCAAAGGAGACCATCAAACTAAACCCAAAGTTGATTCATCCATAAACCAACAACCATTGTAACATGATTGGTGCTGTTACCGCAGGACAAACAAGGACCTGTCATTTACTATTTGCATTTTTTCCAAAAAAGGAAATGATGAGATAAAGTGCCCTAGTTGATAGAAGAAGAGACTGATGAGGCCAGGAGCCTCAGGTTAATCATAACACTGACAATCTGAATTTCAACATGAGGTTTGCTAACAAATCATAATTACATCAATATGCCATTTGACAGGTGCTACATGCGCTCATGCAGTATGACTGGGAGGAATTCATTTATAGTGGCAGGAATAGAAAATAAAACTTAATGGAAAATAAAAAGAAGCAGCGTTACCATGATATTTATTCTGTTCCATGGTATTTACAAACCATGAGTCGTTGCCAGGTCCTGCAAAGAGTAGCACCACTTAGCTTGTTACACGCCGTATTAATACTGTGACCAAATAATGAGAATGAGTATTTAACGAAACAAAAAGAAAGAGTGACATGCCATGGTAAACAACAGGTTTGACACCAGGTTCTTTCAGAAATACAATCGCAGGTGCAGATTCCACTCCGAACCTGTTGTTGATTATAAAGAACAAAGAAGGTCATACACTATTTTCATAAAAGTTTGTAAAGCAATACAGTTCTGAAAGTGTGCACCAAGATCAGGTTACCAAAGGGGGGGTGGAAGCTAAATTTTAAAAAAAGTTTGATATCCTGTTAAATGAATATATGAAGAAATAGAGGTCGGCTGATTCTTCTCCGAATTAACTAATAACAAACAAAAAACTTAAAACAAGAAATTGAAAAATGCAGAAGATGGGAAATGACACGCTTGGAAGTTGATTTCATATTCATCAAATAAAAATTGAAGATGCTAGCCTAAAAATTTTAAATTTTCTTTGTGATATTAAACATGAGGTTCTTGTTCTTCATTTTACATCATTGTATAGAGGACTGGAGATTCTGACATGCAAATGAGTCCAATAAACCCTTATCTTTGTCATGCCGCACGGGGGGAATTGCGATCAACAGAAGAATCCCAGTAATGGATTTAGGAGACAACTATGAAAACAGTGATAACGAACACCGATAAATGAAAAGCCTTGAGACATCAAATGCTAATGATGCTATCCCAATTTTCAACAGGCATATTACACAACCCTTTGGCCTCAGTTATCAATAAATATAGGTTGTAGCCCAGAGTTTATTGGTAACACTCATTATTGGTAGGACTTTATTAACATTTACCTTTCATTCTCATCCTACTAACATACAGAAGTAGGCTTTAGATCCAAATAGAAATCAACATAAAAGCAGATTGCTGTGACTGCAAACAAATCTGGTCTTCTGCTTTGAGGCAACACATTCAGCAACTTACATTTAGGACACTGACCACTAATTTCCATATTCATTTCAGAATGGCAAATTTCCTCCTACCTTTCTTCTGTTGCAAACTTTTACCTTATACAGCAAATCATTCGATCCCGCATTTGACAAGGTTCAAAAGACAAAGCCAAATTGCTATTTACACCCCCAGTGATGCCTCATGTGTGGCGGAGCCAAGGAGACTACCTGATCATGGTGATTCATCTAGCAGAGCAAGAGCAGGTATTTCCTCCTTGTGTTCATATGCTATGCATTGATTTTTAGTGGTTACGGTTCATGTGAGAAAGCTCAGGTTTTTCAGAATTTTATGTCTGGAAAGGAATGCAAGACTATTGATGATATATACGAACATCTTGAAGGTTGGGATAAAAACAGTTGTTTGGCTTCATTCTGGTTTTTGTGTCCCGTCTTGAGAATCCTTTAATTTTGATTTCTATAGGTAGGGAAAATGCAAGTCTTGTGAAAGGCTTTTTGTCTTTGGTGGACATAATTCTGCCTAGCATATTATTAATCTTTATTCACTTCTAAATGATGAAGTTTTTTTTGTCGCCCATAAAAAAGGGTTCTGACTTCTGACCGTATTTCACCAATTAAGCCATACAGAAGTAACATTGCAAGATCATTCAAAAGCGATTTCGGGGAAAAAAAATATCCTCACACTTTCTTTCCAAAGAGAAACAAGTCAACCTACACATTCCACCAAAAGGAAGATTCCTCTTCTCTCCACAGCACAAATGCAAAAGCAGCATAAGGCCGATAGTTTAGAGCAGCTTGACGCACAAATGGAGTTGCACGAACCCCGGTCTCTGAGAAGAAAATGACTCTCACCTGCGATGAGAAATTGAAGCAACAATTGAAAAACAATAATAATCAACTAAGTACAGATGTATCCAGGTAAAAACAAAACCTACTAATGGTATTCAAGCTGAAGAGTGCAAGAATGAACATGACGGCCATAAACATAGCTATATGAACTTACTGGCGTGTTGTGAAGTACCAATCAGGATAGGTAAAATGGTACTTGAAGATAGGATATGTATTTTAGTACTCTAAGAATCGATGAAGGGAGAAGATCTAAAGAGATAATTAAGCAGGAAAAGAGCCAGTGATGCTTATAATTCATGTTCCAGTGACATATTAAAGGAGTTGCAAGCATCCAACTTGTTGAGATATGGACAAACTTCCATTAAGAACCACCAAGTATTCATCAGGATAGCAACTGCTGTCTCGGGGAACCTTCTTCGCTTAAGCTAATTAAAAGCTACATTGATGACAACGGACCATGGGTAATTAATGAGAAGACAGTCAGATTCTCTTACATGTGGCAAACCATTGTGCTATTCAACAAAGAAAGAAGCTGCACCACATATGAGCTTTTTTAGGTTATGTAATAGAACTTCCCATGCTGTGCAATGCCGAAGCATTGGACTATGAATGAAGGAAGCATGGTAATGAGCACATAAAATGAGCACATATATTACTAATATCTCGGAGGCCATGATTTCGAGTAAATAATGTAATGCCTGCTCAGCTGCTCTGATCGTATATCAAAGCATACCCTCAAAACTACTAAGGAAAGAGTGAAGAGCCTCTAGAGTCTAGACTATGGACCAAACTTGGGTGGTGATGCAGGCCAATATTTGAAGAATTTTAGAAATATAGAAATTTGATTTTAATGCCGCTTGTTTTGGCATGTTTCTAATTCTAGATTTCTCTAGGAGTTATGGGGTCTAAATTATATTTCTTATTTTTGGTAATGGTTTTTGCTTGGTTAGCAAGTGTTACCTTTTAGTTATTTGTTTCCATATTTTTAGGTCTTAGTAGCCTATAAATACACGTTGTCACTTGTCAGCCTTAGGGAAAGTGGGGGGTTATGATTAATGAAAAAACCAGATTATTCTCAATATTGATTGTTCATAGTGTGACAAAACATATGGGAGAGAGAACTAATATTTATTTCTAAATTAATAAGAAAGGTCACAACACTAAAGCTTAAATAGAAAAAACTTCGAAATCTATACCTAAAATAAAATATTACACAGATGTGATTACGCCTAGTCTATAGCGAAAACAAGCAACAATGTGGATCTTTGTAAAGAAGTCCGCCAACTCCAAACCAAATAGTGCAAACAGAGGTTGCCAGAGATGTAATAGGGTCGTTGGTGATGCTAGGGTTCCCGCGAACTGCGTCTAGGGTGAGATGATGAAAGACAATAGAGATGTTGGGGCAGGAAGCTGAGAAGCCAGAACATATGCAAACAAATGCAGAACAGAGTAAAAACATATTCAAATGCAAATTCATAAGATGCAGATTCGGATGATGATCGAGAAGAAAGAGTAAGTGATGTACAGATTTCAAACGCAAAACCAGAGAAACAGAGCTAAAAATCATAGAGATAGAGCAGAGATGCGAAACTAAAGAAACAGAGCCCGAAATATCATGATAAGTTTTGAAGAAGATATGAAGAAACTGTATTACATATGAGCGTCAGGTTAAACCTTAGTGTTCGAATGAGGAGGAGGTATCGGATGATGTTTCTATCACCAAACCTTTGGCTAGTAACCACTACACGAGGGAGAGGACAAGGGCGGTGAGGGTTTCAAATCATGATCAGCGACTTTGGAAATCTGGTTTAAAGATCAACTTTTCTTAGATCTGGGAGGTATGACACCAGAAAAAATCCTAAAGGTGATATGGTGGATGAGGCTACCATTAAATGGCATTTTACAACAAACTTTATTCCAGATCCAATTGTGGATTGGAGTAAACCACCAATTTTCGAAGAGGAAACAAATATTGTTGAGGAAGTTTCTAAAATAAATAGCGAGTTCCGATTACACTGTGGATCTTTTGATCAACAAAATGTGGATCCTTTTTGGAAATTTATTGAAGGTCTACAAGCAAGAATTCATGGGTTACGTACCTGGAGCACAATTTGAAGAAAATATTTTTTCTAGTTTTTAAGGACTTTTAAAGTTCGTGCGAGAAGATTAATTTAAAGTACAAGGTTGATGCAGACAAGAATGGGCGAATTCAACTGTATAAACTAGAGGACGAGTTTCTTCAAGCCGAGGAGAATGATGCAAGCCAATACTTGAAGAATTTTAAAAATATAGAAATTTTATTTTAATGCCACTTGTTTTGGCATGTTTCTAGAATTCTCTGAGTTATGGGGTCTAGGTTATATTTCTTATTTTTGGTAAGGTTTTGCTTGGTTAGCAAGTATTACCTTTTTGTTATTTGTTTCCATATTTTTGGGTCTTAGTAGCCTATAAATAATCGTTGCCAGCCTTAGGGCAAGTGGGTTGTTATAGGAAAAAACGAGATTATTCTAAATATTGTTTCTTTAGTTTAGACTTGTTCATGATTTTCGCTGCAAATAATTTCGTAAAAGGAGGTTTCTCGCTGCATCAGGTAGCTTGGAGAAGAGCTATGGGACGATTCTCTAACACTCTACACCAAGTCCAACTATAGGAATACGCATGGTGGGGATACCCGATTAGAGCACTTCCAGGTAATAAAGGTAAATAGCTTCTCATTTGCTACTTCAACTCAAAACTCACAACTCAAGCAAGGCAACAGACAGGTGTTCCGTGTACCGACTCAAAGATACACCTCCTTTGGCAACTTTCAGCTAATAAAGGAAAATAGCCTAGACTATCACGTGCATTCAATAAGCAAGGACGACTCCTACTCTTAGCAACAACAAGAACTGGTCTAGCTCAAACAACAGAGAGCCCATCCCTCACCGAGGGCTGGTCTCCCGAGCTAGACACTCTGAGTCGTTCAGTCACTCCCTTTAAAGACGATGTCACCTTACGCTTTTGGGCTCTCGGTGACATTGCTGGTATGGTCGTTCCCTCACTCAGAACAATAATCCGTAGGTGAGAGATACCTAATAAGTGTTAGTTTAGTTATCAAACCGACTTGGAAGAGACATAGATTAGATTGAAGTTCCCCTTACCGACGTAGCTTGTAGAAGTTAGTAGCAGAATACAGAATTATAGGCAAAAAAATTCTGCAACACTACAAAATTTAAACTAGTGATGCCAATTCCTTCCTCTCCCTTCGATCCACTACGTTACCCGCCCTGTTTGGACTGGAGTTCAGGGATTTTTCCTGTGATCGGATTGGATTCGGAGGGTAAACTGGATCGGAGGCGGCTTCATGTACATCTGATCTGATCCCCACCCCGTTCTCTGCCCCATTTATTATTGTTATCTACAGTTTCACTCCCATAATAATATATAATTACAAGGGTTTCCAAGGTATATATACTACTATATACAGCAATTTTCAATGTATTTCGAATCCCACTGAGTAGCGGCGTATCTAACATCTGATCTTGCCATCTTCTCTTCCAAGTTCGAGCCAAAGTCTCCTTCCATCGCTGCCGGCACCTGATGATCGACCGACTCTACTCCCATCGTCGTTAACAAACCCTCTTATGTGAGAACAGGCATCTCTATAGTGCAACCTCTCTCACACACACTCTGATTTCAACCCCTCGCTCTCTTGCACCTCCAAATCCAGATTATCACCCGTTTCGATACTAATTTTTTTGGTACTAAATTAACGGTTTTTTACTCTCCCCAATAAAAATAGTAGTTGCAATTTCTCCAAGTGCTGATTCCTTTTTCTCGTACAGGTTCTACTAGTCTACTTAACCTTGTGAGGCTGGGTTTGATGAACAAGTTACAGGGAAAGAGCTATGGGAAAGAACAAAAGAAATTCGTAACTGCTATGTTTGAATATTGATTCTAATTTGGCTTTTTTACATTAATTTGTGGATCAAAAATGTTTGAAATATATTACTTATGTTGGTGGAATTTGTGCAAACGTTGAAGTTGGTTGGAGGAAAAATTTGTTGCTATGATTTTTTTTAATTATTATTTGGCTGGGATAGGTTGTAATGGGAAAAAATAGGATTGATATTTTCATTTTTCCTGTCATGGAAAAAACTTCAAAGTGGGGCAGGGATCCCATATCCTTGTTAGGGCGGGAATGGAGGGTGGAAATTGTTAAGTTAGGGGTTTAATTGTTATGTGTATTGTTTCCTAGGGGTAGTTTAGTACATGTATAGTTGTTGTACCTTTGTTCATATATATATACATGAATGAGAAAGGGGTAGACTAACCTCTCACATTTGAAACCCACGACATCTCTCTCTCTCCATCTTTACATGGTATCAGAGCTTCAATCATTGCTTGTGCGTGGAAGAGGATGTCTGTGACTCTCTGTAGATTGATTTCCACAGTTGATCGTGTGTTGTAAAGGACTGTCGTCTGGTATATCGTCTTGTATGCAAGTTGTTTGGTGTATCATCACGTGTATTGACTGACTGGGTTATATACGATATCTGTTGGGATAGCTCCAACGACCTTCGATGTGTACCGTACGAACTCCGACGAGCTCTGATGAGCGCCGGTGACCATCGACGACTGTTGTACGATCACCGTACAGCCTATATAGTGCTCGAAATTGACTGGGTAACCTCTGTTTTTACTCGATACCTACTGTTTGTCTTTCGAACTTACTGTTTGACCACCGATGAGCACTGTTTGTCCTCCGACGACCTTGTACGACCTCAGGTGAGCCTTTTTTATTTTTTTCTACTCTTACGACCTTTGTGCAACTCGAAAACCACTGGGTCTGCATCGGTAGCTTTCGATGGCTACTGGGTCAGCTCCGACATCCTCTGATAGGCTTTATTTGCTATCTTTTGCGCCTAAAACCCACTGGGTAACCACCGACAGCCTCTGATAGGCCTTTGTCTGACGTCATTTGGTTCCAAAATCGACTGGGTCACTCTCCTTCCAGCTCGAAATCACTGGGTCATCATTGATTGGTTCCGAAACTGGCTGGATTGCTCCGAAATCCGCTGTGTCCGATTATTTCTTGGGGTATGTGACTCTATAGCATCTCGTTTAAGGAGTGTTTGCTGTCAACTGCCTATGATAGGCCTGGCTATTTCCGTTTGTACTTGAATATCACTTTGTGCACTCGCAAGTGATCAGTTCACCCTCGCTGACTGCCGGAGCTCTCTTCCGGTCACCAGCGACTTCATTGGTACTCGACCTAGGGTGTCTTTTGCAATTTTAAGCAATCTGTTACTATCCTTCTGTCGGTATGGTGGAGATTAGTGCCCTTTCTCAGGGGGAGTTACAAACTCTTAGGCGCCTATTGGCTAGGCTTGATGCGTCATCTACCACTGCTTCTACTTCCACTGCCTCTGACTTCTTTGCTCACAAAGGTATATGTGCTAATGCTTCCACTGCCTCCAGCTCCCCTCCTTGGATAATAGATTCTAGTGCAACAGATCATATGACAGGTTGCTCATCTTTGTTTGACTCTTATTCTACATGTTCTGGCAAGGATAAAGTCAGAGTTGCTGATGGTTCTCTATCTTCTATTTCAGGGAAAGGTTCTATTAATTGTTCTCCAACCATTTCCCTTTCTTCAGTGCTTCATGTTCCAAAATTTAAAACTAACCTTCTATCTGTTAGTAGTCTTACCCAATCCTTAAATTGCTCCGTAACTTTCTCCTACACATTGTGTCTTTCAGGAACTGGATACGGGGAGGATGATTGGCAGTGGTAAAGCTCATGGGGGCCTTTATTTTTTGGCGTTTGCACCTACTCCTGTTTATCCACCTTTGTCATGTGGTCAAGCTCTTGAAGCAGATACGGGTTCTGTTTTTCCCTTGTTACATCAGTGGCATCGTAGATTGGGTCATCCATCTTTTGGAATTCTAGAAAAACTGTTCCCTAGTTTGGCTAAGCAATGTTCTCGAAGTCAATTCCTTTGTGAAGCTTGTGAGCTTGCGAAACATAAGCGCTCATTTTATGCTCCTGTAAATCAAAGAAGTGCTTCGCCATTTATGATTATCCATTCCGATGTATGGGGTCCTTCTCCTGTCACATCTCTGTCTGGCTATCGCTGGTTTGTCACCTTTATTGATTGTTATTCTCGTGTCACTTGGGTGTATTTACTAAAGGCCAAAAATGAGGTTTTTTCGTGCTTTAAATCTTTTCATCAAATGGTGCGTACTCAATTTGATACTAACGTTAAAGTCCTCCGTAGTGATAATGGGACTAAGTATATAGATGGGGCTTTTCGGGCATATCTCAATGACTCTGGCATTCTTTTTCAGACTTCTTGTGTTGGCACTCCACAACAAAATGGAGTTGCAGAACGCAAGAATCGTCATCTTGCTGAGGTAGCCCACTCTCTATTGTTCACAATGAATGTCCCTAAACATTTTTGGGGCGAAGCTGTCCTTACTGCAGCTTTTCTTATCAATCGCATGCCATCCAGTGTTCTTCAATTCCAAACCCCTATTAAGTTCCTCCCTGGCTATTCTCGGGTCTCATCTCTTCCATCCAAGGTCTTTGGTTGTGTGTGTTTTGTCCATACTCCTAAGCACCCTGGTGGTAAGCTAGATCCCAAAGCCCATAAGTGCATTTTCCTTGGCTATTCTCCTACTCAGAAGGGTTATAAATGCTATGACCCACACTCTCGCAAAACATATGTTTCCATGGATGTCACTTTTTGGGAAACAGAATCCTTTTATCCTCAGTCTACTTCATCTCTTCAGGGGGAGAATGATACACAGGAAGAGATGAGGGAGGAAGAGATGTTGACATATTATACTCCTGAGTCGTGGTCTTACCCTTTACCTTGTCATAGTGAGGGGGAGAAAGATAACTCAAGGAAAGAACCTTTATCTGCAGAAAGAGTGGAACATGATGTTGGGGAAAGACTGGATAGGCCAAATTTGCAGACCTTTTCTCGAAAGAAAAAAGGCAAGTCTACATGTTCAGCACCATTTTGCCAATCTCCATCACTTACTCCAGTTCCTAACTCTGACTCTTCAGCTGACTCATCTGGTAATGATCCTTTTCCTATTGTTGTTGATGATCTTGTTGCTCCTATTGCTCATAGAAAAGGAGTTAGATCGTGTACCCAACATCCAATCTCTCAGTTTGTTTCATATTCTCGTTTATCTCCTTCATATCGTTTTTTTGTCTCTTCTCTTTCTTCTACATCTATTCCCCAGGGTTGGAAAGAAACTATCATGATACCTGAGGGGAAAAAAGCTATGGTAGAGGTGATGACAGCAAGAATGGCACTTGGGAATTAGTGACTCTTCCAGATGGCAAGAAACCAGTGGGATGTAAATGGGTGTTCACTGTAAAGCATAAGGCAGATGGAATGGTTGAGAGATATAAAGCAAGGCTTGTTGCTAAGGGTTTTACTCAAACCTACGGCATTGATTATGAGGAGACCTTTGCTCCTGTAGCCAAGATGAATTCTGTTCGGACCTTGCTTTCCTGTGCTGCTATCTTGGATTGGCCTCTTCACCAGTTTAATGTGAAGAATGCATTTCTCCACGGTGACTTAGAAGAGGAAGTGTACATGGACATACCACCGGGTTTTTCCTCTTTTGCAACATGTGTTGTTGAGGAAGGCCCTCTATGGATGGAAACAATCTCCTAGAGCAATGGTTTGACAGGTTTCTCAAAGCCATGTTGAGATTTGGATACAAGCAGAGTCATGCTGACCATACTATGTTTATCAAGAGGAGTAATGGTAAGATTGCCATTCTTATTGTTTATATGGATGACATAATAATGACAGGTGACGATGTGAATGAGATTGTTAGCCTTAAGGCTCTTCTTGCTCAAGAGTTTGAGATTAAGGATTTGGGGTCTATGAAGTACTTTCTTGGAATGGAGGTGGCTAGATCTGACAAAGGGATTTTTATCTCACAAAGGAAGTACATCCTTGATCTCTTGGAAGAAACTGGTATGTTGGGATGTAAGCCAGCTGACTCTTCCATTGAGGTCAATCATCATCTTGGTAGCAATGTGGGGGAGCATACAGATAAGGAGAGATATCAGAGACTTGTGGATCGCCTGATATACCTATCTCACACTAGACCAGATATTTCTTATGTTGTGGGAGTTGTAAGCCAATTTATGCATGACCCTCGTACTGTGCATCTTTATGCAGTTTATCGTATCTTAAGGTATCTCAAATCTGACCCAGGTAAAGAAATTTTGTTCTCTAATCACGGTCATTTAAGATTGGAAGCTTTCACCGATGCAGACTGGGTTGGTTCTGTTGATGATCGGCGATCTACATCTGGCTATTGTACCTTCCTGGGAGGAAATCTGATTACTTGGAGGAGTAAGAAGCAGTCAGTGGTAGCTAGATCCAGTGCAGAGGCTGAGTACCGAGCTATGACTCATGGTGTTTGCGAGCTTTTGTGGCTCCAAGCTTTTTTGCGTGATTTGGGATTCCCTGATTGTGGTCCAATGAAGCTCTACTGTGATAATAAGGTTGCCATAAATATTGCTCATAATCCTGTCCAACATGATCGAACAAAGCAATAGAGATTGACAGGCATTTATAAAGGAGAAGCTGAGCAATGGTCTGATATGCATGCCTTTTGTGAGATCTGAAGACCAGTTAGCTGATGTATTTACTAAGGGTATTAGTAGTAAAAGTTTTCACCCCATTGTGTTCAAGGTGGGCTTGATAGATATCTTTGCACCAACTTGAGGGGGAGTGTTAAGTTAGGGGTTTAATTGTTATGTGTATTGTTTCCTAGGGGTAGTTTAGTACATGTATATTTGTTGTATCTTTGTTCATATATATACATGAATGAGAAAGGGGCAGACTAACCTCTCACATTTGAAACCCACGACATCTCTCTCTCTCTCTCTCCATCTTTACAGAAATGTTTTCCCATCAGGGGAACAGCATGAGGACAGAGGCAGATATAAGATTCGGGGACGGGGATGGTCAAATTCATCCCCAATCTGCCCCGTTACCATCACTACTTGAAGCCCGGTCGAATAAGGGATAAAGCCTCGCACAAATCAAAGGGGTCTTAGTGTCTTACAGCAACAAGGCAATACTACACTTGCCATCGAGATTTGATGTCCACCCATTAGCCATCTTCTCCATCAAGCACTTTTCAAATGCATAACATTGTTTCAACCCATCAACTTGCACTTGGAACTCATCATACTCACCATGCAGAAATATTCATCCATAAATTTTCCAAACCAACCAGATGATAAACTTCGAGCCCAGTCGAATATATACACTAAAGTTATCAACATTTAGATAGAAATTGGCTGTAGTGTATATCAAGTCATAATAAAAGCTTGCACTCAGCGAGAACCCACAACATACCTATTGTAGATCTTGGAACACAATAGAAAAAATTCAAAAAAAAATGAAAAGAAAAGGGAACAATGTTTCCCTACAGAGAACGCAATTTGAAAAGAGGGATGTATATGTATACATCTGCGTCTGCGTAATAAGTAAAAGTGCCTGTGTTGCTGAAGAAGATTATACATGGCTTTTCTTTTCTTTCCCATTTTATGTTTCAGACACCCAAAAGAAGTGTCCAAATAATAAACATTGGTCAATTAGTAATCAACAAACAATAATTGACATGAAATTGACCTTTCAATGTAATCCATCTTTGTCGTAGGATGGGATTTTAGGCCATGGATCTCCTTTAACCATTTTTGGTCAAATTACAAACCTACTTGCCATGCTGTCACCCTATTTTTCAACATAATACACGAATTGCAAAGGAAAATGCTAAATTGTATGTGGCAAATACCTTGTGAGGACTGCTTTTTCGCAGAAAACCTTGTTCCTGCAATTGGTATATGACCCCATCAACTCCGACAATAAGGACACAAACAACATGACAGCAGAAAATATTAAGTTATGGAAAGGAAGCCAGTAGCAACAGTGAATTTACATTTTCAAATTACATGGCATCCGGAATTCCATTAGCAGCTTATGTCGGGTATGCATTCTAGCAAAAGTAAAGTTGGAGTGACTAAACTAGGAAAAACTCCAATCTCTGCTATCATTCACACTAAAAGGGTGCCTTCACAGCTAAAAAATTGTTGTCAAGCTTGTTAAAAAAGTTGTGGTTGCTGAGTTTAGTTCACCAGAGATGTTTATTCGGTAGTTCGTGAAGTCAGCCTTTTTTGTAACAAAAGAAGAGAGAGGATAGAAATCTATTGGTCCATTACACGGAATCTATCAGTGAGAAGAGGTAGGGAAAGAGAGAAAAAATAGTCGTTTGGACCTATAGGGGCGCCGCAGGTGCAAATTGTTCAGTAGGGGGAGCGAGACAGTCAATGACAAGAAATTAGGTGACATAGTAAGGGCTTTAACATCCCTATAACTTACCCTATCATTAAAAACTATAACTTTCTGCTACAAGTTCTAGATTATGACGATTCAAAAGTAAATTAGCATCCTCTTTTAGCAGTGTTTCCCGACTCTCTTAGAAGAGCAGCTGTTGCAATTCTTGATACCATAGGGCCACTGGGAGTATCAAAGCCAAACCTCAAGAGTTGTCAATGTGACCATCAAGATCTCTTCCATTTTCTATTTTGACAATGTACTGTCGGTACTATTTCCCCTTTGCCAAATCCAAAGGAACAAACGTTTCCAAAAGAAAGAGATGACTAAGTTCACCCTTCTTGGTTGGCATCCCAATACAGTTCACTAAATTGAGAGAATATTACGTAAACTGATATGAATAATTTTTCAACCGGAAACGAGCTAAAGAACTATTTCATTTCATATTGCCTTTAACTGCATCAATCTACCCACACCAAAATTAAAAACCAATGTAACTATTTAAGCCTAGTTAGCTGTTCCTACATCACTTCATAAAAGTCAGAATTGATCTCCGTACCTAGAACGCTAGAACCTATCTTAGCGCAAAACTAGTGCAAAAGTCAATTGAAGCCAACACCACCCAAGATTGTTAAGTTATCCTTTGTCAAAGTTGTGAAAATCAAAATCAAAATTTGTATGTGGACACAGGAAAGAGAATCTTTGTATTACCAATGTGTCCTTCGAGTAGTATGAAATGCGAGGCAAACCTAGGATCGCTGTTGCAACCCAATCAGTAACAGCATCAACAGAAAGCTCTCCCTCATACCTGGAAATTGGAATAATCAATCAAAATACTGTTAAAATTTGGTTCAAAATCTTCTAACTATGAAAAAAAGATAATTAGTTAACATCAAAATATAGATCTTTACATGATGTTGAAATAAAGGTATAAAGCCTATGAAAGTTTCTGTGTAGACTTACAAGCTCACAACACTAAAAACCTTGGTGGAAACTCACCTAAGAAGACAAGTTGAAGAGTTACATCTTGGGGGAAATGCAACAAGTGAAGGCAAGCCTGTATGTATATCCAAGAAGTTAAAGATATGGAAGACTTATTTAAATAATAGTTGTTTGCCCAACTCCTGAAGGAACATAATCAAGAACTATAAAGGCAGAAACCAAGAAACAAAACAGAACATCCTGACAAACATAATATTCCTGACATTTGAAGTTCTCACTGAACAGAAAATCACTCGACAATAATTAAAGTTATAAAATCAGACAAGATTAAACTCTCCACCAAACACCATATAGAATTCAATCGCCTTCCATTCCTTCCAGATGATATTTAGTTATAACACCTATGCAAGCATAGAGCCACCTAGGGGACTGGGACACATTATGATACAAACAGAAACATAGGATTAAAATGTGGGAAGCGAGACTCGGCGAAAACATGGCAAAGCATATCGAAATACTTTTTGTGCATATCAGAAATGAAAAATACCCTATTCAATCCATTATGCAGACAGTATCACATAATTACCAAAATATCAAGGAGGAAGCTCCAAGATCATGCATTTGATGCGCACTTCTAATATTTTATCTTTTGCGTAAGGCATACTCCAACTACTCAATAATTACATTTTGCATCTTCCTCACTATGTTATACCTGTTGCCCATTGTAAACATTAATTTATCATGGTCTTGCATAAGGTATATTTGCCCTGAACGTTACAAGACAGTTGGAGACTGCGATTTGCATGCAGTTAGTAATTGGAAATTTAGCACAAAGATGGTATTGCATAACATCCAAAAACATGTTGTCCAAAAACGTGTAGTCAAGTATAAATAGTACTTTGTCCCATATTTTTAGGTGTTTGCAATCAAAAAGTGTGACCATTTTAGGTATTTAGGCTCTCCATTAGTCAAGATGGAGAGATTGCAAGTGATGTGACCATAGGATCCCAGTGGGGTGGCTCAAGTGGAGAAGCGCTACAGGTGTACTGTGTGACAAGAGGGTACCCACAAAATTGAAGGAAAAATTCTATAGAACTGTTATAAGACCAGCGATGCTTTACAGGACAGAATGCTGGCCTATTGAGAAACAACAAGTGACCCCGATAAGTGTAGCAGAAATGAGAATGTTGACGTGGATGGGTGGTAAAACTAGATGAGGCGGGACTAGAAATGAATCAGTCCGCGAGATGGTAGGTGTAGTACCTATAGAGGAGAAGTTGAGGGAAAATAGGCTAAGGTGGTTTGTGCATGTATGTCATAGACTAGCGGATGCAGTAGTTAAGAGAGCAAATAGATAGCTTTGGGTAGCAACGCTCTGGGGATGGGAAGAGCCAAATTGGCATTAGATGTTGTACAGTGGTAGTGCGCAAGGATTTGAGTCTACTAGGTCCAAGTGAACAAGCAACACTTGACAGAGCTCAATGGAGAAAAAGGATTCATATAGCCGACCCCAATTGATTGGAACATAAGGCTTGGTTTTGGTTTGGTTTGGTTTGCAATCAAAAAGTGTTAAGACACATTTCTATGAGTATCTTATAATATGTCATTGTTTGCCTCATGTCCACACAACCATAGCTCTTGCCTAAAAGTGTTGATGCTAGTGTAATTAACTAGTCCTTTCGCTGATATTGATAACCTCCTATGCGAATTCCTAGGAGCCATCCCTTAGGTTTCTAAAGTATGAGGCATGTGACAAAGTATGCCCCTCTTTTACAGACACAAGCAAAGTATGCCCCTCTTTCACAGACACAAGCCAAATCCCACATTAACAAAAGACCATGGCTATATACTAGCTCCAAGGCTGCACAAAACATGAAACAACACTAAAATAAACAAATAATCGACCCCCCTATCAACAATGATAATGCAATTTCTTGCCAAGGTTAACCCTACCGGCTACCACCTTATTCACTTTCCATGTTGAGCATCCGTCAAAGCATCAACACTCAAGAAATGTCATTTTTAACCTTGGACGTGTTCTGAATACGTCGGACACGTTTCTTTGAGTATCTCAAACACGTCACTGTTTCACTTTTTTCCAACTTTAGTTGAATGAAGCGGGAAAGGGAGCGCGGAGCAGGGTATGTAGAAGATCCTAAGTTGGGACCCAGGGGCGGAGGTACTCATACGCAAGTGGGGTAATCCCACAGAGCAGGCAGAGTTTTTTAGGGTATTTTGCCCAAGGATTACAACTCTTGCCCATTTCATTCAAAGTAATACCTCTCTCCTCAGTAGCCTGTACTCTACTCCTGGATCTAACAAAAAAAATTGTACTCTGCTCCCCTCTCTCTGTGTCTCCTTTTGCAATGATGTTCCCTTTCCCCTCCTGCAAAGGCAAAAGCCTGTGCAAGTAGGCAAAGGGCAAAGAAAGGCCTATACAGATCTAGAGGAAGCTTAGGTCAACCAACTGATATAAGATATAATTTTAAAAAACAACCACTATGTTTGGTTGTCAGTTTTGAGGAAAAAATTTGTAGATATAATTTTGAGATAGTGTTTGGTTAGTGAGTAATGATTGGAGAGAGGAGTAATGAGTGGAGAGAGAAGAAAAGTAAGGGAAAATTGTTTTTGAAATTTTTTTCAAAGATACTAACCAAACAAGGTGATCTACAAGTAAAAATAGGCTTTTGTAGGGTTCAATTGTAGCTGAAGTTGTTTATAACATGATACGAATAGATACAACTCCCTCCGTCCAAAAAAGTTAATTTACTACGAAAAACGTGAAATTTTGTAAAAAACAAAATACTCCCATCAATAGTTTTTGAAAAATTTCGCACCAAATTAAAGAAACTTAAAAGATTATGTATGGAAGTATATTATTTTTTATCAAAAAATTGCAAGTCTTTCTCTTTTCTTTTCTCAATGTACAATTCCTAAAAATATTCATGTTCTTGGTACATTCTGATATGTGAAACGTTTTTTAGAAAAAAGGAAAGAATCAGTCAGATAAAATGTACCATTTGGAAAGGAAGGCTGCCCTGTAAATGTCTTTTCAGCAAGGTACTTGGCAACCTGAACCTCTCCAAGCTCAACCAGTCCAGTATTTGCTAGCCCATCCAACAGAGCAGCTGAGGAAGGAAACAAAATGCCATTTACCAATGTGGTAATCTACAAGTACGAAAAACTTCGTAAAGAGCTTGAATTACAACCAAAGTGATCCGCCAGACAAATAACAAAAGAAAAGAGAAAGAAAACAAGCATTTGACCAAGGCAATCTCTTTCAGAAGTCCGCATTCATTATTCACAAGTACGAAAGATGAGCAGTGTATGATTTGCTTTCTGCTTACGTTCCAGACTACCAGTAAAAGATAGACAACAACAGTCCTGGAATTTCTTCAAACAACCTGCCACTAGTTTTCTTACAGGGAGGAATAAAAAATTCATACATATTTCAAGCACAGACCAGGTTCAAGTTGTGCACACCGGTACTAAAAGAACAAGGGAAAGAGAAGAACCAAGCAAGATCAACAAAATAAATGCATTGGACAGTTAAAAGGAATAAATGCATACCAATCCTTTCCCAGTTACTAGCAAATTGTGCACACCTGTTGCTCCCAAATGAAAATACCTGAATCACATTTGCATGAAGAGTTGGAAGGAAACAATTAACACCACAATATAAAACACCTCTGCAAATACAGTCACTGGTCCTCCCAAGTGAGACACATAATTCACTGAACTTGACAAAGCTTAATAGTTTTACGAATCAACACAAGAGTTACAAGCACAGAACAGATCAACGCTACTTTTTTTACTTTAGCATACGCATGAGTAAATATTTAGCACAAAACAATGGTGTTCACAGGATGCACACAACACTATATTACTATGAGATAGCTTGATATACATTGTTGGGCCATTTCCTAATAGCTTAAATTTTTGAGAGAGCTGGTAACTTAACATGGTATTAGAGCTCTGATTACAAGAGGTCATGGGTTCAACTGCTCAAATCTCTCTGTTTGCATTCCGTTTCTCCCATTCGTATTCTGTTCTGCTCTATCTCTGAATTTTGCATCTCCATGTGCAAGACGGAGTTGCACATGAGGGAGGGTGTTAGATAGCTTGATATATATGTTGGGTCTATTTCCTAATAGCTTATGCTCTTGGGAGAGTTGGTAACTTAACAATTACATACGTCAAAGTAATAGGAGTATTTCATTATCTCTACATTATAAACTTCTTAAAAAGAGGAATAGAACGACTGTATCATCAAAGGTTTGTTGAGGCCAAGGGGCACCGAGGCACCAATGGTTGTGCGATTCGCGAACCGAGGCGCCAAAGGTCTGTTGGGGCCTAGGTGCGATGCACAAAGGCAACGCTCAGGGCTTTTTGAAATGTTAACTGTAGAAAAAACACATAAGCAAATTGGTATTAACATTCCTCATTGTTACAGAAAAACAACAAATAAGAGCAAGTATATTGTCTAAGGTTACTTAATGACTATACTAGTAAAATATCACAACCCATTACCACTACAACTACAAATCAAAGAGAAATTGAAACATGCCTAAAAGATAAAACACAAAAGAAGTTGACCCAAAAGAAACAATAAATAAACAACGACAACAACGGAAAAGGCGTGAAGGAGAAATATGGGACTTTGGTTGGACAACATGAAGACTCCAGATTGATTGGCCATTGGCTGTGAATAGGATAGACTTATTGTCTATCATGGTCTTTTACAACATTTCCAAATATTTTAATTTCAGTATTTGACTAGGAAATTTTTTGTGGCTTGTGAAAAAAAATTCCAACATATGTATGTAAGAGTTACTATGCATCACACCAATAAGAATAAATAAAAGAGTTACTGTGCATCGGTGCGATGAATCTTTACACCCCACCAGCATCGACATTGCAGTTCTGGATTATATGAAAAGTATTATATTTCATGGCTTTCCAGTGCTCTTTATTTTAGTTTTTTTTTTTTTTTCAGTTTCTCATCTTCTCTAGTTAAGATATTTGTTCTCTCATATATTAAATGAAACAGCAAAGGTATAAAATGTGAAAAACAAGAGCTACTCCTATGTTACATGGTTTTATCCAGGTATCAATGTGCATAAGTGCAACTCATCTCATTTCCTACGTCCAAGGGTACCAAGCATGGCTAGATATATAAATTTGTCGATACTCTTCTCAATTTCCATAGCTAAAAAGGTGTTTTCATGATACATAAGTGTTATACTTCACTAACCTTACCAGATCAAAGATTTGATGCTGCAAGGAGCTTACAACAATGTACAAGCTTTAATAACTTGACACAATTGATATCTTAATGTCCAAATAAAATTCTAAATAGACAAGAGAGGTTTTTACACACATTTCAAAAAGTCCATATTAGTGTCCAGAAGAGTGAAGGGCTCTTGCCACAGTAGTGAGCATACATCAAGTCATTGTAGCTATTGAGCATAGGTGCATACCTGAATTAGAAATGCCTTTGCATTGTCAAACTTGGAAAAAAAGTTCCCCGTGGTGATGATATTGAAAGCATCTCCTGGCTCTGGACATGAAAAGACGATACAGTAATAAGAGATATGTTGACATCAACATGTTAGTGTTCCCGCAGCAAGGAGCAGATGGTAGAGGTTTCCCGTTTCCAAATGAAAAACTTCAATGAAAAAGCAAATAGTCTAGTATGGAACATCTCAACCAACCAAAGGAAGCAGCCTCCAGCAACGGAAGCTCAATTTCAGAAAAACTTGCCCCAGCATGTTGCGCCTTGGCTTTCTCAATGATATGCTGCAGTCAAGATATGAATGACATTCATCAGAACATCACGGATCATGTATATCAAAGCAAAGGAAACAATGTTAGGTAAGAACTTAGCATCATAGCCTTCACATTTACAGGGTAATAGCTAATAACTCACAATGTGCTCGTCTATACTGTATAGATCGTAATTCCTCTTCCATATGGGATTTGTTAGCAGCTCAAAAGCATATCGAATCTGGAAAACACACCAAGTCTAAAACAATATAACTGAAAGAACTTAACAAAAAGACTAGGAAACTATAAAAGTACTATAAAATGGAAATTCCTTCCGTTGCTTGAAAGCTACCACACATAAGCTCCAGAATTCAGCAGCCCACATCAGGTTCAACTGTCATTACTTAGTTTGGGTTATGCGAGAGAGTCTCACAACATACTTTGCTTGGATGAAATCACATTTTAGAAAACTGTACACCAGTTCTTATGATAATATATTTGCAGATAAGGGTTCTGATAGTAACTTCATGCTGCACATCGGGTGTTAACTAAAATCTCTAACAGATGTGTCCATTGTGGAGTTCGTATTGGCGAGACCAGTTATTCTGCAAATTGGGTTTTCACTTTTCAAGCATTTGCCATGAAAAGTTGTGTTAAGGTGTTCTACAAGCAACCTAGTAATTGAACTCCAATATAGTGACTGCCTTCAAAGCATGCGAAGTCATGTCTACGTAGTGTTCTTCAGGTCAAAGCATCATAACAAAGTGAAATCTCGAACTTGCAGACATCATGTGGATCAAGAAATCTGGATGTAAACCACACTGCAACAGTACTTAATGGATCTAGTTTCCTGCTTTGAAATCAATCTAGTCTAATGCTAAGTAATAGTATAATGCTAAGTAACTTGCAGATGCAATTTTTGTGAACTAAAAAAATATAATGTTGATACTGGTGTAATAAATACAGGGAGGAATAGGACAACTGACAACAAGAAATTTAAACTGATATCATGGCCCAATTCCCAAACGCAGATTAATACAAGCTGCACCTTTGATTACGACTTACGAATTTGTGGCAATCACAGGAAACAAGTGGGAACCGTCTGAAAGCTCTTCGTAACAATGCAACTCATATCTTGGTTTTACAGTAAAACAATAACTTGTGTCAAGAGATTCAACATCATTAAGATTTGTGCCCTTAAAGAGCATATGAGGAGGAGATTCATGTCAGTCAGGTGTTAGTGGTTCTGTTGCCTTAAGAAAGGGTGATTCCAAAGCTTGTTAACACTTCATACATCGAATGCGAGTATGATGAATCATACATTCTGTTCTTCATGCATTAAATGCAGCCTACTATTGTGTCCTTGATATGATATATTAAAGCATTCCCAGGATGAAGTAGATTTATGCGGTACCGCGTGTCACACAAAAGGGTACATCTTATTATACATCCATTTTGTTTTATCAGTGCAATTGGAATGATTCTTCCTTCCACCAACATATGTTACCAAATTGGAGGCAACAGGACAAGTCACTGTTTATCTCTACATCTTCTCCTTTGAATCACCTTAGTTTTGCCCTCTAGGATGGACGTTGTCAACACATCTGACAAATCCCACCATCCGTTTATGGCTGTTGTAATCCACCAAACCTTTTATGCCAATCTAATTAATGCTATTCACCGCTTAAAAAAACTTGAAAACGCAATTTCACTTTTTTTTTATCGACAATGTGTAGGGGAGGTCAGCGCGCGACCCCCGTTGACCAAAGTCAAAGTTGACCATCCAATAGGATGATGACAGGTGCCGCCCAGGTGGCACAGTACCCGCGTGACACGTGGTTCACCCCGCGCAAGTCTCCGCGCAAGGGCCACTAGCGCGGTACTATCCATTGCTAGGCGCCTCAGTGGCGCGCATTCTAGGCCCAACAAGGGCAATGCTTGGACAACCATGGGCCATCCTAACCAGGAGAAAAGCCCATAGCCCAAGCGGCTAGCGCGGCCCAGAGATATGGGCGAGAACGCGAGAAGCTAGCCTAATATAGCTCAGGTGATTATACTTGCTGCGGTCTGAAGGCAGGACCCCGGTGGCCCCCTGAGTGCGGTATAGGCGCGACCAAACAGGTCACGACCTTGCCCTAACGGGAATAAATGGAGATCCAGTGGCTTGGTGGCTATAAAGAACAAGAGGTTCACTGCGCGAGGGGTGGAGTAGCGCGCTACCGCGCGGGTCAGCTGCGCGGTGGATGACGTCACCCGTGCAGTCAGGTTGTATGGAAATGACACGTGTCCTTATATTATAGGGTAATAGCTTGGCACCTAATCATTGGTCCAAGGTTCCTACAAATATGAGACATTCCCTTTCACAATACCCAGAGGTTGGTTGGTGAGATATTGGCAGAGCATATGTCATCCTAGAGAGAGAAAACGGTATTCACAGAGTGGAAGGAGAACATTCTTCCTTGTGAGATTATTTCCCATCTCCTAGGTCACCAGGGTACTATATGGATTAGTCTGAGAGCAATCCACTGCCTTAGTCTTTTCTGTACACACCTACTCTGTTCTTCACCCTTCTCCTAGATCACTTTATCCCCATTCTTATTTTGTTTATTGTTGACTATTCTTACCTCTCCAGCTCATTATTCTCTTTGAATATTTGACTAAGCAAGAACCATCACCTACACAATGCAATTTCACTTTTCTTCCATTTTCATCACGAATTCTGTAACTTGAAGTCAGGAAAAAACCAACGGAAGCTAGCTCAATTGGCCAGGGCTCTTGCATCTCACTAGGAGGTCAGGAGTTCGAATCTCCCTGCCTGCGTGGGGCTTTTCCTTTCTTTTTTCCTTTCTTTGTTTCTACCTGTAACGGGCATATTTCTTGTATTGATTCAGTTGTTGGGCTTGGTTGTCTTGTGGACTCTCACAATTCATGCAGTGTCCCGGGTGATGTAATTGATCTCTCTTCTATCGATTGACAAAAAAAAAAGTCAGGAAAAGGTGCATGTGGCGTAGCCATTTCCAGCAATGTCATTTTAAGAAAATCTTGTTTCTAAACGCCTAGAAAAAATGTTGGCAAACTGGAGAAGCATAAGTGTAGGAAAAGTATAATACAAAATAGAATTCAATTTTACCCCATCATACCACTATAATAAATTCAAAGACACCCCGACAACCAGACATGCATCCAAAAACATCAACAAATATGCATTTGCAAATGATATAGTAAATCGCCGAATGCTCCCTAACCTTCACAAAATCAATGGTAGGAGGAACTTCCACGCCTGCATTCCTGAAGTAAAGCCTTTGTCCATTTAGTAAGAAAAAAAACTTGGATGCATTGCACGGTAGAATTAATGCCGATTTAGAGCATAACTGTATTATGCATCTTGGATGCATTGCACGGTAGAATTAATGCCGATTTAGAGCATAACTATATTATGCATCTCATCTTGCTACATAAAATTCAATTCGTTACACATTCTTTAACAATTACCAGAAAGAAAATGACACGTGTACTTTCAAAATATTAGATTGTATAGCATGTCACAAACAGAATAGTAACAATGCAAGAAATATAGAAAGCTAACCAGCCAATTTTAACTCAAGTAAGTTGTCAAGCACTAAAACCAAAAACAAGAGTACATAGAAGCCAAGTTTGGTTGCCACATAGGACATATGCCACGTTCGATGATTGTAAATCCCATGGGATAAAGAATATAATGTAGGACATCGAGTCTATCATACCCCATGTTTGGTTGTGACAAAGATTGGATAGTCATTAGTCTACAATTAGCATTTCTTTTCTACAATTCTCTAGCTACCTGACTCTAACCCACAGTCTCCATAAGATTGAATAATCCCACTTCCTCTGATATAATTTCTTATCCTACCAGTCACTACCACACTATCACATAGTCACATTGTGCAACCAAATGCTGTCAGTTCCATTGGAATACATGGATAACTAATCCAACCCACATCTTGTATAACGCAAAAAAATCTGTTCAATGGACAAAAGAGGCGGAATTGGATTTTCTAATACATGGAACCCATTTATCCCGCATTTGGTTGTACGATTGGACCATGACATAGTTTGGCAGGAAAGTACGAAAGTGGGATAACTCGTTCACACAGGGAGGTAGGAAGGAGAACGTGAGATATCATAAGAAAAATGGTAGACAAAGATACCAAGTTCACAATAATGCTAGTCCAATCTATGATTAGAGCCGGCCATGGGCTAAAGCAAGCGTTGCGGCCGATTTAGGCCCCAAAAAATACTAATTTTAAGGGCCCCATATTTTAGTACCCCTGGGTACTCCTACATATCTTTTGTAATACTAAAAAAAAATGTGCATCGTATATAATTAGTACTTTTGCTGCTAAAATTGCAGAGATTGATATTTAGATGAATGCTTTAAAATCATGGAAAATTCCTTCTTTTTTTTATTTATTTTAGGATTAGTGATATATAAGTAACAAATTTTAAATATTAGAATGTTTTGTTATTGTTTTAGGGCTATTTCTTATTGATGAGTACTGGTATTTGCTTTTAGAAGTGGAATTTACCTACTTATATTTTGTTCATTAAGATTTTAATAAAGGCCTCATTTTGGTTTTCACTTTAAGCCTAAAAAAAAAAGTCAGGGCCGGCTCTCTCTGTGATCCCAACAAACAAGGGAAATCGTTTCTACATTATCCCCCATAATATTGGTTGGCTATGTAGGTAAATATAAATTGAGGACTTGATATAAGAGTGATCAGATAAATAGAGAGCGCAATACAATACCACTTGGATGAAAGCTTGTCGTAGGCTTCAGCGACTTCTTCGATAGACGACTGCATATTGATCCCCAAAACTGTAATTACGAGTAAAAAAATGATTATAAACGAGTAAAGATTGTGAAGAAGGAGAGGAGAGAGATATCTGAGAGTAAGGTAAAGTTGGCTCGCCATCGTAGTGAGAGGGAGGGTAGGAACGAGGGAGGATGAAGAGCTGATAGAACACGGAGGACGCAAAGAGAATCAGAGGTAACCAGTATGCCTTCAGCGCCGACGCCATGGACAATTTCGCCATTGAATTGCCCGGAAGAACTCTGCCGATGAGACTGATTGCGCGCACACACACAGAGATGCCGGCTTTGGTAATTTTGCATAGCCTAAATTACCTTCACTTATTTTTTAATAATTTCTCTTCATCGTTTTTAAAAAATTAAGGATAAATTATCATGACCTACCCTGAGGTTTCTGATAAATTCACTGACCTCCGCTTTGGTTTGGAAAATTACAGTCACCTCCCTTACTTTTGAAACTATTGTTCAGATTCTCCAATTCCGTTAAATATAGCGTAATGCCATGATCTTCCAAAGAAAAAAGACTGAAATACTCTCAGTAGATAATAATTAAAAGGAAAATGTTAACCTCAGCCCTTAGAACAGAGGATAATGTGTTGAAAGTGTATCGATATCCAAGAAAAATGTTTGATATTTGCAAAATATGTTTAAACTTATTTGTCATGACATGCATATTATCCTCTGCCTAATGGGCGGAAGAGCAAGACCCTATTTAAAATAACACTTACCTCTATTATTGTATATTACAACATATTACTATTTTATTTGTCTATTTAGAGAACACTTATTTAATTTTTGAATGACATAAAATAACCTAGAGAAAATTTTAAGCTTTTTAATTTTCTTGTTAATCTTCAGTGTATTTGAATTTGATCTAAATATAATTATTTTTTAACTTCTTTCGTCCAGAATAATTCAATTATTAAATGTTGTCCCAAAATTTTAGAAAGTAACATAAGGATGAGACACCCAAAATTATAATTCTTATAGTCTTTTTTAACCTCTAGTGTAGTTTTCAAACTTTTACATTTATTTTATTCTTTTGACAGCTTCCTACCAAAACTAATCAGACAAATAATAAATTTTGAAAAATAGTTTTAAAATAGTGTCGTAAAGATGAGAAGAACTAAATTCTCAATGTTTGTACTTTTAGCGGTAAAGTTTTTTAAGACGTTATCAAAATACTGGCACTATTTCAGTTGTCTTCATCGAACTAAAAAAAGTTTACTAAAAGTTATAAAAGACTTACTAAGGATGATAAAATCATTTTTTTTTATTCTAGTGAGTCTTTCAATAAAATTTAAAATTTTTAATTTTATCAACCTTATTGAGTCTTTTATAACTTTTAGTAAAAGAAAATTGTAACTTTCTTTTAGCTCGATGAGAACACCTGAAATAGTACTGACATTTTCATAACGTCTTTAAAAAAAATATTGCTAAAAGGTACAAAAGAAGAGAATTTTAGCTCCTATCATCTTTGGAGACTTTTTTTTATACTTTTCTTTTCAAATTTATTTTTTGTTTGATTAGTCTTGGTGAGAAGAAGTCAAAGAATAAAATAAATGTAATCAAAGTTTGAAACTTACACCAGAGATGAAAAAATGCTATAAAAGTATAATTTGGATGGGTGTCTCATCCTTACGTTACTCTTTTTAATTTTTGGACCAAATTCAAAGGAGTACTTGAATTTTTCTAGACGAGGGAAATTATAAAATAAAAATATTTAGATCAAATTCAAACATTTCACTAAACATTAACGAGAAAGGTTTAAAATTTTATTTAGGTTATTTTATATCATTCAAAAATTTTAAAAAAATGTTCTATAAATTGACGAATAATATGGCAATATTTGTAATATACAATACTGGAGGTAAGTGTTATTTTAATTATTATCTATCGAGAGTATTTCAGTCCTTCGTCTTTCGTCCACTTTGAATGGGTTGAGGGTTCCTCTCTCTCCAACATCTTCCACAGATTTTCACCATATGCTGCCAAGAATTAATAATGAATTAATCCGACGGCCCATATTAAACCAAAGCCCCAAGTTTTCAATCTCTGAAGTCACTCATTTTCAAATTATGGGTATTTTTTGAGTAATTTTTTGTGCATTTATCACTCCTAATTTACAACCAGACTTAAAATCGATTTACCACATTACCATATAGACTTCGTCATTTTGATATTTTGATGGTTGAAAATATTCACATTATAGAACACGTCAAAAATAATAAATTATTCAAAATTCAGGTTTATCACACACTCATTGTTACAATTACCATAAAGGCTCCATCATTTTGATGACCGAAAACGTTTACTTTATAGATCACGTAAAAAATAATAAGAATTCCAAAATTCAAGTATATTGGATGTCAATAAATGTATGATCAGAATGCATTTGTCTTTGTGTGAGTTCGTTTTTTCCTTTTATGCATTTATCGACATAATATAGACTGAATTTGATATTCCTATCATTTTCGACGTGCTCTATACATTGAACGTTTCTGATCAGCAAAATAATTGAACCTATATTGTAATGTGGTAAATCGGTTGTAAGTTTGGTCGTGAAAATTAGTGTGCGACTAGACTTTTCCAAAAATAAAAAACACAACCGAATCCTTATTCCCAAACACGAAATACAATGCTAATTAGCCCTCCCATGCCATCAGTCCGACGACTCCGTATGAGATCAATCTAGACTCCGGCCACTCTCTTGCAATCAGTGCTGCGACCCTGACCTCGATGATGAAGCCTCTTTAGAACATCAATATCAGTCCCGAGCAAACTTCTCCAAAATCTCAAAAAATTCTCTTTGTAATTTTGAAGATTTTAAATTTCATTCCAAATTTTGTTTTGGTTATAATGTTCACTCACCAAAAGAGGGAGGAGGGAGGAAGAGTAAAAATTTGAATATATTGTTGTTTTTGATAAAGGACTTGCCAAAGTTTGAATAGAGAGTCGATTTTGTGAATTTTTTGTTGTGACTTTAAATTATAAAAGATGTTTTTATTTGAATTTGGTGTTTTTTTTTTTTGTGTCAGATAAAGATGCCCTTACATCTCAACAGCACTGAGATGTTGTTCTCTCCCGACACGCTTGGTTTCTTTCTCTTGTAAAAAAAAGAAAATTTTCGGGTTTGCTCTTTTACTGATTTTTTAAAAAATTCTCTTTGTAATTTTGGTAATTTTAAATACATTCCAAATTTTGTTGGTTATACATGTAACCTACTTATCCCGGATTTGGTCGAACAATTACTGATATCCTATATTTTGTCTTGTTATTGATATCCTCTATTTTGTCTTGTTATGCCAGTACTTTGAAGGGAAAAATAAGATTATTCTGTCAGAAATTTTTAACTAATACGGATCACATTGAAAGAAAAAATCAGATAAAATGATACTAAGAACGACAAAAAAAAAAAAAAAAAAAAGTTAGTTAAAAAATTTTAACATTTTTTGCATCACAACTTCTTACGTGTTTTTAGTTGTCTCTCGTCGAAACGAATAATTAATTTAAATAAAAAAATTAGTGTGAATCTAATAAAAATTAGAAAAGACAAACGAAAATATCAAAAGAATAATTTTGCTCAAGTGGGGTTTACTTTTTGGAAAAAGATACGCGCACCCCACATACGCGCACCCCAAATGCACACCACCACGGACGGCCGTCCGTCCGCATTTTCGACGGTCCGGATTTTAAATAAATTGTTCACGCGAATAATTTGTTTGTTTGCGCGAACAATTTGTTTAAAATGCGGACCATTGATTCTTGAAATGGATGATCGGGATGTACTGGTGTGCATTTGGGGTGCGCGTACCAGCGTTCTTAGTTTTTTGCTTTATCTCTTTGATTTCTTATTTCTTATGCCTTTTTGTTCTGACAAAAACTACCCCCACACACGCTCTATATGGGTCTAGTGTATAATTGGACCCGAATCACGTCTCCTGTTTCTGGGCTCACACTTGTATGGGCTTTGTCATAAAGGGCTTCAGGCCGAAAGAGTGCGACCCTTGTTGTACTGTGACAAAATTAATTTGATCATTTGTGAAAAATTTCTAGGGAGACTTGTTCAAAAGTCCTAGGCAAAGAATTTGTAACCCCATTAATCCACCAAACAAGTATATATAACCTATCCAGTCCTAATGTTGAAATCTTTTCTTTTTCTTTTTTCTTTTTTTTACCAAAAAAAAAGTTTGTACCTCTAGGAAAGTGCCAAAAAAGTTTGTACCCTATGAAAGTGCCTAAAATCCTAGGGTACCCTATGAAAGTGCCTAAAACCCTAGGGTACCCTATGAAAGTGTCTAAAACACTAAAACCCTATAATAGGAAAGTGCACCCTAAAACCTAAACTCTAGGGTACCCTTTGAAAGTACCAAAATTTAAAAAAAAAAAATTTGTGGACCTTAGACCTTGTAAAACTTTAACATGGACTAAATGGGTCAATAAGTCCCCACTCTGGACCCTAGAACAATTAACCGAAATTTCTAATGACCCCACAACAGTTGATAGCTATGAGAGATTTTGAACCTAAGACCTTAAAAGGGACCAACCCCTAGATCTCGCCATTGACCATCAGGCCAACCCATTTAAGGTATGGATTGAGGTACTTGAGTTTATTGTTTTAGTTAATGAAAAGGGTTGCTGGAAGAGTTTTAATGATGCCCGTAGCTTAACTCATAGCATGCTTGTCTTTGAGTTAAGCTACGGGCAGGATTAAAACTCTTTGCTTGTCACTTCTAAATTTTATGCCTCCAAGAAATAATTTGAATCTAATACAGTAAAAGCATGGATCATGTATTTGTGACAAGTGCATGCCTTAACCGTCAAACCGGCCCCAAAATTTGCAACAATCTAGGGATTCCATTTTCATGCAAAGTGTGACTGCAGTATAAGTATAAAGCTTTGGAATATAGTGTGTGTTACGCGAGTTAATTGGTCAGCATGTTCAATTTCACGTAGGACCATAGGATTGACCTACAGGGTTTGTGGCTCCGCGACTTGGTTGCCTTTTATATATAGTAGTACTTTTTTTAGTCTCGCGACTTAAAATTAAGATCCTGTTTTGCGTGAATTTTTTTTGAAGGCAATCGTTGCACCTTGTGATTGTTCTGGAAATTCGAAAACGGAGCAACAGTTGCACTTAGCTTTTGCCCTTCCCTCATCGCAACGTTATCTAATTCCTTCCCTCATGTACGCTACGCGCGCGAGTTAATTTGTCTTTCTTTGGTTGTTTTCAAATTGTTATCCTCGTCGGCTCGAGATCTAATGGGGAATTATACATTTTTTTTCCAATAGTATTCTAATTGAATGTTTGCAGATTTTCATAGTTTACTTGTTAGAGTGATTTTAGTCTTTTTCATTTTTTTTCGTTTCTAAAAAACTAGGGCACTATGCTAGAATTTCAGTTTAGACCTCAAAATTCTTCAATTTGTGCCAGTTGGTGCTGCAAATGATCTTTGAGGTTTGGCCTAAAAAGTTGGTTGACTTATTTTTTCGTCTTTATTTGATTTTTTTTCGCATTTTTTAGTTTTGTATCAACTTTTTGTGTATTATTGGTTCATCTCGGCGAGAGGAATAAAAAAAGTAAAAAATTATGACCGAAGCTTAAATTTTTTGAATAAAGACAAAAATAAGCCAAAAAGTCAGCTTTTTACACTTTTTTATATCTTATTCAAAAAATTGAGAGTTCTAATCATAATCTCTTACCTTTTTGGATTCTCTCGTCGAGACGAACCAATAATACTCAAAAAAATCGAAGCAAAACTAACAAACGCAAAAAAAAATCAAATAAAGACGAAAAAAAAAAGTTAAGCTAAGTTATTTAGTGGTTAAGCACAAGGATGGAGCCAAGGGGGGACAAGTGGTGGTGGCCGCCACTACAAGGTTTTCAAAAAATGTAATTATTATGTAGAAAATAAATTTTTATCCTTAAATTATGTAGACTCACCACCACTAGATTATTTTAATCTTTCATCCTCATAATGCATTTTGTTTTTTATTTTTTAAGTACATTTTTTCGCCACCACAAAGGTAAAATCCTGGCTCCGTCCCTGGTTAAGCATATCGTAGGACAATTCAATATTCTTCACGTACTTTAAGACTTCTTTATTTCCTAATGACGTGAGCATTTTAGTGCAGATACGTATAAGTTGTTAGAATATATATCTAAAGAATTGCAAACTTGGGTCTCACTCTTGATGTTGTGCGGACGTGTTTTAACGGATAAAAATGGTTGGATATCTGGGATCTAACGTACCCTTAAAAGATGACGGAATCTATTTTAATTTTCCTTTAAAGATTGCAGAAAATCATACCTACGCCAAATAATATTCTAACAATTACGAGATTTAATTTATCAAAAAAAAAAAAAAAAGAAGTCAATCATGTACGTATACGTACCCAGTAGCTTTTTTTTTTTTGGTAAGTTAATTTTTATTAAGAAACAAACCAAGCAACAAACAAGACCAAAGGGAAACCCTACAGTCCATACAGAGCAAGATACTAACTAGCTAGCAGAGAAAAACATATGTAATAGGCCATCTATGACACTACAAATAAAAAACGGAAACCGGAATTCTCCAAGCATAGCAAAGCAGGCGATTCTCATAAGATTTTTTAACCCGTCTCCAAGAGATAAAGCAGGTTCGCAGATCTGATGTAATCCTAGAAATAAGGTCATCAGGACCAAGATTCCGCCCCTTAAAAATCCTTCCATTTCTCTCACTCCAAATATTATACACCACAGCAGCAAGTGACATTTTGAAGATGGTGCTTTTCATACTGGAACCTCCATAGTGTTGAGCTAGCCAAGCTACCTCATCCTTCAGATTGAGCCCATGTCGGTTAACTCCATTGAGCTGGAGAAAATGAGACCAAATTTGAGAAGCATATTGACAACCAAAAGAGAGGTGGTCATGTGATTCATGGCCAGCTCCACACAATCTACACTCATTATCAGAGGTGACCCCCCACGCTAGGAGTCTATCCTTGGTCGATAGCTTTCTCATACCTTTGCTATAAGTTATTAAGTATACAATATATCTTGCATTCTGTTTCTTTATTTTTTCATTTCTTGTTTGCTATGTTCATTTTCTTTTTTTGAAAGGCAAAAACTTCATTAATCTTGAAACATTACAAGACTAATAGGGGCAAGGAATCAGCAAACCACAGCCAAAACCAAGACCCAAAGACGATTGGCAAGAAGCCAACCGAAACACCCAAATGGACAAAAAGCCCAACATCTGAGGGTCAGAACCCAGACAGTACAACATAAAGCACAAAAAACATCTCATGCGTCAAAACTAGATACAACAATAAGCTCAAATGGGCCAAGCCCAAAAACACAACAAACCCTAAAGCACCCAAACAGCCACCGCACCTCGCAGCCGCCACCACCTCCCCGGAAAAACTCCACCACATCGCCGTTAAGCATACCGGATTGATCCCGAAGAAGAACCCGTCAGGAGGAGCACCACCACCAACCGCTTGGACACCACAACGCCGTTAGGCAAAACCGAACAACACCCACGAATGATATCAGCGGGAGAACAAAGCGACTGCCGGCAGCAAGATCCAAGGGAGGGAGGAGGAAGAAAAGAACAGTCGACGACGGACAAAACCAAGAGATCCACGCAGCCGTGAAGCGGCTGGACGCCGTAGCGCAGGCCCGCCGGGAGAGAAAGACCGTAGCCTCTCACCAACCAAAGCACGACGAACAAAAGACACCCAGATCCATTCGCCGAAAAACCAAACAGACGCCAAACACAGCAAATAACCCATCCACCACCGAAACCCATCCACGTCGCCACGGAAACACCTGCGAGCCACCACCCATCAACCGCCGAAGCCCAGGAAAACCCCCCTGCCGAAAGCCCACCGCAACTTGCAAAAAACGAGAAGAAAAAAAGAAAGAAAAAAGAGAAAGGGAGAAGGAGGGAGCGGGAAGAGAGAGAAGGGAAAGAGAAAGGGGAGGGGAGGAGGAAGCCCGGGGGGAGGAGGCGGAGGGGCCGCTCCCCCCCCCAGCCGGCAAGCCCTAGATCTGGAGATGGGAAGTTTTTTAGAGAGAGAGAGATATGAGTAGTGGAGTAGTAACATTTTACTATTGACACGTTCATTTTCATTGACACTAACCAAGCCAAAGAACAAGAACTTACCCTTGAGCTCATAGACAACACTAGCTTGTTTATGAGTTGTTTGATAACTCAAGGTATCCGGATCAATTTATATGCATTTCGATTAATTCACATTGGACCAATCTCAACGTCTACAAGCGAGGAGGGTGCATTTTAATCGCACAAAGACCCTTATGTTTAAATAATGTTTTAGGAGGGAGCAAACTTTTAAGTTATACTGTTTGATCACCAAAGCAATTCCAAGCCCAGTTTCGCCCACCAGGAAACCATCCTGTCCTAAGTCAGAACCAGAGAAGAGTTAAGGACGGATCGAAGCCTGAGTTTAAGCATATCAATAAGCGGAGGAAAATAAACATAGTGGAGTACTATCATATACTTCGTAATTGTACAAGTTGATCAAAAAACATACAGTATATGATAATAATTTAGGTACTTTATTTTATGAATTTCTAAAGGCATATATAATTGACAGCGTCTTTCATATGTTTCAATTTTTTTGGTAACGTTTGCCCATCCACCAAGTGAATTCCGCGTCCGTCCGTGACAAGATTTGATCCAATTTCCCTAATTAGTTCAAACAAAATTAGTTGGAAATTGTTCAGAAAGACCAAGAAAGCTGAAAAAGTGACACCATACACCAAAAGCTTATCTGCTTACACCCAAAAAAAATACTTTAAAAGGTAAAAATGCTAGCTAAGAAAGACTGGATCCAAACGCGTTCATCCTTAGACATATTCAATTATTCTAGTCTGAGCTGTTATAGACGATTGGCGTGTCTACGTAATTGTTGGAAGTAGATTTTAGATTTTGAGACGTCCCAAAAAGGGTGTCCGTATGTTTGCAATGACTTCTACTTACAACTAGTTTCATCTGAAAATATAAAAATAAATGCGGTCAAGATGCTTGCGACTTGGTAATTTTATTTTAGATAGAAACAGAAATTCAACTTCTCCGAACCGTGTCAGTACTGTTTTTGCGACGACTTCTACTTGTTTATTTTGAAACAAAACAAATTAAGAATCTGGTGAAGATCTCACTCTGATTTTATAAATAAAGGGTTTTATCAATCTAATCTTTGTTTACAGATAACCATTATGGCATTATTAATCAAACCTTAGAAAAGTTCCAAAAAAAAAAATAAAGTCAAAATCTATTTGACTTTCCACAACAAATGTGAGGAGTATTGCACTAATGTTGCTATCGACACCAGTGGAAGGCACTCTCTGTTGGGATTTCACACGTCTTTGCCAAATCAAGTGATGGTACAAGCAATTATATAGATATATATGCATACATAAATGGCTAAACAGAAAACATATGGGTACATAGGTTTTGGCCAAAAAATGTACAAAATTTCTTTATCTGGGCCCGCTCTTGGTTCCACGCTGATGATCGAAACCGTTCATATTTTTCAAAATAATATTTACTTGTACACTATAAAAAATCAGCTCAATCGGATATTGGTAAATCCTCTATCCGTTTATCCAGTTTTTGGTTCAAAATAAAAAACTAGATACACTGACGGAGAATTTACCGATATTTGATTGAGCTAATTTTTTACAGGATACAAGTAAGCATTTTTTTGAAAAACACGAACGGCACCGATCATTTGTATGGGACCTGGAATAGTCCCAAACCAACTGATTTGTACATTTTATGTACGAAAATTTATGTACCCTAGTATTGTCATGGCTAAATGCCTTTAAAAAGAAAAGCCTTTTAAGCTTACGCATGAATATGTAGCAAATTGTCTTTTGCTTAATTTCCCTGTTCTTCTCTTAAACCTTTGAGTAACTAGAGAGGAACCTTCTCTTTTTATTACTCCTATTTATTTATTATTATTATTATTTTTTATCAAAACCCTTCAAGATGAATAACTTAGATTAGTACTATTAATTAAGGTGGGACTCACATTGTGAGCTCACAAATAACAAGTGAACGAGCAATTGTAAAGAGCTTTGTTATGGATACACCAATTGCACCCTGCATTGAATAGTCCCAAACCAACTAATTTGTACATTTTATGTACGAAAATTTATGTACCCTAGTATTGTCATGGCTAAATGCCTTTAAAAAGAAAAGCCTTTTTAAGCTTACGCAGGAATATGTAGCAAATTTTCTTGGCCCTGTTAGTGTTTGTTTTCCAGTTTAGTTTTAGTTTTGATGACATCATCATTTTCCTCATTTCTCTCTCTATCTCTCCCCACTCATTACACCTGCTGACATCATCAAAACTAAACTAAACTATCTAACCAAACACAGTCAGTCTTTTGCTTAATTTCCCTGTTCTTCTCTTAAATTCCCTGTTCTTCTCTTAAACCTATGAGTAACTAGAGAGGAACCTTCTCTTTTTATTACTCCTATTTATTTATTATTATTATTTTTTTTATCAAAACCCTTCAAGATGAATAACTGAGATTAGTATTAATTAAGGTGGGACTCACATTGTGAGCTCACAAATAACAAGTGAACGAGCAATTGTAAAGAGCCTTGCTATGATACACCAATTGCACCCTGCATTGCATGTGACCTATCTCAGGTTCTACATAAATCATTGGAGCCGCTCAATGTGTTTAATATTTTTTTTTGAAGGGTTCTGTTAAAATATCAGCTCATTCGAAACCCACTAAGGGCTTGATAAGTTTGTTAACATTTTTGTTCCCTAAGATTCAATGAGTGAACCTTGAAACATATCGATCAAGCTTTTATCGATGTCCGATTGAGCTGACTTTTTTACAGTGACTTTTTAAAAAATATTTTAAACCAATTAAGCAGTTTCGATCATTTGCTTGTGACTCCAATATAGAACCCACACAATATTGTGTGCATTTGGTATCCGCCAAATTGTGTACTCATAGTTTTATTGAGTTGTAAATTCCAAGTACTCCAACAAGATTAAATCCCAGTGGGAATCTTTTGAGGACACGTGGGCAAATTAGAATGTAATCAATGAGATAAAAAGTCATAGAAGCTTCATATCATATAATAGTAGAGAGGATGATTTTCCAAACAATTTTCCTCAAAAGGGGTGAGTATTAAATGAGTCCAAAGTCTCCTAGTTCCCCTTTAACTTCATTATGGGCAATATTGGAACAAACAAAGGACTTCACATAACAACACGAAAAGTAGATAAGATAAGGACCTCACAATCCCTTATCCTCTTGACAAAGCTAACTATTTTGTGTGTGAAATCATTAATTCATGTTAACAACTAGTACATCAACCCCAAGACTAACAACGAATGGTTGGTTGTTACAACTTACGTCTTCTTTTGATTCTGTAAGTGTAATTAAGGCCACTCCTCGAGAGGTGAGAGCTGTTAACAACTAGAGAACATCAACCCCAAGACTAACAACGAATGGTTTGTAATGGACTGGTTTAATTTATATTTCTATGTTTATGGTTCATAAAAAAAAACCAATGGTTGTTACGAAGAGAAGTATTGTTGGTTTAAGGACATGCTATTGGAATTTTACGTTAAATTTTGGTGTAATTAAGGCCACTCCTCGAGAGATGAGAGCTGGTATAGCTTGCACGGCGTCGCCTTTGTAATGGACTGGTTTAATTTATATTTCTATGCTTATGGTTCATAAAAAAAAAAAAACCAATGGTTGTTACAAAGAGAAGTATTGTTGGTTTAAGGTTTAGTGTGATTTGTACACAACTACTTTTTGTTTCACACTTGCTATAGTACGATAATGTTTAATTTTTTTTCTTATATTTGTGCTTATTTGTTTTTATTACAGTATCAATTTCAATTAATCAACTCTTCCATTTTCATTAATTATTGCAAGAACAAAAGAAAGAAAAAAAAGTGAAGATGCATGCATCTTGCCTTCACACCTTTTGTGCTTGCCTAACCCCTTTTGTTTGTCGAACCTTTTGGATTAAAGGAACATGTTTTTCAATGTTTTGTGATATCTTAGGCTCCGTTCAGTTGCACATAAAAAACATTAAAAGGATGAGAAAACTAATTTTCCTGCAATTTTTTTTGTGTATTCAGTTACCAAGAAAGTTGTGGAATCCACAATGGAGAACACTTTTATGCAAAGTACATCTTGCTAAAAAGGAGGATTAATTTCTAGTTTTCCTGCTACCTTTCCCAATAACCTACAACATTCTTGACATTGAACGGAGTCTTGGGTGTCAGGATTAATTTATGCGCATTTCGAGTAATTCCTAAGAGAGCAGTCGTAGGCTACCGATGCTCATTGAAAATTGAGATTAAACAAAATACCGTATGGACCGGTCCCAAAAAATACTTACTATGTTGTTGTCCATCTTCTTCTATTGCATGACACAATCTCACTAATCACATTAAGATGTTGAACCAAAACTTACTAAGTGAATGTTTCCCCTACGCATCATGATATTTTATGAAGTTATTATCAAGATTACCAAAACCATCTACTGAGAACTTCGACAATAAGCAAAACTTCTCTTAATGACAAATTTCGTACAATTGGCATTCATCTGTCTTTTACCATGTAAATGGCATAGTTTCATGTAGATTTATAAAAGCAATCGAACGTTATCCTTTGTCCAGTTTTCATGATTTACGTCGGACGAAGATAAATACAAAAGAACAAAAACTATTTCTTCAAGTTATCATAATTGGTGAGATTACTAAATCCATAGATAATCTGAAACTAATATGATACACGTAATCGACAACGTGCAATGTGACATTTTCTGTCAAAGAGTTACTCCGTATTACTTAACGTGCTAACTACTAACGAGGTAAAATAAATCAACAACAGACTAAAGAGCCCATGCATGTAAATGTATAACTAGTACTGTATCCATCTCATCTCACTAATTTTCATATTTGCATGGTTTTTCTTTTATTGGACTGATTTGTTTCCTAAGGTGAGTTACCTCTGCAACATCCCAAATTTTAATTGAGCTAAAGTAAGGTTTGGTTTATGTCTTCATGATTACGTAAACCTAATCCTTCCTCCGACAAACTATCCCTTCATGACGATGATAGTAGGATATTTCAATATACTCTATCTACTATGTTACGGTAAAAGTACACAGATACGGTTATGTATTGTTGGTTATCATATCACTCAGCGAGATGACGTGGTACAACAGTTATCCAAGTTATTATTGAGTAATAGGGGCTCAAAGGCAACAATCCTTAATTCAATGGCAGAAATAGGAAAACCTGAAAAATGAAGGGACGAAAAAACCACTGAGATTTTTCAAGGCGCGTTAGTTTGGCCACCTCAGCAATTTCCAGCTGGAATATGGGCCCCAAAACATTCTTCACGTCACGTGGCACAACGCGGCTGGCCTGAAGTCGTTGTTGGTTGGGCACCCCTACCGCCACCCGCCTGTGACGCAAGCGACGAAACCCGAACGGCGTGTCCTATTAGCGCAAGCATGGACGAAATCGGGACCCAATATCTGACGTGTAGACCGTTAGAAAAAGAGCCTAATTAAACTCATGAAGAGGCATGGGGCTCTCATTATTTACATTAAAAAATCTCAAAAAGACGCTTGGGGCTCACTTTGACCCCCGCTTAATAATACAAATCATTTACTATTTTGTAAATAATAACGTAGAGATTATTTCTGTAAAAAATCAAGTTGATCTGATATTTATAAATTCCTCATTTCTAAATGAAACACAGAACGTTTGAATTTTATAGCCGGTCATTATTTTCAAGGCAATTCAAACACTCCCTCCGTCCCATATTGCTGATTTCTTTTTTTTTTTTTTTTCTTTTAGATAGATGTCCAAAAAAGAATACCCACTTCGAAAGTCAAAAGTAATGCAATATTACTTTTTTGACATATATTTTTACAGGTAAGTGTCATGTTAACAAAGTACTAATAAATATGAGAAAATTGAGAAAATCAATACCATTAAATGTCGGATCGTTCTCTCCATAAAAACTTGCTTCCTCAAGAAGCGCAAGCAAATTGGGATGGAGAGAGCAGTTATCGATATCTGATGAACTTGATTTTTTGCAAGGATATATATACTAGGTAAAACTTCTAGTCCAAACCTCCCGAAAATAAGAAAAAAATGATTTTTTTTGTGTTGCAAATTATTTTTGGAAAATCCGAGCCGTCCAATGTGTTCAAAAGATGTTTTCAAGGGTCCTAGTGGAAAATCTTCAAAAACAAATATCAGGAAGGGGTTGATCCAAGCTGTTTTCGTAAAAACTGTAAATATAAAGTTTTTGCGAAAACTGCTTGGATCAAGCCCTTCCCGGTATTTTTTTTTGAAGATTTTCCGCTCGGACCCTTGAAAACACCTTCTGAACACATTGGACGGATCGGATCGTCAAAAAAATGTTTGGATCATGGAGGTCCGGAAACGGGAGGTCCGGATTAGAAGCTAACCCTATATATATATATATATATATATATAAGGTTTGGATAGTTGAGCTGAGTCCAAAGTGAGCCCGTGCACGTGCCTTCTTAAGGTTTTTTGGTTTGGGAACTTTGGGTACTTAAAAAGGGGTGTTTGTATAGAATTCCCCAACAAACAAACACCCTCCCACAAGAAGTCGTTTAATCTCACTTACTCCTCTAATGACACAAATGCCCCCACAACATATCACAGATGACCTAGCTTAGTATGGATAATTTTGGACTAAATTTTAATTACTCTTAAACAAATTAGTATGAGATGTTTAGTGCTTTTACCCAACTTTTTTCTGCAATAAATCACTTGTCTCTATTAAAGAAATAAAAACGTTTTTATTCATCTTTTGTGAATTTTGTTTTTGTTCTTCATCACAATTTATTACTCCCTCCGTCCCTTTTTAAGTGTTGACATTTCCATTTTGGGCTGTCCCTTAATAAGTGTGTGTTTTGAAAAGTTAATGGGTAAAAGTTTGTAGAATTATCATTTTGCCCTTTTGAAAAATTAGTGGGTAAAAAATTAATGGGTAAAGGTGAAGGATAATTTTGGAAAGTGGAGGTAAAAGTTGATGTGGAAAGTGAAAAAGTTGATGTGAAAGATGTAATGATGATGTTTTTTTAATAAGTTGGATTTACGAAGCAATACATTTAAAAAGGGAGGGAGTACTACTTTTTAGAGTTAACTTGTCAAGACAAGTGAGTTTTAGTTCAAGAGATTTGAACCAAATTTACAAAAAGTCAACCAATAATAAACAAACAGACACTAACAATAATTTAAGCAAAATACAGCTTCACGTGGGTATATTTTGCTCTTTGAAAGTGTCTGCAAATAAATATTAATTGAAGAGGTTGATGGCCAATCCCCCAATAGATATGTGTCTCTAATATTAAATTGGAGATTTTTGTTGTCTTTTTTGATGAATAAGTCCAGAAAAAGAAAATATTCTTATGAAACTAAATACCCATTTTCATGAGGTTTTAAGGTTCATCCGTGTAGGACTCAAATTGTCTGCCCATAGCTTAGAGATTCAGCCATGTGGGGAAATTGGAGAGGTTGGTGATCTTATCACCAAGTACATGCCTTTTTTTTTCTTTTTCTTTTCCCTTTTTTTGGTACATCACAATATGCAATTTTAGAGAGGGAGAGAGAATGTTCGACCGGTAATAGGGATGAACTGTAAACTCAAACTTCATCAATTCAAAACTTGGTAACTTCTTGAGGCTAGTTCGAAAAAGCTTCTCATATGAATTTCTCACAGACAACACAACATAGATGACATGTCTTTGACCGGAGAAAGGGATTAGTTGAGTTATGCATAAACTGACTCAGACACCTGACCGCAGAACAAGAGAGAGAGAGAGAGAGAGTGTGTGTGTGTGTGTGTGTTCCATGTGGTTTGCGCAATATTCCAGGGGGAATCCATATAGGGAATTGTGGAATTTGTTTCGCCAATTACACTCCTAGATAGAGACAACTCTTAAAGAATAATTGCTACTCCAGAATTTATTCCATCTCAAACCATAAAATATCATTTGTTAATGGAGTACGTACTATTTTTAAATTTTGGGCTTGCTCATACTGCAATAAATCAACAAAATCAACCCCTACACAAGTGGTCGTTTATTAAATATACATTGACCAAGTGAGTACGAAATTATTGAAAACTCAAATGGGATCAGTAAATTTTCCAGGAAAATTTATAGCGCGACCTCGACTTAAGATTGCAGTTGGTGATAAAACTCTCAGTTATTGAAAACTCAAATGTGATCAGTAAATTTTCCAGGAAAATTTATAGCGCGACCTCGACTTAAGATTGCAGTTGGTGATAAAACTCTCAGTTATTGAAAACTCAAATGGGATCAGTAAATTTTCCAGGAAAATTTATAGCGCGACCTCGACTTAAGATTGCAGTTGGTGATAAAACTCTCAGTTATTGAAAAATCGATACACAAATCTTATTTTTTATTTATTTATCTCTAGTAGTGTCTTTTTGCTCGGCCTCCATGAGATGGTGGAGGGACTTTCATATTAGTCGTATAGTTAGTTAGAGCTTCATGATGACTATATATGTGTGGTAAGAAAGCCATGGACTTTTCAAGCCTCAAATACAAGTTGAGTTTTAGGTTTTCTTTCTTCACTCCTCAAATGTTTACTGACATTGCCATTTTTTTTCTCCCGATAAATCATGTGTCTGGGTCAGCTTATGTGCACATCGACTAGCCCTCGGGACCAACCCTCCTATCCATTAGACGATGCGCTATTTAAAGACAGAGCAAAACTCGGTATGGACTGACTCCAAATTAAGAAGTTGATAGCACCCGAGAGGTTTCAAACCTGACACCTTAGTCATGGACCAGGGCCAACCCTGACATTTCGGGGGTTAAGATGAACTCAGAAAAGAAGGGGCCCTTAAAAGATTATCCACACTTAGATCCAAGTAGAAAAATAAGAAAAAATGTATTTTGCCAAGATTCTCCACTTGGAACTTGAACCAGGGAACAATAGATGTATTAAGTTGGCAGGCACCGCTAATGTAACAACTCAACATGCAATGAAACACGAAAAAACTTATATATATTAGGGGTGCACACGGTCCGGATTGGACCGGTTCCCTAGAAATCCAGTAACTGGACCATTCCGACCGGTTCTAGAAAATTAAGAACCAAAACCTAACCAATACACATATAGAACCTGTCCAGATCCAAACCGCAAGACTGGACCGGTTTTGGTTCGGTTCCGGTTCTATCCGATTAAGGAACACTTTATCATAACACGAGAGAGAGAGAGAGAGAGCAACTAAGAATGCCACCCGTTAAATAGTTTTAAGGTTGGAAGAGATTTAAGAGATATTGTAAAGAAATAGGAAATGAAGAAAAAATTAGGAAGCAGATTGAGATTAGAGAATAAGAGAATTGGGCTTTCCTTTGAGTAACAATCGTAAAATTAAGGTGGAACAAAAGAAAATTGAAACTGGTAATTTGTTATTACTAGATTATATAGTAATATATTAAAAACTTTTTATTCTAAACAGACATAAAATAATATCTTACTAAAAAAAATACCAAATCAAGATAAATAATTTTGTACATGTATAAATATATTAATAATATATCTAATATTAATGCTATACGGTCCGGTTCGGTTCTAACCGTGGTTCTTAAATTGAGAACCAGTAACCGAACCATAATTACCGGTTCTTAGTTTTTTTAACCATAACCCGACCAATGAACCGTAAAACCTAACCAAATAGACCGGTTCGGTCCGGATCGGATCGGTTTGGCGGTTATATCGGTTTTCTTGTGCACCCCTAATATATATCATATTCACGACTTATAAAGAAACACCGGCGATCCTGTCAAGGATCCCGGATTTCCCGGATTGAGGCATTTTCGGTGTTTTGATGCTTTTACAAATTGTTTTTGGGAAATCCGAGCCGTCCAATGTGTTCAAAAGGTGTTTTCCAAGGTCTGCGCGGGAAATCTTCAAAAAAAAATACCGGGAAGGGCTTGATCCAAGCAATTTTTCGCAAAAACTGTAAAAAGTTTTTGCGAAAACTGCTTAGATCAAGCCCTTCCCGGTATTTTTTTTTGAAGATTTCCCGCGTGGACCTTGGAAAACACCTTCTGAACACATTGGACGGATCGGATCATCAAAAAAATATCGGGAAGTGGAGTCCCGGATCCGGGACTCCCGGACTAGATAAGGACTCTATAAAGAAAATGGACCCTATTTTTTACTCATTTTTAGAGGACTAAGACGCCGGCCTCATTGGCCTTAGCCTAGGACCGACCCTACATTATTTTGAAGCCCTCCTTAACGTTAATTGATGTTAAGTGAGATGGAGAAACATGGGGCCAACATTATTTTCCTTGAACTGTAAATTTGTCCCATTTTCTCCTAGCTACTAAATTGCACGTGTGCCAGTTTGTACATGTCTTGATCATAGAGCTTGCAATATAACATTTTCACTCCTACTCCTCATCTAGTCTACTCTTTTTATTCGTTGCGGTGACGCTCAGTGTTGACTATGTATCCGGTGTATCTAGGGATGGGCATGGGGACGGATCGGGGCCGGAGACTACTATCTCCACCCCCAATCCCCAAACCCCTTACTCATATCCATCCCCTATCCAATCTCCAACGGGGATTTATTTTTATCCTCCATCCCCGCTCCAAACGGGGAACGGGGATCCCCACGGGGATTTCGGGGATCCAATCATTTTCCCTAGAGTAACAAGTAAATAGTTATAGAAGCCCAATTACAAATCATTTTCCCTAAAATCAAATGTGAATTCCGAACAAAATAACAGGCAGCCCAACATATAACATTGTGAATTCCGAACTCCCACCAGTTGGAAAACATCATTAGAAGGCCATGTTTTCCATTATGTTTACATTCTCAAAACCCTCCAAATTTTTTAAAATGAGATGTTCGCGAAGATGGAAACTAAATGGGCCACATCTATTGATATGTACTTTGACTTGTTTCAATTGGCTTTTACTTGATGGAATTAATTAGGTTCCAGTCACAGGAAAATATATACCTAAGCGAAGAAAAAAACCAAAAATCATTAGAAAAACATGTTTCTAATGATTGGGAAATACATGTCACGCTAAAACTCATTCCACTTGCTAAAGCCATATATTTGAAGAAAAGTCAGTGAGACCCCAAAGTTTCATAATTCATAAATAGACCCCTATATTTCGGGGATTCGGGGACGGGGCAGATCGGGGACGGGGCGGGGCAGATCGGGGACGGGGCGGAGCGGGGCGGGGACGGAGCGGGGAACGGATTCGGAGCGGATTCGGGGCGGGGACATACCTATCTCCACCCCCTATCCAATCCCTAAACATTTTCAAAAAAAATCCCCATATCCTATCCAATCTCCAAACAGATCTCCATATTGCCGATCCGTTCGGATCGGGGATCGGATCGGATTCGGACGGGGCGGATGAAATGCCCAACCCTAGGTGTATCCAAGCCGGTTGGGAGGTGTGGCTCCAAGTAGACCGGATCCAAGTCAATTGCACTCGCTGATCAGGGTATTAATGCTTCCAAAGACTTTTCATTAGTTTGAATTAGTACAACAAAACCTTTTTTTTTTTTTTTGATACATCAATTGGGGATTAAAGGGGATTCGATGTCTCTGCATAGACTCGAACCCCAGACCTCCTCCTTAAAAGTCAAGGGATACAACCAAATACGCTAAAACCCACCTAAACCAGAATTATTAACTTAGGCGGTGCAGATAGTGAAGTTTTTATTTTTATTTTTATGTTTTTAATAACAAATTCTGAGGAATGAACCTGGGGGGCCTGCTGTCTGTGGGGGCCCGCCGACCCCCATTCGTGCCGTCCGTTTCGCGCATCAACGGCTTGGATTGCATCAAACAATGGACGGCTCGGATACACTTTGGAGAGGTAAGATCTGAACCGTTGATGAGCAAAACGGACGGCACGGATGGGGTCGGCAGGGCCTGCCGACCCCACGGACAACAGAGCCCCCCGTTTCGAGAGGAACAGGTCCTGGTCCCATAGTGACCCCCATTAATTATTTTAAGTCCTAAATCATTGATTTCTCGATCAGATCAATTCATGAATCATTCCCCACCTATACACGCAGGGAGGGAGAGATATTTATCTGAGTCCTCACAATCGTGAATTTAAAACCAAAATACAACCAATAATCTCTTCTCAGTGATGTAAGCAATGAAACAAGACAAAAAATTGGAATCTAAGGAATGAACACAGAAAACAAGATCAGTGGTTACCCACCACCTGAATTATTTTAATATATGTGATGAATTGTTGAATAATCAACAATTTTATGCAATTTTTTTATACCTTCAAAATAACTGCCATCAAGAACACTAGATTGAAGGAAAAATAATAACAAAAAATAATAATAATTATCCATCACACAATTGCATCAATCCATTACTAAAATTCCATAATTCCAGTTTCCCTCTTGGTTTATCAGGAATATATCTACACAATCATTTTTCACACCATAATCGTAACGGATCGCGGTTACTGTCCAGGAGGTGATCTCCAGTATCCCGGATCCTAATGGTAACTCCACCTCTTCTTCTTCATGTCATCTCTTTTCTCAATAGTTCCAAATAAAATGATGATCAATTGGTCCAATTGAAGCTGATGGTGCCCCTTGATCATGAAATGGCCTCCTACCCATTTCCAAACTCGACCCAATCGATGAATTTAAACCGGTTTCTCGAGCAACGCTAACCATCTCCTCTGTTTTGAGGCCCTGTTTCATGTTCTGTCCATAATTTCCAAAAAACCCCTTCAAATTCACCTGGTCTTGAATCGAAACCGAACCCGGTGAGTACTGCATATTGCCTTGATTTTGAGCCCCTTGAGGTGGGTAGAACGAATACGGAATCGAAATTCGGGGTAAAATATCCGAGGTATTCGAAGTCGAAACAAACAGAGGATTGCTAACGTGGTCAATCATATCTTGGTTGTTCTTCTGAATGTTACTCGGGTTGGAGAAGCAGGACACGTGACCGGATTCGGGTTTTACGCCGTATGGCGAAAAATCCGTCAAATGGGGAAGAATCGCACCGAATTCGTTTCCAACAGAGTTCAATCTCATTAACCCAGAAAGAGGGATTTTCTTCCCACCAGAAGTCTTTTGGAAAACCCTACAAATAACCCACTCATTCTGCAACAAAAATCGACAAGAATTCACACAAATTAGGCCTTAAAACAGGGGACAGAAACAGAGGAAAACAGAGAAGAGGGATTGAAAATCATCACCTTTGCAGATATGGGGAGATTTTGGAGACAGAATTTGCCTTCTAATCTGTACTCATGCATCACCCAATTGGATTTCTCTCCTTTTGGGGCTCTTCCCTTATAGAAAACCAGGGTTTTCTTCATCCCCACGAGCGATTTTCCGCGTAAGATTTCCTTATCTTTTCCGGTGGCTTTCCAGTAACCAGCCGCCGTAGCTCTGTTTGTTCTCAACCCAGTTGGGTATTTCTTGTCTCGAACACAAAAAAAGTACCACTCTTTTTCCCCCATTTTCGCTTTCCCTGAATCCAAATATCCCCCCAAAAAAATTCAAAATCAACGAATTTATCATCTTAGAAAGAAAACATTGAACAGAGAGAGTATAGCAGCTTTATAAAACTCACATGGCAAATCCCATGGCTCCACCTTGTTTAAATCCACCTCTCCAATAGCAATAGCAGTGAAACCGGTATCGAGAACTCTCTTTGATAAGTAATGAGTAATCAATTCTTCATCCGTCGGGTGGAATCGAAAACCGGGTGGCAATTCCATCTGATCATCCTCTGTTCCAACCCCAGAAAAGGCTTCCATCACTTAAACTCCTCGATCAGAATTCTCCGGTTCAGAACCTCTCTGTTTGGTCAGATAAGCCAATAATTCCACTAAAATCTTCGAAATTCGTAATGGGTTCGGACTGGACACTCTGTTTTTTGCACAACTTTGTGGTACCCTGCAAAAGAAAATTCAATTCAGCTAAGAAAGAAAGAGAAAAGGAGAAGCCATGGAAGTAGAAAGTTGTTACCTGAGAGAGAGAGAGAGAGAGAGAGAGAGAGACGAAGAGATGCTATTAAGAAAGAAAATAAGAATAAGCAACAGGAGGACCCCTAAATAGTGATGTTTTAGAGAGAGAGAGAGAGGAGAGAGAAACGTGGTTTGTAAGGAATGAGGGAAGGTTGTTTTTGGCCCTGTTTTTTAAGCTTGGTTGTAATAAATCTATGCTTCCAAAAAAAATATTGACCAAATACATTTTAACCTCTGTACCATGCATGATGCATGTAGATTTGACAAGGTAGAAATTAGAATTGGTTTCATATTTAAAAAAAAAAAAAATACCAATTAGAATATGATTATTTTAATTAGAAATTAGAATTGGTTTCAGATTTAAAAAAAAAGAAAAACCCAGGAAAAATCCAATTTTAAATGTGATTATTTTAAGTTGTGGACAGAGATGTCATGATCCGTTGAGGCGAAATGTGAATTAGAATATTTGATGTTACTTTCTCACAGTTGTTTCAACTGTATACCAGAATCATCCAATCTGCCAATATAAAATGTGTAAAGCTAGCTCAGCATACTTGTATTTTCGTAAATTACTATTTTTGCCCTTAAAGAATTACTCGTTTCTCACACTAGCCCATGAGCTTTAGATTATTTCGTCTCGTTCTTTTGCCATTACAAAAAAATGTCGTCGCCCGAGTTCAATCGGTAACCGAGGGGTGAGGGCACTCTTTAAGCGACTTCTGGCATCACCGAAAAGATCGAAACCACATTTGTAGGCCGACAATTTTTTTTGGGTAGGTTGAGCTATTAGAAGAAAATAGAAAAGGAACACCAAGTAAGATCAAAGAAACTAGCAGACTAATCACTAAATAGGTACAAATAGGTGCAAATTCTAACATCACCACAGCCCACTTGGTTATTTCGGTCCTTGCTGGCGGAGTGGTATATCGAAAAAGAGAAAAAAAAATCCTTTATCGGATTTGAACCGATAAAAAATTCATCATAATACAGATTCTTATCTATTTTACTTTTCCCACGTTGGTTAGCAGGACAGGATCATGTGGAGTTTTCACTTACGAGAACTAAACACAGTAGCAAAAATTTGGATTAGATTGAAAAAACCCAATAGTTGAAGGACAATATTGAACCAATTTAAGGTTCAGAGACAAAGAAAGAATTGAGTAATACTTTGAGGATCAAGTGCAGTTTACCACAAAATATTTCAAAAGCAAGCCTTCTTTAACAAAGAGAAACTTATGAGCCAAAGTAATACTTTGAGGATAAGTTTCGTTCGTGTTCTTTTCTTTTTGTTCCTCGTGATTATAATAGAGTGGCTAATGCTATAGCCAAATATGCCCTATCATTGGATAACTCTCTAATCTGGGACTGGTAGGAGTCTGTTCCGCACTGGATTAGTAGGGAAATATCCCTCGATATTTCTTCGTTGACGAGTTCATGAATAAATTGATTTACCTCTTGGCAAAAAAAAAAAAAAAAAAAGAGAAAAAAGAGCCCCCTTTTTTCCCCAATTAATGATAACAGCCGTGCGAAAGCATTGAAGATTACAGAGAAGCTCTCCTACAGCAGTTACCAAATATTAGATTGGGTTCCATTATTCAAGTTAGAATGACCATTTTGACCCCACCTTGGTCCTTTTCATTTTGAGATAAGGGGAAAAACTGAAAAGTGCTTTGAGACCAAAACATTGCACATAACTTTCATGCAACACGTCTTGCGGCATGACGCGTGTACAACAAAGGTGGCACAAAAGTCGAGATTTCCCACAAAAAGTGGTAGGAAAATGAAAGGAATATTGTATGGTGTTATCGCTTTGGTTTTTGGAGATAAAACACAACACAAAAGAAGAATTTGCGCAGAAATGTCTCCCACGGATCATCTCGAAAGCTACCAAATTTCTCATGTCTTACAAGAATCTTTTTGATTACCGGATTCCGGGGCCAACTTGCGCCAACTTCGTTAATTGTGAAATCCATAAGTTAATGACCATGCGAACCTTCAGTAGCCCAAAGGTTTAGCATGTTTGACATTCGTAAAATTCGAACTTACGATCTTTGGGGGGCAAATCCTTGAATGATTTTTTCATACCAACTTCACCAAACCCCTTGGAATTATGTCATACAAGAATTAATTCAGACCGTTTTGTTAATTTCGAGGTTACTTTTTTCTTTGGGGTGGTAATTGCTAGCAGTATTTCCTAATTGTTAGAGGCCAATTTACAAACATGACAAAAATGACATGCGACATTCAGTTATCAATAAAATGTTGTAACGACTACATTTGTTTTAAATATGTTGGCGATTACTTGTGGTATCATCAACACGTAGAATTAAACTAGCCGGGGGTTATTGAAGAATTTGTACATACAAGTATGCGTTTAAAAACCAACGGGGCTAGCTCAGTTGGCCAGGGCTCTTGCATCTCACTAGGAGGTCAAAAGTTCGAATCTCTCTGTCTGCGTGCAGGGGCGCGCTTTTCCTTATTTGTTTCTCTCTGTTTCTACCCTATAACGGGCTTATTTCTTGTATTGATTAAGTTGTTGGGCTTGGTTGTCTCGTGGACTCTCACAATTCATGTAGTGTCCCGGGTTGGTACTTTGTACTTCACATGTGATGTAATTGATCTCTTCTATCGATTGACAAAAAAAAAAGAAGGTGTGCGTTTAATATTAACTCACATAACTAGTAGGTTGGTTCTGTTGACAATCCTTACAATATTCTTACCTGGAAAGCAAGTGGATTCCATCTAACGTATGCAACTGATCAGTTTGGTTTCACTGTACCATCTTACTCTACCACTAGCTAGGCTATTTTAATTCTTTTTTTCGCGGTGCTTAAAATGGAAGTGTTGGTATGGTATCATGTCGCCTCTGCCAGGAAGTATTGACCCGTTACACCACGCCACCATCCAATGGTGGCATGGACCCAAAAATTTGATGAGGTAGGGGTACTCAATTGATTATGTTGAGAAAACTTGTTCCATAATAAGAAAATGCTAACATCAACCATTAGGGTAGTGGATAATGTGTAAAAAATTTACCGATATCCGAAAAGATGTATTGATAATCGTGACAGTATATTGGTATTCGTTATTGATATCCGAACTTATTTGTCATATTATCATCTTCCTAATATGAGTGGATGTTAGAAAGACCCTTAATAATAAACACCAATGAGTAAGAAGTTTATATCCCAACCACACTAACGAGATAAATCTATAATTATTTTCAATTTATATATAAATTGTATATTTCAATTTTGAGTGTTATTTATACAATTACTCAAAATACATAGGGGTACAAGTGAGATTTTGTAATTGTATAAACCCTAAACCCTAAATCCTAAACCCAAAGTGCCTAAACCCTAAAACCGTATGAACGTGTCTAAACCCCAAAAACCCTATGAAAGTGCCTAAACTTCTAAACCCTATGAAACCGTATGATACCCTTAGTGCCTAAAACCCCAAAATGGTTGACCGAGGAATAATGCTTGTGGTTGTTTCTGTTTTTTTTTTTAAAAAAAAATTGACCTAGTGGGAATTAAGTTTCAACCCCTTGACCTAGTGGGAATTATATATGTTTCCAAAATGTGACTAATTGTAATTTTCCGTTCTTTACTCAATCTATCTATCAAAGTGAGGCATTATGAATTATGTTCGACGCTCTTTTTAAATCATAAAAAAAAGCATCTATGATAGCATCAAAACCTACGGCAATTTATATGATCAAGAAACTTTTCAAAAATTTATCATCCATCTTATTATAGCATAATTAAAGTGATAACTCTTGGACTTTTTTGTTTTGTTCAAAACTTGGCACAACTGTGAAAATGTTAGTCCAATTTTCAAACTCAGGATAGTACTTAAAACATTAAAATTATATATGCTTTCAAATGTAGTTTCTCTTTCCCTGAAAAGATAACAGTTTTGAACAGGCTTGCAAATATCTTATACTTTTTACGATCAATAGTCATCTCGGGACCTAAATATAAAATATGTGTTGACCATGAACATCTCCATTGTCAATGAGTAAATATCTTCTTTTTTTTTTTACTTTTTTTTCATCAATATGTCCTCTATGGACATATGGACAGAGGGGCGCTGTTGTCCCTTGCCAAGGACATCACCTGCTGTCCCCGGCGATTCCGGGAAGTTCCGGTCTCGTGTCGATGATCGGAAACGTTCACGTCGAAGAGCTCGCCGAGTAGAACAAGTGTACCAAAAATTAGCTTAATCGGATATCATTTAGTACCTAATCGAAACATTTTTATCTTGAAGAGAATGCATCCAAAACAATAGATCATACCCACTCAAACCCATTATTGCCGAGTTATATCTATACCGATCAGGTACTAAATAGTATCCGATTGAGCTAATTTTTGGTACACTTGTTCTACTCGGCGAGCTCTTCGACGTGAACGTTTCCGATTATCGACACGAGACCGGAACTCCCCGGAATCGCCGGGGACAGCATGTGTTGTCCCTGGCAAGGGACAACAGCGCCCCTCTGTCCATTCTCTATTCCCTAGTCCTCCCAAGATGCCTTTATCTATCTGACGCGGTGAATTTTTTATGTATCAATTCAATTTCCTATATTTCTGATATTTCACCTAGGTCATTAACCGTTGACTTTTTGAATACTTATATTTAGGTCTTCTTTTACGCGAAAACAAGAGGGACTAGAAAATTAAACTGTTTTATAGTTAAAAAATATGAAAAAAAATCTACAGGCGGGTGGGATTGCAAAGTTACGTAGGAAAATTACTATTATCATAATAGCATTTTTTAAATTTTTAGAGTGGCGGTCTCAAACCGTAGCCACCCCTAGCTCCATTCTTGGACAAAGTCCTCGGGCAATATTATACAATAATATTATCATTATGATACACTTCTCCCCCCTAGCTAGATTAGCAATTTGTTTGAAGCAATAAGACAAGATTAGCAGTGCAAAACGATTAATTAGATGTCGTAATCTTAATCTATTTGGGTCCTGCATACGTATCTTTTGTGATGAGCAAGATTTTCTATAACTGATTATGGTTTTAGTCGTCTAGCGAGGAAAATGTGCATGGAATAAAGCATATGATAATTTGATTTATTACTTGATTTAGTTGTAAATTATACTGAGGGGGAGTTCTTGAATGGATTTTATGAGATAAAATGGTAAAGTTGATTTTAGTTGGTGATTTATGGAGGGGTGATAAAATCACCGGGCCTTGTTCAGTTAGTAGGTTTAGTTTAGTTTAGTTTAGTTTTGATGATGTAAGCATGTGTAATAAGTGGAGAGAGATAGAGAGAGAAATGATGAAAATGATGATGTAAGCAAAACCAAAACAGGGCCAAAACCTGCCCAAAACTCCCAACCGAACACTGCCCTTGTTTTCTCAATAGATAAAATCTAGGTGATAAAATAGTTGTGGACCACTATGAGTTTCAAAAATGGTTGATAAAATCTAGTGTGATAAAATCTATTCGTAAAAGATGATGATAAAATCAAATAATCCATTCAAGAACTCCCCCTCAGTAAAGGCCGATGTTACATTAAGAAATTAAGAAATGAAAGATTAAATACAAAAGAAACAACACCGAAATTTCTACTTGCTTCTATTATATTCGCGCGATAAAATCGTAATCTTAAGGATGTGAATTTAGGGCATCAATATCAGTCTCTCTACTTTAACTTTAAAGTTAAAGTAAAGAGCAAATTCCTCCAAAACCTCAAAAATCAGCCTCACCAAACGAACTCACCAATTTGAAGATTTCTTGATTTTGCTACAGTAACTTAACAAATTTGGTGACCTACTGTTCACTCACCAAAAGAGGAGGGAGAGAAGAGTAAAAGTTTGAATAGAGAGTCTGATAGTGTGAGTTTTTGATAAAGTAACCTGTTAAAATTTGAATAGATAGTCTGATTTTGTGAATTTTTTGAAAAGCTAGTGACTTGTTAAATTATAAAATGTGTTTTTGAGGTTAAATTTGGTATTTTTTTTGGTGTGTCAGATAAGGATGCCCTTAGTCGTTAACCCATGCACTAACTGACCACTCTCGATTAGAGATACTAGCCCTAAGTGAAATTCTCGTTTCAAAAATATTGGCATGGCCGGGTACATATGAAGACATTTTACGTGAGTATGTGACCTGCCTCATGGAATTGAGACTAGATTAATTAAGACCTGTTTGGCCGAGTACTTCTCTCGTTTTCAACTTCTCATTATTTAAGTTTTGGGTGTTTGGCTGCCGAAACCCTAAACACATTAAACCAAAAACTCATTCTCAAAATTCGACGTCAGAGAGGAGAAGTCAAAAGAAGGTTGAGAGAAGTTTTTTGACTTCTTATTTTTCATTTTTTCCATTTTGCTTAACAAAAACCCTACAAAACATTTCTTCCAAGCATTCCCGCCAGATTCAAAATACATTCTGACCATAATCCAAAAAGGTCAAAAAACAAAAAATTTGAAAATGAAAAACTGAAAATAAGGCTCTCAAACATAACTTCACAAGCAACTGCGTTATGGACCACTTACACAAGAGCCAATGCTGCTATTGCTCATGTTACTTCTGCTATCATTGCAGATGTTAGGGGAAGGGTTTGCTCTTGGGGGAAAGTTCCTTACACAAGAGCCAATGCTGCTATTTGTCACAACTGGAATATTTCTTCTTTGTTTCTTTGTAGGTCCAGGAGTTAAGGCTTTTGCCTAGTTTGTTATTTCTTTGGCTGTACTCCTATGATTTGGCCCTGGGATAGAGGTTTTCTTGTGGTTTGTTAATAAAATCTTAACTTACCCAAAAAAAAAAAAAAAAACTGCGTTATGGACCACTTATATGGTTTTGTTAGAAATTAAGTAGAGTTACATGAAGTTCGATCTTGCCTGCATCGAAATAATTGTCCCATTTAACGCATAACTTGTAGTCTTCCACATGAATGTATATGGGCAATATTCCCTTTCAATCCAAAAGTTATACAATTGCCTGTGATAACAAGTATTGTCTACTTTGGAAAACAATCTTGTTAAACTGTTAAATGTCTTTTTTAGTGTTTTTTAGTCTACATAAACTACACACAGCGAGCCGAACAATGATATGAGTACACCACTTGTGCACCCCAAATGCACACCACCATGATGTGGCAAATGAGGAGAAACCCGATATGGGGCTCATCCAAAAAGTGAGCTTCTCTTCATTTGCCATCTCAGGATAGTATGCATTTGGGGTGCACAAATGGTGTACCCATATCATCTCCTGCTATATGCATGTCTATTTGCTTTCATTTTTTTGCTTTTTTTTAATACTATAATTAATTTTAGCACAGCAACCTTATAAGTACTTTTTAACACATGCCTTTCAACAAAAAGTAGTAGTATTTAACACATTCAAGGGACATATTGTAAACTCTCGTTGATAAATAAAAAATAAAAAAGAAAGTGTGTGAGAAATATAACAGGGTACAAAAGTAAATTACATATTGGACCTCCAAATCAAATCAACCATAAAAAAATCTTGGAAAATGTTAAGTACCCCCAAAATTGTCTAGAATTTGATATCTGAATCTAAGCCACTAATTTTAAATTTTGGACAAATTTTAGGTATGTAGTATTGCTGAAAATACTTACTCCCTCCGTCCCAATTTGTTTCGCCCGTATTGGGAAATGAAAAATTTAAGGAAACATCATGATTGCATTGACTTTTTGATAATTTTACCATTTTACCCTTTTAACAAAGTACTCATCAAAATTATGCAAAAAAAAAAAAGTGGGCCCAAATCCCACTTGCTAGCAAAAATTTACTCATCTGATGGAGAGAATTGTGCCCGCCATTGCTTCAACGCGTTTCCTTACAAATCAAAATTTTGAATTTGATGCAAATCCCCACGGAATGGAATCAGAGAAAAAGGTGGGTCATAACTCATAAGTCAATTGCACTCTGGATCAATACTTTTAAATGTAGATTAAACAAGGGGCAAAATGGTAAAATGGACATCAAAAAATGGAAAGTTTTGAAATAAGCAAAACATTTTAGGACATCCAAAAAGGAATAAGGGCGAAACAAATTGGGACGGAGGAGTATTAGTCTAACATGAATCAATGCCCTATCACCCCTTTCTATTGGAGAGGTTGATTTTCAATACTTTTTTTTCTCGAACATCCAAAGAAACAGTCATTTTCTTTTCTTTCCAACCTCCATTTGTTTTCTCCCTAAATTTCTCGTAGATTGATTTTTGATATATAACCATAAAGTAACCTTTCCTTTTCAGAAAAAAGAAAACCAAATATCCCTGGACACGTGTCACCCACAACATAAATGAAGAATTTCAAAAATTTCGGTAACCTCTAAAAAAGGAGTAAAATATTCAACGCCCATATCCGCCACGTACGCGCTCCCAGCAAAAGGAATTGACAGTGCTGCCACACCAAATACCAACCTAACCGACTTTTCCACTTTGCAAGTCCATTTTCTATAGAGAAAAATCTTACACACCTTTCAAACACACTACCTAATGAGGCGAGTTCCACAAACATATTTTGACAATCAAAACCGTCCATATCGTAGATTTCGACATGAACGTTACTCGTGTAAAGAATTAGATAGATCAGACATTGGTAACTAGCTATTTCAATTTTTCGTGGAAGATGGATCGTTAAATTTTTCCCTTAAATTGACTCAAATTGTTAAAATAAATTTTTGAAGCCCCATAAAATGAAAGACTCAAATTGTTAAAATAAATTTCGGAACCCCCACATTATTGGGTGGTTTGTTTACGATGTGTGTTCGAAATTGTGTGTACGCAGCAAAGCTCTTTTCTAGAAGCAAAACTAATCAAACCTGGTTTAATTTTAATTAACTCAAGGGTTGACTTCTAACCTCAGATTAATTAAGGGTCCTGTTCCTCTTATTCCAGCATATGGCCAGAAATTTGACATGTACACGTGGCATGACATGGTTGGTTTAGAAGCCCGGAAACTAATTAAGGTGAAGAGTATAGTCCACTTATTTGTTTGGCATAAAATTTTGTGATTGCTTTAAGACTTTTGAAATCTTCAAAGCAATTTTTTAGATTATAAGAAAGAATAAGTGTTACATGCAGTCATGCATTATCTAACTTCCGGAAATCTTTTTATCCACACCTCCCGGAAATAAGAAAAAAATGGGTTTTTTTGTGTTGCAAATTATTTTTGGAAAATTCGAACCGTCCAATGTGTTCAAAAGGTGTTTTCAAGGGTCCAGGCGGGAAATCTTCAAAAAACAATACCGGGAAGGGCTTGATCCAAGCAGTTTTCGCAAAAAATGTAAATATATATTTTTTGCGAAAACTGCTTGGATCAAGCCCTTCCCGTTATTTTTTTTTGAAGATTTTCCGCTAGGACCCTTGAAAACACCTTCTGAACACATTGGACGGATCGGATCGTCAAAAAAAAAATTTGGATCATGAGGTCCGGAAATTAAAAGTCCGGATGTGAAGCAAACCACCTAACTTCTTTTGAGTTAGCTAGATTGCAACAGTCCAGTGTTCCGTGTTACGGTTTCATTCCAAATCCAAAAAATTTACCCAAAGCCGTTTATTCGTCGAGAATATAAAGTTTCTGAAAATATAAGGTTGATTGAGAATCGATAGTAAATAGTAGCAATAAGACCAAAACAAATTATTTTGAAAGAAAATAAACCGCTAATTCAATTTTAAAAATAAAATTGAAGGGCAAACGGTATTTTATTGACACCATGTCTGGCTACCATAAGTTTTGCAAGCACTACCTGCACGACAAGACAAACAAAGTTAATGATTTTGATCATTTTTTTTTTTTTTATCATACAAGATAGAGGAGAACCTGCGGTGACCCAACTCGTTTTCTAGCTCTAAAAAGTTCCAGATTGATATCTGGGCAGGGCTCAATCAACTGGAGTATGAAACCGGATTTCTGTTTTCCCAAGCTTTGTTGTCTATATATAATTAGTTGTAGTTTTTAGAGTAGCCAAAAAGCTATTTTTGCATAAAAACAATTTTGTATTCGACTCTTTCTATTTCATCAAGTCGCTAGACGATTTTTATTTTTATTTTTTAAGAAAATTATCTTTGTTAAATGGAAGAATCAACAGAAAGTAGAACACAACAGAGAATTGAATGTCCATCCGGACGGTTGGGACGGAAAATTCGTACAAGTGGGGTAAAAAATTGAATAAAATTAAATGGAAAAGTTCGTAATAAAGTAATAAAACAAATTTTTTTTTAAAAAGGCAATAATATATTTTATTAATCAATTGTAGGAATTACAACGATTAACGGGAAACGAATGAAATGGCATCACAACGAGAGACTAAAATCTCAACTAGGTTGACATCTTAGCACATCGACAATCATATGCCACATCCGACCCAAGCAAGCTGATAAGAAATCAACAAACAAGCAACCACAAAAAGGGAACGAAATTAAAGAAACAATTCTGAGCAATAACCAAAATTCTTCATTTGAAGCCCAAGTTTCCCATCCAAGCAAGACTGTAGATGTCACCTTGAAACCCAAAAATCCCCTAGCTACCAAGCATAACCAAAGATGGCACTCCGCAACACTTCCTATCCACAGAAAAACATATAGGCAGTGGCAGCAAATAAGCATCACAAGAAGAAAACTACTAACTCCCAGATAACAGCAGCAGTAAGATTGAACTTCTCAGAACTTGATATTAAACTTTACTCCATTGAAGCATCGTAAAAATGAGTTCCAAGTAACCGTATCAAATCAAACGATATCGCCCAAACAGATATGAGTAAACTCAGAGAATATGCACTTGAGATCAAAGACATGGCTAGGAGATTCTTCACCAGATGCAAATGAAACATCCAGAAATTAAATTTATCTCATTGAAACCAGCTTCAGATTAAATCAAAGCATCATCAGCGTGATCAAACAATAACTCCCAGATAGCAGCAGCAGTAGGATTGAACTTCTCAAAACTTGATATTAAACTTCACCCCATTGAAGAGTCATAAAAATGAGTTCCAATTAACAGTATCAAATCAATCGATATCGCCCAAACCGAGATGAGCAAACTCAGAGATATTGATGAAAAGTATAATGGCATATCTTGATCAAGACTCATAACCAAATGTGGTCTATGTAAAGTTTAATCAGAATCTTGGAACAATAGTCTTTCTATTCTTATACTTCAATACTTCAGATAGAATCGCAAATTGAAATTACTTCACACTATCCAAACCAACCTCAAAGCTAAAAACTAATAAAGAAGTATAGCATAAAAAGTCTTGTTAAAAACTGACTTATTTTTTTCCACAAACCCTCTTGCCTGTGAATTCTTTTTTATAGGTACGAAAGTTTAAGTACAAAAAATTAAAATAATAAGAATTACACTGTGGTAAAGGCATACCCAAAAACCTATTGAAAATGAAAACAAAAACAAAAAAATCGGTGTAATTTGTGGACAAAAATATGAAATTTTTGGATCAAGTGCTAACCAACTCACCTAAATGCAATAGCTGTTAGGGGAAGGTATAGCTTAATGTTAAAGGATAGCGCAAAGCCCTGCATTTTGTGGCAAACGGATATGAGATGCTTCGCAATGCTACCCATACAACACCGACGGGTGGAGGCGGTTAGTCCTCCTTACGTTTGCCCCGTGCTAGCAGGGAATATGGGGTCAATGTTGACCCCATAAAGCCAATAATCTCCCCCCTAGCACCAGCTTGGGGCTCGAACCAGTGACCTCACTCTAATATCAGTTGTTGGATTAGGTGTTAACCATCTCACCTAATAGCAACTGTGGTTAAGGAAGGCGCAACTTAATATTAAAGTGAAAACTTCAAAGGAATTAGAAGAAAATTTTCTATCTTTTCATTGTCTTTACAAAGAAATATTACATGTATATATAGAGAAAGACTTGCACGTCTAGATCCTAAGTCTAAGGGCCTATACAATGTAATTAACAATCAAGATTTTACATCAATGGAAATACAAATAATGAAGATGGAGGAGATCAACAGAGAAAATAGAGCCTCTCTATTTATGGTAATTCTTTGGTCTTCAATCAATCTTCAATTGCATGAATTAAGGTAAATCAAATCGTAACACTCCCCCTCAAGTTGGAGCATGTATGTCAAGAGTGTTCAACTTGCTCACTAAATTCTTGAAGATATTTCCTCCTAAAGCCTTTGTGAAGACATCAGCTAGCTGAAGAGACGATGGGACAAACTTGGTGATAATCTGACCCGACTGAATTTTTTCTCTCACAACATGGCAGTCAAGCTCAATATATTTAGTGCGTTCGTGATACACAGGATTTGCAGCTATATGAAGAGCTGCTTGATTGTCGCAGGACAATTGTACAGGTCCCAAGGAAACTTGTAAATCATTAAATAAATACCTAAGCCAAGTAAGTTCACAAGTTGCAGCAGCCATAGATCTGTACTCAGCTTTTGATGATGATCTAGAAACAGTTTTTTGTTTCTTTGTCTTCCATGAAATTAAAGAATCGATCTCCAAGAAACACACAATAACCCGAAGTAGATCTCCTTGTCATGGGGCAGTTAGCCCAATTAGCATCACAATATGCTTTCAGAGTCAGAGAGCTATTGGAAGAGAATAACAACCCAAGTCCTGGACTGTTTTTCAAATACCTCACAATGCGGAGAGCAGCATCCCAATGAGGCTTTCTTGGAGCATGCATGAATTGACTTAGAATGTTTACAGAATAGGTGATATCTGGTCTAGTAATTGTAAGGTAAATTAACCTACCTATCAATCTTCTGTAACGAGAAGGATTAAGCAAGAGATCACCTTGGTTATTTGTAAGTTTCAAACTCTACTCCATAGGAAAATCAACTGGTTGAACTCCAAGGAATCCAACATCATCAAGTATTTCCAAAGTATATTTACGTTGTGATATGACAATTCCAGCTTTGGATCTCGCCACTTCCAAGCCAAGAAAATACTATAGATAGCCAAGATCTTTTATATGAAATTGTTGACGAAGGAAGAGTTTGAGATCTTCAATAGCCTTTGCGTCATTCCCTGTGATGATCATGTCATCCACATAAATGAGAACCAATGTTAGAGATGAATCTCGTACTCGCACAGACAGCGAGTGATCGGAATGACATTGAGAAAAACCAGCCTTTTTAATGGCCTCTGAGAATTTTGAAAACCAATTTCGAGGTGCTTGTTTAAGCCCATAGAGAGACTTGTGTAGTCGACATACGAGCTTCTCCCCCTGTCGACAAAGGCCTGGTGGTGGAGTCATATACACTTCTTCATCCAAGTCACCATGAAGAAAGGCATTATGGAAATCCATTTGAAATAAAGGCCAATTTTGAATAACAGCTAAAGCAATGAGACACCGCACACTTGTTAATTTGGCAACGGGAGCAAAAGTTTCATGGTAATCCAAACCTTCTTTTTTAGTGAAACCCTTGGCTACCAAACGGGCTTTGTAACGTTCCACGGTGCCATTAGAATTATATTTTATGCGGAAGACCCATTTGCTGCCAATGGGTCTCTGGCCCGAGGGAAGCGGGACCAAGGACCATGTCTTTTGGTTTGCAAAAGCAGTGAGCTCACATTTCCTGGTTTCACGCCACTTAGGATCATGTACAGCCTCAGTATATGTAGTAGGCTCAAGAGTACTGGAGATGGTGTTCACAAAAAATTGATGGGAAGGAGATAAAGAATTGTAGGAAATAAAATTGGCTAAAGGATATCGTGTACCTTTCTGAGCAGAGGGTGACTTGCCTGGAGTTGGAGTGCTAGAAGATGCACTAGCTTGACCACAATGAAAGTCACGTAGGACACTGATGGTTAGCGTAGCCGATCACTGTGACGAAGAACAGGAGCTGGTGGTGTTGGATTGGGAGAAGATATGGGTGGTGATGGCGAGGGAGAAGGAGAAGAGAGAATATCAGGAGATAAAGATGAGTTGTCATGAGAAAACTGGGATTGGGATATGGGAGATGTAGTGGGAGGATGGAGATTAAGAGATGGGTCTGGTGAAGAATTGATGGGGTCTGGGGTAGGTGGTGACAACATGGGATTAGAGTCATGAGTTGATAGAGGATTTTGAGGCAAAGGAAGGGAATCGGATTGTGTGTTCAAGTTTTGGGTGGAAAATGGGAACCTGCTCATGAAAAACAACATCACGACTCGAGAAAAATTGTCTAGTGGCAATATCATAAACGCGATAGGCCTTTTTACCTGTTGGATAGCCTATGAAAATGCATCGACAAGCACGGGTGAGAATTTGGTCCAGGGCTGAAGATCGGTGGCATAACAGAGACACCCAAATACTCGTAAATGTGTGTAAGTGGGTGGTTTGTTATATAGGAGTTCAAAAGGGGACTTGTGGTGTAATACCGGCGTAGGGAGCCGATTGATAAGATAAGTGGCAGTGAGTACACTTTCGCCCCAAAAATTTAATGAGAGATTGGCTTGAAATCTTAAAGCTCGACCAACATTGAGGAGGTGACGATGTTTGCGTTCCACTACGCCATTTTGTTGTGGTGTAGAGGTACAAGAGCTTTGAAACAAGCTACCAAGTGCAGAAAAAATTATTCCAGTGAGGTGAACTCCAAGCCATTATCGCTTCGAACACATTTAATTTGGCAGTTGAATTGAGTGTTAACATATGTGATGAAGGATTTTAGCAAACCTTGAGTTTCAGACTTGAATTTCATTAAAAATATCCATGTGAATCGAGTGTAATCATCGACAATGGTAAAAAATAATGAGCACCTGTGTGAGTTGGAACGCGATGTGGTCCCCAAAGATCACAATGAATAAGGTCAAAAGAGTGCATACTTTTAATTGAACTCAAAGGAAATGACAATCTAGTTTGCTTTGCCAAAGGACAAACTTCACACAAATGCTGAGAAGAAAACCTAAAATAAGGCATTTGTTTTGACAAAAATTGAGAGGGGCCTTTGCCCCAACCGTTGATGCCAAGTGATATCGGAAGGAGAGGAGACTTGGTGAGATGTTGCTGGTGACAACAATTCTGAGTGTGGCACAAGATAGTACAACCCCTTATGCTGCTTCCCCAGGCCAATCATCCTCTTCGTAGATAGGTCCTGCAGGATACAAAAAGTAGGGGAGAATTGAATTGAACAGTGTAGATCAGATGTGAGTTGACTAACAAAGAGGAGATTCATATGAAAAGAATGTACACAAAGAACATCTTTAACATGCAAGTTATGCAAGAGATGAGTAGACCCAACACCTGTGATTTGAGCATGAGAACCATTTGGTAAGGATACTTGAGAGGATGTGGAAACACAAGATACACTGGTAATTGAAGAGGCTATGTGATTGGTAGCACCACTATCAATGATCCAATTATTAGATTTGGAATTTTGCAAGGTGGAAGATGAACAAATAGGTGTTGAAATACCTGCATAATTTGCACAAGGAGGGTTTTTACCATTACGGAAGAAAGCCTTTATTTGTGAGAGCTCCTCAGAGATGAATTGGATGGATGGATCAGAAGGATGTGTTGGCTTGGTTGCGGCACGACTAGGCTCAGTTCTTGTTTGATTTGCAGCTATTGTCTGGTTGCGATTTGGAGGTTGAACATCCTTGCCATGAAGTTTGTGACCAATAGGAAAGCCGATCAAATAATAGCACCGTTCTACTGTATGAGTGGTGTCGTCACAATAAGTGCACAAGAGTGGTTTCCTAGACCCTTGTGATTTTGAGGAAGAGGATGATAGTGGACGAGAATCGGTATGCCGTTGGGTATCAGCTCCTTGTTGCTTGAAGGGTGGGTGTGTTTTGACATTCATAGCATGAGTTTGGTCTATGCTCTTGTGTTCAACTAGTCCTCGTTGCTTTTCTTCTTCACAGAGAAGTGAATAGACATTCTTGACTGTTGGTAGAGGCTGCATCATCATGATTTGTCTTCTCACAGTGGAATAAGACTCATTCAATCCAAAAAGGAATTGTCCGAGCCTCACTTTTTCTTCTCTTGCATTTAGATGTTTCATTCCTCCAAAAGTGCAAGAAATGGGTGGGTTACAAATCTTCAATTCATCCCACAATGTTTTGATCTTAGTGTAATAAGTGAAAATAGAGTCTTGATTTTGTCTCAACTCAACGATAGAACGTTCAACTTGATAGTGATGAGAAAAATCACCTTGTGAGAAGCGTTCTTGTAGGTCTGCCCAAATTTCTGAGGGAGTTTCGACATAGAGAACGCTATTAACAAGGTCTTGGCTTAATGAATTGAAGATCCAAGAGAGGACCATATCATTGCAGCGTTGCCATGCCGGATGTTTAGCGTCAGCCTCACTTGGGGTAGGTATGGTTCCTTTGATGAATCCCAATTTGTTTTTAGCACTGAGACTCACCAACATTGACCGTCGCCACATAGCATAATTGGTTCCATCGAGAACCTTTGGAACAAGAATTAGTTCTGGATGATCTGAGGGATGAATATAAAGAGGATCGGATGGATCTATGGTGGAAGTCATGGCTTGATCAATAGGCTTTTTATTTTCTTGATTAGTATTTGCCATGAAGAAAAAAAAAGTTTGTGGAAGCTTTACAGAGACGCTAGGATCAACGCTCTGATACCATGAAAACGTCAAAGGAATTAGAAGAAAATTCTCTATCTTTTCATTGTCTTTACAAAGAAATATTACATGTATATATAGAGAAAGACTTGCACGCCTAGATCCTAAGTCTAAGGGTCTGTACAAGGTAATAAACAATCAAGATTTTACATCAATGGAAATACAAATAATGAAGATGGAGGAGATCAGCAGAGATAATGGAGCCTCTCTATTTATGGTAATTCTTTGGTCTTCAATCAATCTTCAATTGCATGAATTAAGGTAAATCAAATCGTAACATAAAGGATAGCGCAAAGCCCTACACTTAGTGGTAGGCGAACATGAGGCACTTCGCACTGTTTCTCATATAGCGCCAAAGGGTGGAGGCGGTTAGTCCTCCTTACGCTTGCCCCGCATCAACAGGGGCACCTCGAGTACACGGTGGATGCCGACCCTCATCAAGCCAATAGAAGTTTATGAGTTTTGTTAAAACTGGTGTTATTCTTTTGCTAATTTACAAATAATTGTGAAATCCAAAATTTAAATAGGTTACAAACAAGGCACATATGAAGAGTATGAAGATAAGTCCTCGAGCAAAATACAAAACGAAAGGCATTGGTTGCCCCACTTCATAAAAGATAAAAATACAGGAATGGTACTCTGGCACTGCACTCAAGTTTTTGTCTAACATAACCTTCAAAGAACATGGCAGCACTGTGAGTCTGTGTCTACTTATGGTAAATGTCATACGGTAGGCGACTGTCTATGTAGAATAAAGGGTAACGATTTGTAGGAATTTCGTGTGGGGAAGATCCGAGAGAATTAATAGGCAAGAGAGGTAGAAGCAAATCTTATCTTTCCTTTTGAAATTCTTCTGCCAATGATTTTTCATAACGTGTGTGTTACTTTAGAAGCAAAAACATTCCCTTTTTCTGCTGATTTCGTTTGTGGTAGTTTGTCAATAAATGTAATGTTTCCATAATAAATAAAATTACTCAAACATTATACCTTTTACAAAAGGGAGCTGATTTTGGGGCTCCATTTTTTGATGCAGACACTCCAAAATATAATGAAGTTACAAAACTATCCTTTTGAAAATATAAAAATTAGTAGAGGCACTCCACCCCTAAATTATCTCCTCATTTACTAAGATACTCCAAACAGAATATTGAACCAAAACCAAACGGAAAAAACCAGAAGCAATTAACATTAGCAGTCCAAATGGTAATTGTTTTCCTGAAATTAACATTAGCGGTCCAAATGGTAAAGATAGAAGCAATCATAGTCCATAGCTATGCAAATCTACCGTTGTATGTTAGATCGGAGCAGGAGAAATCAACGATCGGCGCGACGACTAGATGGATTGAGGAGGGAGATTAATCAAAACGCTTAGAAAATAATAATAAAAAAAAACAGGGGGAGGGGAGCCGGTGTTCAAGAGACTGGCATGAAGGGCCCGGGCTCCCCCCTGAGCAGCAACGGCTGGCTGAGAGGTGGCAGAAAAAAAAAAAGGGGCTTACGAGAGAAGTTAGGTTAGAGAGAGTTGGGTTAGAAAAACTTCAAAAATATACGTAACAAATTTACAGCTAGAACATAGAAACCTTAAAATAATTACAGCTAGAACAAGGAAACCTTATATCAGAATACCAAGGTAAGTTTCGACATGGAGATTCTACTAAAAAAAGAAATAAAAATAATCACGAGCTTGAACCAGCTTTCAGATATGAAAATTTCCAACATTTATGCCTGTAGTGGTATGGTGGTGATGTATTGAAGCGCATCCTGTTATAATAATTTTGTGAAGCTATGATGGCGAAATTTTTTAGCCGAACCAAGCCCTTCTTAAAATACACAAAACCCACCCAATCATAACTTAATCCCGACAAAATCATAAGAGAAGAACTAAAAAACTAACTTCTGAGCTTGAATCTTCGATCTACAACACCCAATTCATAATAGAGTTTTTGTTACAGGTTAGAGTTTGGGTGGACGTCAATTTTTTCTTCTTCCGTTAACAGAGGAGGCAGAGGAGAAGAGTAAAAAAATTTAGGAGCGTCTGAAGTAAAATTAAGAGTAAAAAACTTTAGGAGCGCCTGAAGTAAAATTGAAACTTGCAAAAGGGTGGTTTTGGAAAATCACTATAGCTTGGAGTGCTTGCATCAATTTTTGGAATGCGATTATCAATTCCCTTTACAAAAAAGATGTCATGAATATATTTTGTGAGAATATATTAGATTAGAATAAACTAATAATTGTACATAATAAAGAGACACTTGTTGCGCTTACGGCGCTGCTCGCGAAACTTCATCCTGCAATACTATATAAGATAAGATATGATTTAATTGCTCCTGGATTAGGAGATAAGGAATCATATTCCCATTTAATCACTTTTCAAACATGGGAATCCTAGAGTTATGAAATCACATTCCCATTTCCTTAAAGATGCTTGCCATTCAAACACAACCTAAAGGAGAAGTCAAACTACTGTTGGACAAATCAGTTCCGTCTCCTGCCTCGTCTCGTGAACGCGAAAAATTATTCACTAAACTTAAACAAAACCTTTTATTTTGTCAAAAGCCTGTTGGCATTCATTAGTCCATTATGTTGTTTCATTCTTTTTTAGTCACGCCACCGATTTAAAAAAAAAAAACACCACATATGCATTTGACTCTTCCATCGCACATTGGCATAGGGCTAATGACAAAGTGAACGTAGGGAACAACATAGCAGTACCAGGGTCACATAATCTCACTCCAAGCCCATGGACCTGTGTGGGACACAAACTCGAGATCTCCTACTTAAAGTCGGACTGCTTTTGCCCCTTATTAAAGAAGTGATTTTACACCGAGTTTGTGTCTACTGTCTACCGAGTCTTCTCTCCCTATCTCCAAAGTGGCTGCTCACAGAATACCACTGAAACACTGGTCCCCCTATACCGTTGCGTTTGCTGCGGAATCATGCCCTCAAATCAAAGTCAAAAGGCATCAGAGAGGGCAGACCCAAGAATCATTTTGATTTATGTGCACATTACCATGCTTCTTTCATTCAGCATCCAGAGCATTGGCGTTGCACAATACAGAAAAACAAGTCAAATTAGAATTTTTTTTTGTAATTCATGACGCTGATCTCAAAACACTAATCTCATTATACCCAAATCAGTATCTTCGATTATCAGATGTTTCAGAAATCTCTTACAGGGAGTAGACCCCAAAATACCTAAAAATGTTAAATTATCCCACATCTGCTTATCTAACAAGGCCAGACTTGGTATATTCTGTGCAAATCCTAAGTCAATTTATGCCGAATCCTCGAAAACCACATTGGGAAGCTGCCTTAAGAGTTTTATGTTTCATTAAAGGGAATCCTGGTCAAGGATTATTTTTTCCTTTTTTCAATGATCCTACATTAAAGGCTTACTGTGATTCAGATTGGGCAGGTTGTGAGACAACTCGACGTTCCATTTCAGGATTCTGTGTATTTCTAGGAGATTCCTTAATATCTGGGAAATCAAAGAAGCAAACCAATGTGGCTCGTTCCTCTGCTGAAGCTGAATATCGAGCTATGGCTGCGACATGTTTGGAAATTACATGGATACAACATATTTTGCAGGATCTTAAAGTTCTACAAAACCAGCCGGCGTCTTTATTTTGTGACAACCAGGCAGCCCTCCACATTGCCAAAAGTCCTGCTTTTCACGAACGTACGAAGCATATAGAGATTGATTGCCACATTGTTCGAGAAAAATTGCAAGCCGGAGTAATTGCACCATCCTATGTTCAGTCAAAATCTCAACTTGCAGATATCTTTACCAAACCTTTGGGAAAGGAACAATTTCAATATTTAAGTGGCAAGTTGGGACTTCATGAGATTCACTCTCCAACTTGAGGGGGAGTGTTAAAGGAAAGATTCGATTGACTGATTGATTGAAGATCTGTGATTGAGAAAAAATCGGTTGACTTATTGATTGAAGATCCGTGATTGTAGTATAGGAATATTGTAAATTTATTCTTTCCTAGTTTAGCTTCTTACCTAGTATAGCTTCCCTTTTCTGTATATATTGAGCATGTATCTTTGTAAATTAATACACAAGAAAGTATTATTCTCTCCATATTTCTTTCTCCTAAATTTTACATGTTAAAGGAAAGATTCGATTGATTGAAGATCTGTGATTGAGAAAAAATCGGTTGACTAATTGATTGAAGAGTATATGAATATTGTAAATTTATTCTTTCCTAGTTTAGCTTCTTACCTAGTATAGCTTCCCTTTTCTGTATATATTAAGCATGTATCTTTGTAAATTAATACACAAGAAAGTACTTTCTCTCCATATTTCTTTCTCCTAAATTTTACATGGTATCAGAGCTAGGTCTTGGGTGGCCTTAATTCGTACCTCCACGTGCATCCGGGCTGCATGTGAGGGGGAGTGTTAAATTATTCTCCTTTGCCCGAGTAAAAAAATCTCACATTCTTCTCAATTCGTACCTCCACGTGCATCCGGGCTGCACGTGAGGGAGAATGTTAAATTATCCCACATTGCTCATCTAAGCCACCCAAGCCTGGTTAATAAATTCTTAAGGTTACTCCACCTATTGCCAATTGGTTTTAGGTTGGAACCCTCCAAGAAATTTAACAAAAAATGCTAGCTGGATTTTGAAAACCCACATCAAAATCTGGCTTTAGGGTCTTTTTCAAAACCATGATCTTATCATATCCCAATTAGAATCTTGATTAGCAAATGTTTCAGAAATCCCTAATAGCAAGTAGACCCAAAGATGCTAGCTGGATTTTGAAAAACCAAATCGAGTGTTGGTCTTCTTGAAATCCATGATCTTTATATACCCAAATTAAAATCTTTCTTTCATATGTTTTAGAAATCAGCAGTAGACCCAAAATCGTGGCTGGATTTTTGAAAACATTAAATCAAAGATCGATGAGTATTAGAAATCCAAAATGGTGGCTGGATTTTTGAAAACATTAAACAGAAACCCAATATCGATGAGCATTACCGATCTAAAAAGTGAAAATTTTCATAAAAACTTACTTGTTGGATAGCAGGTGGCTGGCCGCTGGAGAGAGAGAGAGATTGATCACGACGGTGAGTATGCTGGATCGCCGGAGAGAGGACTGATGGAGGCGCAGGGGAGAGAGAGAGAGAGAGGACAGAGGAGTGATCGATTATAGAGGAAGTAGCGTTAACGGATTCACGATGGTAGAAGGGAAAAACGGGTGTATTTGAAACTTAGTTGTTGGGGACTCGAAGCTACGTTGAAAGTCCACGTGGAGAGCTATTATTGGGTTGACGATGCAAACTCGGGATTCTTATTGGTTAAAGGAACGCGGCCACATGACGTGGAGTTCTTCAAACTTCAAAGCGTCGCGACCCAGTTAACGGGTTAAGGTTCAGTCCTGTTTCCCTGCTGTTCACTTGAGAATCCCGAGCTTGCGTCCCCAACAACTAATTTTCAAATACACCCGCTTTTCCCTTCTTCCATTGTGAATCCGTTAACGCTACTTCCTCTATAATCGATCACTCCTCTGTCCTCTCTCTCTCTCTCTCCCCCTGCGCCTCCATCACTCCTCTCTCCGGCGATCCAGCATATTGTGATCAATCTCTCTCTCCGGCGGCCGGCCACCTCTACCCAACAAGTAAGTTTTTACGAAATTTTCACTTTTTAGATCGGTAATGCTCGTCGATTTTGGGTTTCTGTTTAATGTTTTCAAAAATCCAGCCACCATTTTGGATTTCTAATACTCATCGATCTTTGATTTAATGTTTTAAAAAATCTAGCCACGATTTTGGGTCTACTACAGATTTCTAAAACATCTGAAAGAAAGATTTTGATCTGGGTATATAGAGATCAGGATGTCAAGAAGACCAACACTCGAATTCTAGTTTGGTTTTTCAAAATCCAGCTAGCATCTTTGGGTCTACAGCTATTAGGGATTTCTGAAACATTTGCTAATCAAGATTTTGATTGGGGTATGATAAGATCATGGTTTTGAAGAAGACCCTAAAGCCAGATTCTGATGTGGGTTTTCAAAATCCAGCTAGCATTTTTGGGTATTTTTGGGTCTACTCCCTGTAAGGGATTTCTGAAACATCTGATAATCGAAGATTCTGATTTGGGTATAATGAGATCAGCGTCGTGAATTACAAAAAATTTCCAAGTTTGTACTTTGGAGAACATTGCATTTGTTTTGTTTTCATGTTATGCACTTGGAACATTTGTTTGTTAGTTTGAAGTCCGTTTTATAATATTTGTTATCGAATTATTATTATAGTTTATTTTATGAAGAATTCGATGATATGAGAAAAAAATTCGACTTATACATATGTATATACAGGGAAACCGGTACCCAAGCTGGTACGGTATTCAGAACCTTGCCACATCTCCCATTCTCTTGAGCGTTTTCTGTGAAATTAGCGGGGGAAATCCACGTGGCTCCATCGAATCTGGTGAATCGCAATGGAGTCTCACGGCGCCGGACTGCGCCGTGTTCTGGTGCTTGCATTTTGCGTCGCTGGCATTTGGTCAGCATATATTTACCAAGGAGTCCTTCAAGAGACAGTGTAAGTACTCTCTCTCTCTCTCTCTCATTTGAATTGGTCGAATTTGGTGATCTGTAGAATGTGAGGGATCGATTTCACAACGATTAGCGTTGTAGGACTGAAGGGAGTGCCCATTTGCTCATGTAATTGAACTGTTTCAATGCCCAGAAAATATAGGGTTTCTTTGGAACATGTGATGCGGAAGATAACTATATGTGAACGCTATAAAAACTTTTCCTATTCTAAACCGAAAAGAATTTGAAAGAGAAACTAATGCTTACCTTGAAATAGGGGTAGAATAGTTGTCCAATATTTCAGGAGGGGTTTCTAATCCACTAGGCTGAATTAGTAAGTGATCTTCTAGTGATATAATTGCTTTCAGATCATTGTGAAATTGACGACTAACAGTTTCACCAGATTGGTGGAAAAAAATCCCATTATTCTGTTACGCACGTTTTGAGCCAATGAAACAGAAATTTCACAAGTTGTTCAACAGAGCTATTCCATGTATCTTTAAGACGGAAACTTTCTCGAAGTATATAAACCAGCATTTCAAATGCATGTAGGCGCATTCGTGTAACGTCTTTACACCTTTCACCTTGTCTAAGCCAATTCATCAGCTCTTGTCATAGCTTTTCCCTTTCCTTTTTTGTCCGGAATATTGGCCTATCAACATAATTGAAATAAGGACAGGCTGACATCATGGATGCTATAGTTGTTGGCTTGTTGCATAACTAAGTGTAGTCGCAACAGCCATTCTTCTGTTCCGTTCCCACATCTATCGTTTTTCCCAAACTTTCTCCTTTGTCAACTATCATATGGTTTGAAGAACATGACATAAATTGATAAATTATCAGTGTTCTATCTTGAGTATTGAGAAACAACGTACAATAAAAATACGCAATACAAAAGAAATGTATGTGCAAAGATTTCAAATAGACAATTGTCTAATATCGGTAGACAAAAGTCTAAGATGCCCTATCCTATAAAATCTACCACTACTTTAAAAAAGAGGAAGAACCAATTTGTTAGATAGAAAAATTGGATGCTGGGATTTTCCAGCCTTTGGGGGAGAACAAAAATATATAGCAAAGCAAGAGTTGGCATTAAGATATGATAAATAGTTATTATGTATCCTAAGTTCAGGTTATTGAAAATAAAATCTGACTTGGTTGGAACAAAAAATGTAATGTTTGACTCCTATGTCTTTCCCTCTGCAATTTTTAGGAGCAACTGGGATTCAAATCACTGGCAAAGTTAGAATACAAGGTTCATCCAACATGAGGAAAATGCACATTTAGAACACCATGATAGCAGTAGCAGTCAGTTTTAGTAAGTGAACAAACTTACTAATTTAGTGGAGTCCTGTTTAAACTAAACCCCATGGCTAAAAGCAAACAAAATGGACCATAAGCAAACCACTACCTTGCTGAAATTACAGAGGAAACTACAAAAAAAAAAAAAAAAAAAATAGAGAGAGAAAGAGAACATAAGCAAATCTTAAAAGGTAGTGCAACCCAACTTCCTTGGAACTTTTCTTCACAGTGCATACAACCTAGAGGGAAAAGGATAACACAAAAATAGCATTGCTACTATTAAGAAAGAAAACTTCAGTAGACTATGCAGTTCAAACACTAAATTTCTGAAGTACTGGTAGGCAAGGCGGAGACTGGAGAGCGCCTCATGTTTTTGTAAGTGCAGAGGAGAAGGTTTCTGACGAGGGATATTTGACTTCAAATTTTGGCGCTTTCATTTCCTCTTATTTTCTTCCCCTTACCTAGACGTTTTCCACTGTCTTTTTTCCCTTCTCTCCTTAAACAAAGAACCAAACAGCCAGATGAGAAAAAATTTCATTTTCCTTTCCTTTCCCCCATTTTCTTTAAGTTCCAAACAAGCCCATAGTCTGTAAATATTACCAATGCAATTATCATTCAGGCCATTTCGTTGATTGACCATTCTGCCCATTGCTGAAAGCCTGAAATCATTCAGGGAATCTAAAATTTAGTAATGACACTACTTTATTGATGGCTTCGTCATTGTCATCTAATAAAAAGATGCCATCTTTTTAAACAATGTGTCGAGTGAGAGCAAGACGACAAATTTGGAGCTTGCACCCTGAAGTGGCATGTTTGCTTGTGCTAAATTTAACGCTTTGGGATTACTCAAGGTGTGCATAAACTGCCCGGATACCCGGTTATCAAAGAAAGCGGTCATAGAATGGAATTGTTTGTTTACAGCCTCCACTTCTCCTATTCCCTCATGTCGATTATTAAAGGTAAACCGAAAATTTCTTGAAATGCGGCAGTGCATTACTCGAGCAATGGGCTTGGGAGGTCAACTCCTGCCTCCTCCCTTCCCCTCACCCCTTAGACTAGGCTAGAGTAGAATTTCTGATCTTGAAAAAGGAAGAGAGGAAAGTACCATGCATTACTCAGTGGACTATGATGCTTGTACGGAATGGAGGAGTAATTTTCCGGTGGTCTTGGGGTGCTGCCACGTAGTGCCCCCAGCTCCAACACCCTCTTCCATCACTACTTGTGTGTGACCCATACACTTGCCCTGAGCCCCATTTTGGAGGGGGTTGGGGCACCATGTGGGCGGTGTCCCAAGAGCATCCGTTATTTTTTACAGAATATATATATGTATTACCAAGAGATTTGTGTTATGTCTATGATATGCTTTCGGTCCATTAAGCTTATGAACTGATTGCGTTGTTTTATGTTTGTATCCTTTAGGTCCACCAAGAGATTTGGTCCAGACAAGCAGAGGTTTGAACACCTAGCGTTCCTGAATCTGGCACAAAGTGTAGTTTGTTTAATGTGGTCATTCATTAGTAAGTTTTTCATCATATGCTGAACCTTTTTGTCTCCTCTGTTCTTTTGCATGTATTTTTCCCCTTTTAGACTGCATTGGGATACTACAGTTAAGTGACAAAATTTTGTGTGCTTATGGGCCAGTGATAAAGCTTTGGTCCAGTGGTAGTAGTGGCGGTGCTCCGTGGTGGAGTTACTGGAGTGCTGGAATAACAAATACAATTGGTCCAGCTATGGGGATTGAAGCGTTGAAGTACATCAGTTACCCTGCACAGGTAAAATAATATTTTTGCTTCTTACTTTCAGCAGCTAGCATTTGTTACCCAAGGCTTTGGAAATCTGTTTCATTTGGCTTGGTAAGCAATATGGGATCCTCGTTTTGGTTCAATAACATAGAAATGATGAAACTAGAGCTTTTTTATTTATTCTTTCTATCTAAGTCGTATCCTCGTTTTGGTTCAATAACATAGAAATGATGGAACTAGAGCTTTTTTATTTATTCTTTCCATCTAAGTCGTAGAGAGAATAATTGTCACGATTCAGGAAGTACAATTCATATGATTGGCAAGGTGGAATTATTTTGCCCCGGTGAACCAAGTTCCAACAGTCCAACCTCACTACAACACAAGCTATCAAGGATGCTGAACATACGTTTGTATGCACAGGGAGGGGTCATTGTTTATTGGCTATAGATGGCAAAAGCATATCATGTCAAATATGGGACGTTGGTTCAAGTTATGAGTGTGGTTGCTTTGTGCCTATAATGCGGGGGGTACAAGCTCAGACCATCCCTCCAAGCACCCACTATTTCTTGACTAAAAATATACCGTAGCTTTAGTTAAGTGAAAGGCAATCATCCACAATCAAGTGCTACCTAGTCCTTTTTTTTTTAAAGAAGCTTTATAACTTAACTTTCATTTTATAAAATGCAATTATGAAGCTTGAAATCGAAGACTCGTGCACAAGGAAATATATCTTCAAACATTCCTACTGACAAACTGAGTTTTCCTCAAACAAAATTGGGTGTGAATTCACTTTGTATGTTTTTTGCACTCTAGCTCCAAAGAAAGGGCTTCCCCTACACTGATGAATATCACATGTGAATTCCGTTTTGGCTGTGCTTCTAGTTTTCTGCTTCCATATTGCACTGTTATAAGTTATAACAATTATGTAGTTCGTAACAACAAAGCACAATTCAATGATGTCTCTAAATTCATAGGCGTATTTTATGAGACCGAAGTTTGGAAATTGGGTCCCCTGTCCCCCTTCTGTTAAGCTTTGGTTGGTCTTAACTCTTAAGTGAACCTTTAGTTTGTTCACATCCTTGTCGGGAATAGCTTCCTTTTTCTTTCAATATATAATTTGTGTTGACTTTTTAGTCACACATGGGTTGATAACACCACTATATGAAGATTAGGAAGTACTCAACAAATGCATTTTGTGATTTTAGGACTTATTATGGCTTTACTATCACTTGCAGGTCCTTGCGAAATCTTCAAAAATGATACCAGGTGAGTTCTTGACATACTTAAAACAAATTATTATCGTTAGTGTATGACATCAGCACATAACTGTTTTAGGTTGCCTTGTTTGTAATGTCTTTGAGGCCATTAGGTGACACTGGTTTACCCATTTTAAGCAAAACGGCACTAAAGGCCCTCCGAAAACATGGATGTTAAGAAAAGAAAAGGAAAAAGGAGAATTTTACATGTGAAAACTGTGAAGCGAAGTCCCACATTGCCTGGGTACCAAAGTAATATGAAATATATAAGCGTGAGGGCACCTTCACTTCATGAGCTAGCTTTTGGGGTTGAGTTCTACCCAAGACCGTGTAACATGGTATCAGAGCTAGGTACCAGTGATGGGCAGGGTGCGTGTCTCTTGCCTGCACACGCAGGTGCTGCCGAGTGAACACGCTGCGCGTGAGTGAGGGTGTGAAGCGAAGTCCCACATTGCCTGCGTACCAAAGTAATATGAAATATATAAGCGTGAGGGCACCCTCACTTCATGAGCTAGCTTTTGGGGTTGAATTCTAGCCAAGACCGTGTAACAAAAACAAAAACAAGAAGAGGATTCTTCATGACAACATTGAATAATTTTCATTCAGTGACTCAGCTAGTACGTGCTGGTATCTTCAATAGGTTTATCTTGATTTGAATAGAGTATTCCCAGACTTGGCATCTACAAATGATTTCAACTATTCTTTTATAGCCTTTTCCAAAAAATACTTGTGCTAGTTACGTTAAGGGAATTGTGGATTGCTCCATTTATGGCCGATAATGGATCACCCTTTGAAAGGAAAAAGGTGGCAAACGTCCGGGTTATTTGCGTTTGTTCATTCTTTGATTCGTAGGTCAAGTTTTGCAATTTGGTAAAGGGGTTTTTAGGTATGCTGAACGTAGTTCTTAGGCTTTTAGCTATGTGGTTAACACCTGATATTGTTTCTTTCATGCAGTGATGCTGATGGGTGCGTTAGTCTATGGTATCAGATACACTATTCCTGAGTATGTCTGCAGTCTTCTTGTTGCTGGTGGTGTCTCTGTATTTGCACTTTCAAAGGTGAGTACTGACTCCTGAGTTCTATATGTGAATCATTTTACTGGATCTGTGGGCCTTTCCTTTTCCTCTTCTTTGCTATTGTTATGTTTGTCGGTTGGTTTCTCTGGTTTTTTATTTCCTTAACTTTTGAGCCTGACCCTTATTGGTTTTTTGTTCTCCTGCATCCTTCAGACTAGCTCGAAGATCATTAGCAAGCTTGCACATCCGAATGCTCCTCTTGGATATGGGTTGTGTTTTCTTAATCTTGCTTTTGATGGATTTACGAATGCTACTCAGGATTCAATTACAGCAAGGTATTCCACTCAAAATATAGTTATTATCAATTAATTCCTATTGATTGCAATGATCATTTCTCTTGCACATATGTCTCAGAAATGTATAATTGGACGCCATTGAAGATAAAACATGCCTCTTCAAAAAATTGTAGAGAATCATTTTCTCGTTCTATATAGGGGAAACAAAGTGTGCGAAAAGCCTAATTCTTATTGGGGAAATTGGTTTGTAGACTAATGGGTTGTTTGATAAAGAAGAAGCCAAAGAAAAGAAAACCCTAATCTTAATCAAATCTTTATTCTCAATATCAAAAGTACCTAATGAAGGTAACAAGCCTATTATTTATAGGGTAGCCACAATGTTTCCAAAGTTGAAATAAACATGTTTCCAAAATAGAACAAACAATAGCTTCCTAAATTAACAGAAATAAAATAAATAAAAATCAATAGATATTAATTCTTTTCTTCACGCCGCATGTATGTGTGTGTGATTTTGGGCCTTCGGGGATCTCCATTAGAAAGACTGCTAAAAATTCAAAATCACGATGCTTTGTCTCAATTCTTAGCACCGTCTGTGCCTCATGTCTAACGTTCCACCTCTTTTTTCTTTCCCTCATTCTACAAACATCTACACCCGTTAATTGCTCCGTACAATTTTTTGTGACTGTTTTCATTGATTCAATATCTACTACTAATCATTCAATGCTGCTGAGATATCAAGTATATTTGGTTTCGCACTCAGGGTTATGATAAGTCAATTGGTGATCTCTAACACCAGTTTCGAATCCACTTGCTTTAGTCTCTGTTAATACACTTGCTTTAGTCTCTGTTAATGATGACGTAAGTCCCTCCCCACGACTCATGAGTTAAGAATTCTCACAAAAAGGTCTCCTGGACAGGAATTGGATGTTAATGAAACTTTTCACATGATTCTTTCATGGGAACAAGTAACTAAAACTAATTCTTTCTCCGTCCCACTTTGGTTCATTTTCGAATGTGTGCTCTTTTACTAGGATCAACAACTGTTGTGCTTTCGTGAACAATTTCTCCCCTTTTTAATCCTGCCAAGGCAAGGTTTTCAAAACCATCTAGAGAAGAATAAAGCAAAAGAGATGTCCGATCATGGTATTTAACTATTGGTAACAAGTTGCTTGTTTTTCTTGCTCAGGTACCCAAAGACGAGTGCTTGGGACATAATGTTGGGTATGAACTTATGGGGCACAATTTACAACATGGTCTTCATGTTCGGGTGGCCAGGTGCCAGTGGATATTCAGCGGTTCAATTCTGCAAGCAGCACCCTGAGGCAGCGTGGGACATTTTCCTCTACTGCCTATGTGGTGCAGTGGGCCAAAATTTCATTTTCCTGACCATAAGTCGATTTGGTTCCCTCACTAACACTACCATCACCACAACACGGAAGTTTGTTAGCATAGTGGTGTCTTCATTACTGAGTGGAAACCCCTTATCGACAAAGCAATGGGGGAGCGTTTTCATGGTGTTTTCGGGGTTGTCGTACCAGATTTACCTCAAGTGGAGGAAATTGCAGAGGTTTCAGAAGAAGAGAAAGTCCATGTGAACGCGGATAGTTACCACCTGAGGTATAAACATACTCCAATATATTTACCTTTTTTCCCCTTCATCTGTTATAGTTATTGCCTTATTGGTGTAACTTTAAGGTTCAAAATAACATTTGAATGGAGCATATTGTAATTTGTACTCTTGGGACATAAATGGTGTAACCTAAAAATCCTTCTAATTATGGGAAATTTTGTTATTAAGAGTTAATGACCTCGCTTCGCTTTCTGTTGAGAGGGATTCCGTTTTTCACATATTTTGAGAATAGCTTGAGGATTAATTTTACGATTTTAGCTTGGTTAAAATCCTTAGAGTTTGATTTCACATACTGCATTAGCTAGATTTGTAAGATGATGTTCAGTAATTGTAGTTGACAAAAGGAGAGACAGTCAGAACCCTTAGTTAAGCTGTTCTTCAAAGACCAAATAAACTCTCTTTCCCACAAAAATCTTTTGAAAGCATCCCTTTGATCAATTTTTTATATGCATATCTGTATTTTGTTTGGTTTTAGATTCTATAATAGTCTTACAAAGTTTATTTCTTTGATAAGCTCCTTATAATAGTCCTTACTCTTGGTAAATCCCTGCACGAATCCACGATTTCAAACAAACGCCGCCTCAAGACAATGAATAGTCTTTGCGCTAAAGCTCCTGGCTGATGGACAGGTCGTTTGACGGCAAAAAGTGGTGTGTATATAGTTTTGGGGTTGTTTTGTTGGAACTTATATCCGGATGCAGTGCTGTCGATAAATCAATTTGCTTGGTGTGGAGCAGAATCTAGTGGACTGGGCGAAGCCCGGTTGTTTTACAGTGTTTATACAACTGCGACCCTTGCCTTACAGTGTTTATCAGGATAATGGACACCAAAAAAAAAACGCAGCTTATACAGCTGCTACCCTTGCCTTACAGTGTTTATGTGCGGAGCCCAGACTCCGACCACGAATGACAGATGCTTTAGCTATGCTAGAACAGGTTCAGGCTCCCAAAACTGCAGCCAAAAACTCGAGTGGATATATGTACCAGGGTTTAGTTTTCTCTCTCTCTTGGCTTGGATTTTTCTGTAACTTGTTCATACACGCAATGGTATACGGGTACTTTTTTGTGACGAAATTTGCATCATGCAAAATATGTGATCACCGGCAATACATTTTACGATACGTTGAAGGTAGCTCTAAGTTGTTGGGTGGTGCAAAGTTGTATGTTTGTGTCAATTTCCATTGCCAACTGAAATTGTTGGTAGTGGATCATGATGTTCTACGCAACAGGAAAAACGTATCAGCTTCAATAGGTGTGGAATGAGTTCCGCAGTTGAGACATTTTAGGATAAAGTAGATTAGGATTAACAAATGGAAAAAATAAATATAAATAAATAAATAAATAAATAAATAAAAGAGAACCGAGTATTAACACTATAGAGCTCCTGCCATGTGAGCACTAATTATACTAATAAATATCAATACATTGTATATAAAAGAGAGAGTTGGCCCATAGTGGTGGCTTGCCACATCTGGTCCAATTCTCTTTCATATGCTTTCACATGGTATAGAAAATTGTATGGGGCTCACACAAATAATCCAAGCTGTTTAATGATTTTAAAATATTTTTTGGGTAGTCTTGTAAAAAATCATCTGAATTAGATAAATATAAACAAACGATCTAATCCTTAAATTTTTCATTCAGAATTTAAGATCCCGAATACTAAATGAATTTGAAAAAAAAAGTTAAACGACTGTGTACTAAGCTCACGACAGGGTGTAGTGAGCTCAGCTTGGTAATCCGATCGGGAAACGACAGTTCGGATAAATGGGACTTAAATTATACGTAAAATGTTTATTTAAAATGTAAGATGATCCGAACCGTCGATCACCAATCGGACAGCCGAACCGAGCTCACACTACAGGGCCCCAACTGCCCTAATGTAGTCGCTTCTGTTTTGTTTCTGTTTTAGGCTAAAAAATAAAATTTAAATCTGTTTAAAAGCTTATTATCAGCAAAATTATATTTGATGCTTTGAAGTTTGATTTTTCACAAACATTCATTAAAAAACACCTTCGAGATTCCTAAGGGGGTGTTCCACTACAAAAAGGTTTTTTAGCTTTCCACGATTTTTTATGTGATGTATTATGATAGAATGATTTGTCTTTTGTCTTAATTTTTATGAAAGGTTGATTTATTTATTTTTTTTGTTCGTAGAATGGGGCCTAAAAAGCATTTTTGAGCAATGTTATAACACCGCTTTAGAATAGTTTTTGGAGGAAAGAAAAAAGTCTTGAACACAATTTCAAAATACAAATCCAAACACAACTGTGTCCAAAGCGGTGTTATTTGAGTGATTGTAAACGGATTTATGCATTTGAGTGTAATTTTGAGACATTCTGTTCAGTTTTAAAACTGGGACAAAAATCTTCTGCAAATCTACAACAACTCTTTCAAAAATGCACAGAATCTCGAATTCGCAGCCGTAAGTTTCATTAGTTGGTTAGCATGAGCAGTAACTGCCTCAACATCCTGAAATCACACCTGAAAGTATCACTTTGTTTCTTTACCAAAGCAAAGCTGTCCCTTCTTCCATTCCCTCACCCAAAGCTCAGAATTTCATCTTTCTCATCAATCATAACTGCATACCCAAATGGTAATCACACTCCAAAGAGCAAGTTTTCCTTTCACTCTTCAAGAACTGTTCCACCATGAAACATGTGAACCAAATCCATGCCCACCTTGTCCATACAGGCCTTGATCAAAACCTGTATCTAATTGGCAAGATCATTGTGTTTTGCGCGGTTTCGGTGCGTGGTTCAATGGATTATGCTGTTTCAGTTTTTGAAAACATTGAAAACCCAGATGGGTTTCTTTGGAACACGATGATTAGGGGGTTTGTTAGGACGAGTGAAGTGGATAAAGTTTTTCATTACTACAAAAGAATGCAAGAAAAGGGTAAAGTGGCTGACAATTTCACGTTCTCTTTTCTGCTTAAAGTGAATGGGCAACTGGGATCAGTTATGTTGGGAAAGCAATTGCATTGTTGTACTTTGAAACATGGCCTAGAAACCCACGTGTTTGTGAGGAACACTATCATTCACATGTATGGCATGTTGAGGGACATTGAAACTGCGTGCCAACTGTTTGAAGAAATACCTAAACCAGATCTTGTAGCTTGGAACACCATCATTGATTGCCATGTCCATTGTGGGAAGCAAAGACAAGCACTTGATCTGTTTTCAAGAATGTTGAGAAGTAATATAAAGCCGGATGAGGCGACGTTGGTTGTGACCCTTGCGGCATGCTCTGCATTGGGTGCATTGGAGTTTGGAAGGTGGATTCACTCACTTATTGACCAAAATACTCTTTTTGACGTTGTTTCAGTCTGTAATGCTTTGATTGACATGTATGCGAAGTGTGGAGCAGTTGAAGAAGCGTACAACGCCTTCAAAAGTATGAGTGAGAGGAACATAGTATCATGGAATTCTATGATTCTTGGGTTAGCAATTCATGGTCATGTAAATGAAGCATTGGTACTCTTCTCGAAACTGTTAGAAGAGAAACTTGAGGTGCCAAATGATATTACTTTTCTAGGCGTTCTATGTGCTTGTAGCCATGGAGGGATGGTTGAGGAAGGAAGAAGGTACTTTGACAGTATGAGAAAAGACTACCGTATCCAGCCAACAATAAAGCATTATGGATGCATGGTGGATATTTTGGCCCGAGCTGGGTTAGTTGAGGAGGCTTATGAATTGATCGGGGGCATGCCAATGGAATGCAATGCCATTGTTTGGAGAACTTTGTTAGCTTGTTGCCGGTTGCATGGTAATGTTGAACTAGGGGAGAAGGTGAGGAGGCACCTTCTGAAAATAGAACCAGACCATAGCAGTGATTATGTTCTTTTAGCAAACATGTATGCGAGCATGGGCCAGTGGGATGATATGGCTAGAGTAAGAATATCGATGACAGAGAAGGGAGTTCAAAAGCCGAAACCTGGGAATAGCCTCATTGGTGTTTCTTCCAAGTTGGCAGAGACAACGGGGGCTTTGGTAGAGGCAGATGTTTATTCAGATGGCGCCATGAAACCATTGTAGAATGATATGCAATGTATCAAGTATTTTAGAAGACATGGATTTATGAGCTCTGGCAAAACGATAGGTGAACATTCAACCATATAATTATGTCAAATAGGTCACGATACAACAAGGTACATGCCAATGTCTTTTCTCAATTTTATTTTGTAAAAGTTTTGACTGAAGTAACGTCGCTTAACATGAACCAGTACAAGTTACAAGGATTTCTTCGCTTTATTCTCCTTCCATTTTTTGATTTCAGCATCTCTCTTTGCTTTCACACTTGCATGAAACCCCGGATACGGCTCATAGCCGAAGAACGATTGAAGTGCCTGCAGTAAACAGCATATGCAGTTTAATCTTCAAAGCAAAGTAGAAGTCTAGTAACTTTTGAATGATTGACAACTGTAGATTTTACCTCGAGCAACACCAAATAAGGAACTGTCAGCAGGGCTTGAGCAAAGTTTTCTGCCACATTTGGAGATCGTTTCTGTCAAAAAGAGACATGTTATCTGACAGGACAGGACCTATGATACCAGGGAACACTCGTACTCTAGCAAACTACGTTTGGTATGCATGTTCCGAAACATGGTACAGTACGGTTTCAATACGGTAATTAGCGATCCAAAGCGCCCCCAAAGTTTTTCCAAAGAATCAACTTAAGAGTAAAAATCTAGAGAGCATAGAATTTTAGAGGGAGAGTGTTAAAAATTGGTTATTATGCTCCTAGAAATTTGTTTTGTAGGAATCATTCGATAAAACCAGGTAAGGTAACATAGGATACGACATAGGCGAAATAAACACCTCAGTCAAAATTACAATTATTTACCTCAAAAACAGCATGGCCTATGATTTGCGTAGTCCAGCAGAGCAACTGAACCCCCAGAACAACCTGAATATGTAGTTGAAATAGAGCATAAAGATTAACATCAAATGACTGAAAACACTTGAGCATAAAGGTCGCACATCCAGACTTTACCAGACTCAACCCTTCTATAAGTTCATACGTATATGTAGTTGCGATAACAAAAGATTTTATTATTTATTATTTTTATTTTTATTTACATAGCACTTAATGAAGGTTTAATTTCCATCTGAATTTGTAATATATCTATGGGATCCTCGAAAAAAAGAAGCAAAACAGTAACTGAGAAAGGAAATATGCATGTAATATCTTAAAACAAAGGCTTCAAAAAGGGAGAAATGATCCTCCCATGGGGCAACCCCTTCACGTGCGGCAAAAAGGGACCCTGCTGTCTCATTTTATAAAGTAAGCTGGTTGTTTATTTTGTGGGCCTCAATTCGGCTAACGCCCATGCCTAAATAAAAATGTTAGGATTCAAGAAAAGTTTCCCGAAAATATCCAGGAAAGAGAAATGAATGGTACAGATCTGAACCATTCATTTCTCTTTCCTGATATTTTCGGGAAACTTTTCCTGAACTCTACTAAGCCTCTGCCTAAAATCAGAATATCTGTCATGAGTAGTGACCTGATCAAATCATGTTTGCCAAAAGAGAAATGAACAGTTAGGGTCTGTGTGCACATTACACTCATGAAAAACATGCTTTGATCAGATAAATACCAAAGGTTTTGCATCGATTATAAAGACCATAAGGTGAACGGCTCAGATCATCAAATAATAAGACCGTGTTGCATCCTAGTTTTTTTGGCACATGAGAATCAAATAAGAGTTCTATCACATGATTCTTGATCCAGAAAAAGCCGTAAAGAATATAGATACACCAAAAGATATATATGCATATATGGAGAAAAAGTTGATAAAGGACAAGGAGAACATTTTACCTTCCAAGCCAGAGAGTACCCAAGATGCTTAGCCACAAGACTAGCAGAAACCCAACAAGCCAAACAGAGGAAAGCAGCTAAAGTACCTGCTTTCCTATCCAAACACACATAGTACAGAACATATGTCAAAGTGAAGAAAAGCCCAAAATTTGGTACGAGGCCAAAGCAAGTCTGGAAAGGGCAACCGAAGACAGGAGGGGTGAAGTAGAATAGAACAAGGAAAGTGAAGAACATTGGCCAAATGAACAACATGTGTATCCATACGTTCACTTGGTTGCTATGGTACGCTCCGTGGAAGGCGAATTGGCTTTCGAGATCAAACAGCCCGCTGATCTTCCCCATTTTCGAAGAGAGAGAGAGAGAGAGAGAGAGAGAGAGAGAGAGAGAGAGAGAGAGAAGGAGAGAGAGAACAAGGTTGGGAGTGTGGGAGGAAAAGGGGGGAAGAGAGTTGGGTATTTGAAGGGAAATGGAGATGACAGAGTAATGGTTTTAGTATAGAAAGTGTAAACAAATGTGTGTCTGTCTTCCGTCTTTGTCTTTGTTTGATTATTAAATGAAAGGAAAGTGAGAAAAGGAAATGAGGAAAGTGAAGTATAAACATTAGTTTTTCTTTCATTCCGATTGTTGAACGAAAGCAAAGCGAAAAAATAAAAAAAGGAACATGATGAGGAAAAGAAGTTGTAAAGAAAGTGAAGATAAGATCTTAATCTCTCCTTTTCTTTGATTCTTAAATGAAAGCAAAATGGGAAAAATATGAACGGAAAACGCAAAAAGAAAGTTAGATTATGTTGGGTTTGGATTTTGGATTTGGGATTTGGATTTTGAGATGCTTTGGCAAAAAAGCCCCAAACTGTTTTTTTGCTTTTTCATTTTGTCTTTATTCAAATTTTGTTGGCATTTGTTAGTTTTGCGTCAAGTTTTCGTGGTTTATGGATTCGTCTCGACGAGACAAATCCAGAAAGTACAAAATTATAGTCGAAACTAATTTTTTTTTAATAAAGCCGAAAATAAATTAAATTAAATTAACCAATAAACCAAATAAACCAGTTCTACGCTTTTTTGTCAAAGAACAAAGGCCTTAGTTTCCTTCCCTCATCGTTCCTGTTCTTTCCTCTTTTTCTTTCACTTGTGTCTGTTTATAGTATTTACCTGCACCTGCATGTTTTTTCAGTGAAACCAAACATGAAATTTCATCTCATTTTCCTTTGCTTTTCTTTGTGAAATCAAGTTAAGAAAACTAGTAAAGTTTCGATATAACTTCTCTTTACTTTTACTTTCACTCCTCTTAATCTTACTCGTCCTGGAGAATCTACCTTTTATTTTATGAGAAGTAAAGGAAAAAGATTATCCTACAAAGAAAATGCTGCAATATACACCTCTAAAATTTTTACGAATCGATTACCTCTAGTAAATAGTTTTTGTAGATCCCTTTCAGTAATAACACATTCATTGTTAACCCCAAGGGGTTGGCAAAGTGGTCCTGCCTTGACTGGGCACATGGTGCATATGTGCCATTCCTCTTGCCAGCAAAACTCTTGAGGCGATCAGGGATTATGTCCGGTTCCTCTTGCCAAAAAAATAACAAATTCATTGTTTCATGGGATATGGGGATGACTACGATACACATCATTAAAAGATGTGTATCATATGGACTTATTGCTATCAAAATTATTATGACAGTACCACAGAATTTGGATGTTTGGTTACTATTTTCTTCGTTTACTACACTTTGGGTTTAAGTTTGTTCTTTAGCATTTTGACTTCTTCAAAAAGCATAATTTTGTTGTCTCTATTTCTTTCAAAATGGATGTGCTTTTCTTCCAAAAACAATTTATTAATATAACTTGTCCCTGAGTCTTCCCTTGGATATTTTCAGAATCCGCGACTAGATCTTTGAAAATAAGGATTTGAGATTGATGGTTTGAAACTTTGAACAAAGTTAAGAAAACAAGAAAGTTAAGCTAGTGGAGTAGGTCTAGTACTCGTGTTCTGAAACTTATGAGTTTGCTCTCATAAACGTTCAAAACTTGCTATCAATTTTTTAGGATTTGTCTCTACCTTTGTCAAGTATCCCGTTAGTGGACAGTGGGATTAGAATCGCAAAGAGTAATTGAAATGCACGTAAATTGAATCCGAACAAAAGGGGAAAAAAATTACTACTAGGAAGAAATTGTGAGAAAGTACAATAAAAATTCATTTGTAATTGGGGACCACGAGGTTGACTAATTTGTCGTGTAGGTCTCTTTCTCTCGTACTAGGTAATGAAAATTATTGTAAAAATCTGATGTACGTGCAGAAGTGGTGGTTGGTAGTTGAAACTTGAAATGCAACATGAAGCCAAAAGGATAAACATATGCTTATAGAAGCTTTTCGTACAAATTAATTGATTTGGGACCTTTTCGGATTCCACACGGATGATCGGAGCTGTTCATATTTTTCAAAATAATGTGGTGGTAACCCATAAAAATTAGCTCAATCGGACGATATTTTCAATTTTTTGTTATCCGTATCTTCTTGTTTTTATAATTTTTTTATTAATTTTGTACTTTTTGGATGTATAATGAATCATAGTACTTCTATTTAAAAGTGAAAATTTTATTAAAAATGTTCGTTAAAAATTGATTACAGACGAAAAGTTATGCAACCTTATACAACTAATTTATCTCAAAAACTTATCTCGACAAACCAAACAAAAGAATTTGTCTTTTTAAGTTGTCACTTGTCACGAAAAACAAAGTTGGCCTTGTTTCACAAAACACACTTAAACTTAAAACTGATTTATTGCGTTTTACGAGACATATCAATTTCTTACAACACATCAACTTAAAAATCTAACTTAAATTCCATTGACTTATTGAGTTTAAGTCAATTTGTAAAACGAGACCTAGTTTCCTCCCTCATCCTTTCCTGTTCTTTCCTCTTTTTTCTTTTCCCTTGTATCTGTGTAGTATTTCCCTGACAAGGGGTCCCTGCTATGCACTAGGTGCATGGCACTGTGTCATACACTCCATCCGACCATTCGTTGCGAAAATGCACGGATTGGATCAAATCAAAGCAATGACTCTCATATGGGATTGGATTTGATCTGAGCCGTGCATTTTCGCAACGATCGAGCGGATGAATACATGACATGATGATATGCACCTAGTGCACGACAAGCTTCCCAAATCCATATTTCCCTACATCTTTTTCTGCGAAAAACAAACATGAAATTTCATGTCATTTTCCTTTGCTTTTCTTTCGGAAATCAAAGAAAGAAAACTACTAGTAGTTGCGACATGACTTCTATTTACTTTTATTTTCACTCTTCATTATTTCTTTTTCTTTCCATCAAGTGGTTTTTGATAACCAGATGTCCGAGATTGAGTGGTACACGCACCTCGACTAATTCTGGGAATTAATCTCGTTATCTATTAGCGGGGCTCCATTTAAAGTCAGAGTAAACCTCCGTCTGAACTGACTCCAAAAGAGTCGATATCATCTAAGAAATTTCAAACCTAAAATCTTACGAGGGAACAAAGATCACGGAGTTTTTCTTTCCACCAGTTAAAAACAAAAGGCAATCCATTAAATCAAATCATCACAGTACACAAATCAAAACAAAAATAACCTAAAATCTATCAAAAACAAACCTTTAACTAACCAAAACGGAAAAACAAAACAAAGCAAAAGGCAACCCTTCATGAAAAAGACAAAAAGAAAAAAAGGGGCAACCCTTCCCGAGAATATACCTTTATTTCACGTGAAGTAAATGAAAAAGATTATCCTAAAAAGAAAACAGTGAAAAGTACCAAAGCACACACTTTTTACTGAAATCTACAATGTACTGCACGTGATCCGATTAGATTAGATAAGATTCCAAGTTGCCTACCACTTTGAATCAACTAGGGCCGCTCAAAAAAACCGGTGAATCGTGAAATCGGTCTGGATCGAATCAATTCGCACATTTTAGATTTTAACCGTGAATTAATGGTCTGTGGACAAATTCGGAACTGATCCGTGACTCGCGGATCGAATTGGAACCGAAACGTGAGACTTTTGGATCGGACACGGATTTTATTTTCAAAAAAACCGTGACTCGCAGATTAGTATTGGAGTCATGCCAATCCGGACCGTGAGCACCCCTAGAATCAACCCTCACACATCCAATTGATCAGCTCTTCTGGCAAATCTATAATTTTTCTTGTTCATGAATCACATTGAGTTTACCAATCAAAGTTGATGTGGTTCATGTTCATACTAATAATGAATCTGAACTTTAGACCTTATAAATAGACTACAGAACCACCGCATTAATTGCTCTTCGCGTTTTTGTTATTTTCTGTGTTTACTTGACTTTTATATGTGGTTGTGCTAAAATAAGAAGTCGATTTTTTTTTTTTTTTTTCCCAACTAGGATTGTAGAAATCAGTAGTGGTTTGAGATAAATTAGTGGATTTTTTTTTTTTTTTTGCCAATCGATAACAGATAAATTAGTGGATTAAGAACTAATAAAGGTGCACAACAACAAGAAAAAACAAATTGCCGACTAAAATTTTGGTCAGCAAATGAACAATTTTAGTCGCTGAAAGGAATTGCCGGCTAAAAAATTTAGTGGATTAACAACTAAAGTGCGTGGTTTGACGTCTCGTCACAGACTCAAACTTCAAACCGTCCCTTTGAAAGCGGATGAATACAATAAGATGGATTAAGAGCCACATATTAGAGAGTTTGTTCGAGCACCGAAATTTGGTGTATTCTTCTAAGCTTCGCATGGAATTAAATACCTTTTTGTTTAAAAGGTTTTTCCTTTAGCATTTTGACCATGATCCCTTTTGAAATGGAATTGCGTTTTTTTCTTGCAAAAGAACTAATTTGTCCCTGATTCTTACCTTACGTATTATCTGAATCCGCGACTAGATCTTTGAAAATTAGAATTTGAGATCGATGTTGTACGTACATGAACATGGTTAAGAAAACAAGAAAGATAACCACCCACCCACTCAAGGCCTGAAACACATGATTTTGCTATCAACTCTTGATCAAGGATTTTTCCCTACCTTTTTTTTGTAGTCTCCTCTAACGGACGATGGAATTAATATCGCAATAATAGTTGAAAGCGCATGTAATTAAAGCTAACTCGGACAGAATAATTAAACAAGATTTAAGAAGCATGAAGTTGGTAGTTTTGTTGGACATGGACATTATTAAATTTTTCCAAAATTTCTATATCTTTTAATGTGGATCTCAAAAATATTTTTTTTTTGAAAGAAGTTCTAAAATTAATTCTTAAAGTTCTTTGTATTCACATTTATATTTTACGATTTAGAATTTATATAAATCATTAATCACAAAGTTATTTTTTTTCTATATAATACTAAAAATTTTTTTTCTCCAATTATTACACTTCTCTCTAATTATTTTTTTCCAAAAACTCCATAAAACTTTTCAAAAATATTTCTCGGGTGGTTAATTTGTCATAGGCCTCCTTACCTCGAATTTGTCGGGGACGGGTAGTTAATTTGTCATGTACCTCCTTATACTTTGTATATCTTTTATTTTTTTTTTTAAAAACTTGTCGTTATGGAGGTTATTAATTTTTATATTTTTTATAGCTGGTCATGGATTGGAGGTATTGTTAAAATCTGGTGTCCGTGTAGAAGGGGTCGTTGTAATTCTCCCAACGCAATATGGGGACAAAAATGCAACAGCTGGCGATGTTTTGGTCTTCCCCGGTTGTCACCTTTAATGGCTAGACTAGAGGGGATCCGGGGATCTTGTAGGGCGGTCTTCTGTACAACCCGTAATATGTCTGATGCAACAAAACGTTGTAATGCGGACCACACTTCTGATGCGACGATCCTCTTCCGCACATCAAGCCCTTTGTCCACCATTTGACCTTGTTTAGTTTTTTTCCATTTCTTAAAATGGACAACCTTTGTCATGTAGGCCTCCTTACAGTCGTACTTTGTATAGGGATGATTTTATTTTTTTCAAACTAATTTGGGAGATAATTTTATATTTTTGATACGTTTAAATGTCTACGTCAGGATTAATGTTAAAATCTGGTGTCCGTAGAAAATGGGTCATTTGCTAAAATCACCCAACGCATTTTGGACAAAATGCCATTTTGCGAATGGAAAACCAAGCAAACCAAAAGAACAAGACGACCTCTAGTCACTAGAGGGCATCCATAGAATTGGTGCGGTCTCTGAATCACATTCATCGGATTCTCAGAAATAGTAGTGCAAATGACGATTCGTAAAAAGATTACGCAATCAAACGGCATTTCATCTTAAGATTTGATAATCCAAGTTAAACCTCATTTTCGGAAAATAGATCAATCTGGACCATAGCTGTGCTTCTACACTTTTTTTTGATCCCCGGATCCTGATGTGCTCGCCCCTGCATGACTCCAAATATTTCACACAACGTATAATTTTTTTCAGGTTAATTTAGGAAAATTTTACTATGCGATTGATCCCTACAAGTTCCTTCCAAGAAAACAGTAGTAGTAAACAACGGCTACACCATACATACGTATACACAATCTCGTCTATTTCTCGGACGACACAAGGGTGCAAAATTGTCTGTTTTCGTGTCAAAAACTCCTTAAGTAGATTTTGATGGTGCGACTGCGACCATTCGTTAATTTTGTTGCTTCCCCCGTCCCTCACTTCTAGACCTGGACACTAGTGTGTCTTCTTCATACCCATGGACCACGTCGTTCTCTCTCTCTCTCTAGACTAGACTAGAATACATAGAATCCCGTGGTCGGCGTCTCTCTCTAGAAAATCAAACAGTGGTGTTATCGAATCACATCTGTCAGATCCGATTTTCACTCCACCAATGACAGTAAATAGTACAACAAAGTTCCTACTCTCTTGTCTGTTTAGAAATTTACAAACTCGTGCATTTGAGTCAGCCTCATAATCCATCAATTTGATCATCGTTAAACCTATTTTATGAAAATAAATATGATAGGACCATAGCATGCAATGCTTCTTCAGTTTTTGGTTATTTTCCGCGGTTATTAGTCTTTTATGGTTGGGCTCAAACCAGAACTTGATCCTTACTTCACTGTTAGAGTTTTGAAAATAAAAATTAATTCAACAAAAAATTATCAGTCTTTTTTTTAAGACTTTTTGGAAATTCTCAGATTATCACAGTTCCGTGTATTTTTCATTGGATTCACGGTGGACACTTTTTGTGATTACGCCACTCGATTTTGGAAAATTAGGGATTGAGATGGGTCGGTTCGGTTCGGGTCTTGCGCAACACCCCGGATCCGAATTAAACATCGTTTCAATACTAGGGATGACAATGGGTCGGTTCGGTTCGGATATTGCCATATCCGAACACATTAGCTGAAACTAGATGCGTACCCAAAACCAAACCAAAACCCGAACTAGGCAAAATTGAAGCCATAACCGAACCAATTCAAAATGGAGGATCGGTTCGGTTGTTTGAATTAAGTTCTCCCAATACTGTTAAATTAGAAAACAAAATAAAAATGAAATAATTATGAATAAAATTCAAATATAAAAATCAGTTAAACTGGAAATGACGTAGATCCGTCAATTAAAAAGGTATGCAGATATGCATCTAGATATGTTAAATGCAAAACTAATATACATCTAAGTAGAAATTCAATGCATTGAAGCTATACACAGGCTAAACTTCTAGATATCAAGGGTAATTTTGTAATTAAACATATTCAGTTCGGTACGGTGTGATTTTCCTAGGTTTGGTTATTATCAATTTCAAACTGTAACGAACCGAACCCGTTCGGTTATGTCACATCCCATACCATACCCGCACCCATGGAAAATATTTCGGTTATGGTTTGGGAAAAAAATCGGTTACAGTTTGGGTACCCATCGGTTCGGTCGAGATTGTCATCCCTATTCAATACATGAACACGAGAGCTTTGTCACCGAGTGCAAAAAATATTCATCTTTAATGAGGGAGGATAAGGGAGGTTTGTCACGTCGGTCTCATTACCACGTCATATGCATCAAATGGGTATATAGTAGTATTTTTTGAACTTGTCGTTTATGGAGGTATCTCCTTGTTAATACAAGTTCCTATTAGATAAGATGTGGAGAAGGTGGGACTGAAATGGAATATGATGACAAAAATGTTTTTCAGTTGTAACCTTCAATGGCTAGAGGTCTATTTGTTTTTTTTCTTTTTCTTTTTTTTGAATAAGAAGATCAAACATTTTGTTTTTTGGTCCTTCTCATATTCAAAATTCAAAAGTGGAGGTGGAAAAATGTACGATTTTTTTCTTTCTTTTTGGTAACTGGATGTTTGGGCAAGTACTTTGGATGCACCTCAACGAATTCGAGGCCCTGAACTTGCAACCTCTTATGGATAAACCTCTTATTAATTGCATTCAAAAACTTACAACCTTCGTTGTTTATACAAGGCCAAAATAACTAGCTGAAAGTACCAAAAAAGGACATATTCTACTTTGCCTATTCACTTTTGCACACTACCATTCCAACACTACTCTCTATTCTTACTATCCATCCAAACTAACAAAACTGATTTTTCAAATCAAACAATAAACAAACGTCACATGGCATTTTTCAATCGGTCATATTTTTTCAACCGCTATTTTCTTTTTTTGGCAAAGAAAAAAAATACTTTATACAACCCATAAATTTGGACCAAATGACTTCATAAAATGAGCTTGTGAAACTTCCAATCAAAGCAGTAGCATCCAAGAACTCTTCCATTGCAAGTGCAAGTGCAAGTGCAAGTGCTTGGCACCATGGCAGCTTGGTACATCTGAGTACATCAAATGCAGATGTAATAAACTGGATAGCAATACCAAACTGGAAAAACAAGAATGCAAATGTTAGTATTGCTGTCTAACGGCTAAATTCTGGACAGATGTAATAACCTGCACTTGTTTGCCCAAGATATAAAGATAACCTGCACTTGTTAACTTCACTTATAGAAAATCATATTTAAAGATATAGATATTCACTTATTTGTCCAAGATATAACTTCAAAAGCAAAATCATCCTAACGGCTATATTCCAACGGCTATATTCTATATCTTTAAATATGATACAACCAATAAAAGCCCTCCTCCTGCAATAGTTTCCCACGAGCGTACAATTGAACTTTGTGAATTTCTTCAAACGCATCGTCGCATCAGGGATAGGGAGACTCATTCACAACTCCAAGCGGACCTAGTCGAACACCAGTGGCATCTACATGGAGATTCTTAATGTCTTCTTTTAGTAGTTTATTTATTTCATCTTTAGAGTATGTCTCTGTATTTTTTGCACTACTTTTGTTATCTTTCATAAGGCTTTGGCCTAAGATTGTAGTACTTTGTTTCTCAATATTATGAAGTCTTTTGCTTAATATTTCTCAACATGTAGTCAATCATCTTAAGTCCATAATATAAATAACATTTGTTTACACTAAAATCCACAAATTTAAACCACTGCAAATCACAAGGCAAACAATACAAATCACTGATCCCATCACAAGGAAACCAACACAGATCGCAATACAAACTCCAAAAATGGTATGGAAATCTTTAAAATTGCAGTACCTTTCTTGAGGTGTGAAGCTTGGACTCCATTGATTTGATTCAGCAAGCACACGAACAAGAAGCCCTCATTATTCTTTACAGATCTGTATGGTTTTCAACGTGATGGGGTTGCTATCGGAAATAGGCTCACGCGTCGACGGCCACAAATGCTCTGATTTTGGCCTCAATCCGTTCGATCTCGTTACACAGACATCAAATTGGGGGCAATCGATTTGGGAAAACTCAAATACAGTTCGAGAGATTCTCAAAAAAAGATAAAGAAGATGGAAGAAGCTAGTATCCGGCCATACTTGGCGGAGAAGAGAGGTGAAAACCCTCTCTGATCGATGCAACGAGAGAAATAGGCATGCAAGAGAGAGGCGGAGAAGAGAGGTGAGAGAGAACGGGAAAGAGTTTTGGCGCAAAGGAGCTGAGGTGGACTGAATAATCCGTACATAGCGAGGGGAGCCTGCTCGCTACTTGTAGCCAGTGGAAATTGAAAAATGTAAAATAGCTAGTTGAATAAAGAGCCTGTTGGAGTGATGAAAAGGGCTCTTGACTAGCCATTAAAGCCAACAGTTCCATTTGTTGAGCCTCTTGGAGAACCCTAAAGTTATACCCTAGAATCTCCACCCGAAACCCCAAAAGTTGCGCCTCTCTCTTTCAACCGTGGGATGGTGGCGCGACTGCACGAGGATGTTGCGGTGTGAATGAAGACTACTGATGTTGAGGGGTTAGAAATGGATGTTTTGAGTTTTTGAAGCCCATCAGACAGATACGGGAGGTTGCAGGACAAAGAAAGAGAGGTACCAAGTGCCAACCCGACCGAACCGATCCGACCAACCCAACACCAGTATAGGTCGGAACAGTTAAACCCGACCAGAAACCGACAATACCCAACCCGTGAACAGCCTAACCCTAATTTTTCTCTCTCCCTCCATGGCTGCCCCTACTAGGAGGGGTCCGTACTCTGCCCGTCACGGCCCTCTAGGTCATTACTTGCCCAATATCATACATCAAGGACCAGCTGGTATTTGTGCATTTGCTTCAATGATCTAGTACGTGAAATTGTCTTCACGATTTCAGCTCAAGCCGGCCGAGTTGGACGGATTGACATATCAGCCGTTGTTAGATGCAATGCTTCAGAAGGAAAATGACTATGACTTCAACCATGAGACTGGAGCTTGTCCGACCACACCGCTCACAGTGTTACTGTACATCCGTGACCACGGGCTTCTCATTCCCGGGCGAGGTACTTTACGCATCCCCTTAATATTGTGACCGTTCGTACCAAACCTGAATAACATCGATAGGGGGATTGTTGAGGAAGGTGAAGAGTCTATGAATGTATCTCCGGATGAAGCTTGGGAGACGATAACGGCTGTTATTGATAAGATGGGAGCAATTTTAGGGGAGATGAACTTTGTCTTGAAGCAGTTTGAAAAATATAACAGCCAGGTACCTCCAATATAAATCTTTTAGTCATCTTGAAAATAAATCTTCTACTTCCTTTATTCATTTTGAGCTTTTTTGCTTTCGTCTTACAGCGAGTTTATGTGCAGAGGAGGGAACTCAATCGTAAGAGACTTGGTAAGATCGTGTGTCATGCTTGTATGATTGCGGGCCATAATTATGGTGCAGGGGGGAAGCGGTACTTTGAGGTCCATAACACATATGGGCTTGGATGATGCGGCGGGAATGATCGTTACGGTAAAGTTAGCTGTCTTTGTTTCTTCAGGTAAAATATGGTCAAATATTTTATTTTGAAAATAAAATATGGGCATCAAGGTCAAATATTTTTAAAATAAAAATATGGTAAAATATTTTCAATAAGTAAATCTAAAGAAACAAAGACAGCTAACTTTACCGTAACCATCATTCCCGCCGCCCCATCCAAACCCATATGTGTTATGGACCTCAAAGTACCGCTTCCCCCTCACCACCATAAATATGGCCCGTAATCATACAAGCATGACCGGTGAACTTACCAAGTCTCTTACGATTGGATTCCCTCCTCTGCACATAGACTCGCTACAAGACGAAAGCAAAAAAGCTCAAAATGAAAAAAGGAAGTAGAAGATTTATTTTCAAGATGACTAAAAGATTTACATTGGAGGTATCTGGCTGTTATATTTTTCAAACTGCTTCAAGACAAAGTTCATCTCCCCTAAAAATGCTCTCATCTGATCAATAACAACCGTTATCGTCTCCCAAGCTTCATCCGAAGATACATACATAGACTCTTCGACTTCCCCAACAATCCCCTTATCGATGTTATTCAGGTTTGGACAGGTACGAACGGTCACAATATTAAGGGGATGCGTAAAGTATCTCGCCCGGGAATGAGAAACCCGTGGTCACAGATGTATCGTAACACGGTGAGCGGTGTGGTCGGACAAGCTCCAGTCTCATGGTCGAAGTTGAGACCATAGGCATTTTCCTCCTGAAGCATTGCATCTAACAGCGGTTGATATGTCAATCCGTCCAACTCGGTTGGCTCGAGCTGAAATCGTAGAGACACAAGAAATTTCACGTATTGGATCATTTAAGCAAATACATAAATACTAGCCGGTCCTTGATGTATGATATTGGGCAGGTAATGACCTAGAGGGCCGTGACAGGCAGAGTACGGACCCCTCCCAGCAGGGGCAACCATGGAGGGAGAGAGAAAAATTAGGGTTAAGCTGTTCACGGGTTGGGTATTGTCGGTTTCTGGTCGGGTTTAACTGTTCCGACCTATACTGGTGTTGGGTTGGTCGGATCGATTTGGTCGGATGGTCGGGTTGGCACTTGGTACCTCTTTTTCTTTGTCCTGCAACCTCCCGTATCTGTCTGATGGGCTTCGGTCAGATGGTCGGGTTGGCACTTGGTACCTCTCTTTTTCTTTGTCCTGCAACCTCCCGTATCTGTAAACAAAACAAAGTGGCATTCAAAATTCATTTGTCTTTGCATCTAATGTAGTACCAAAGGGCATTTATCAGCAATCATATAACGCAATACCTAGCTCCATACGCCAAAACACAACTCTTATATTTAGGTTCATAAATTTCAGTATTTTACATTGACAGATGTAACATGTGCACTTTTTAAGAGAAAATCAAATACTCTCACCCATCTGCTTATCAATTAACTCCCACTCAACCTAAAGGCACTCACACAAGCCTACTTGGACTTGTCAAGTGATCTCTCAAGGCTTTTTTTTTTATTTTTTTTTTTATAATTCCAAGCAATTAACAATATCTTATTTCGATCAACAAAAGGACATTTTTCATACCTAATAAGATTTTCACAATCATAGTTACCACCAGTACTGTTTGTTACTTGGAATTCAAAGGAAGAACCACACAACATGCATGACTATGGCCCTTCTTTGCAAAATACAGGCAGCGAACACTAAAGATTTCCATTTAGAAGGGAAAAAGGAAAAATAAAAATGTGCATGGACTATTTTTAAATTATACTCAGTGATTAGATTGGCTTGGACCAAGCATTCAGATTGTAAGTATATTAAGTTTTGGCAAGTAGGGGAGCAGGTTGTGCATCTTCGCTTAAACAAGAGACTGAAGCTAGTTTTTCTCCAGCTAAGAAACATTACCTTATTTAAGAAAAGGGAAAATATCACGACCTTGCGAAAGCAATCAGGAAAAATAAAAAATAGAGCCAAAAAGAAATCTGTCTTTCTTTGGTCAAAAGAGGACAAAAAAATAACAGGGTTAAGCAACACTTTCTTACCCGTGAATTGTTGACCTAGAGCTAATGACTTACAAGTCTTACAACATTAAAATGGCTGAAAGTGAATAATTGAAGCTCATGGTAACTTAAAAGCTACAGGGAGAAAGAGAGGATGGTATCAAAACCTTTTTAACAAACAAGTTGATAGCATAGTTGTCAAAGGCGAAAGGCGCACCGAGGCGCAAAATCCTGTGGGGACTAAGGTGAGAGGCGAGGCGCGCGTCTTTTTGAAGCGAGGCGCACCTATGTAAAAAAATTTAGAAAAAATAGCACATATCAATACTTTAACTAATAACACTAAGCCAATGAGTTTTAGATAGCATACCATCCAAAAGATACATAAAAACATCTACCAAATCGCACATAGTTTATGGTTCTCGCATAACAAATGGATTGAGCCATTTTGCATACGTTACAGTTTACTGTATATAAACTAATAAAAAAAAACTAGACAAACAGTGGGTTGTGGTATTAAGTAACTAATTAATAAACACTAACTATAAACTAGACAAACAGTGGGCAGTGGGCTGTAATAATTATAAATTTATAAACTAATAAACAAGACAAATGAAACCACTGTGGCTACACGTGCTACTGTGGTATATAAATGAAACCACTATGGCTACATGTGGTATATAAATAAACTAATAAACTTAACACTGTGCTACATATAAGAGTCAACAGGACCTTCCACCGATTGTGGCTACACGTGGTATATCACCAGACGAAGAGAGAGAGAGAGAGAGAGAGAGAGAGAGAGAGAGAGAGAGAGAGAGAGAGAGAGAGAGAGCAAGTTACCAGACGACGACGAGAAGACGAGAACAGTAGCAGACGACGAGGCGACGACAGCAGTAGCCGACGACGGCAACGACGATTGGAGTCCGGAGATGAGCAGAGATCGAGAGATGAGTAGATCGAAGGAGGAGTGGAGGACCAAATGTGATTTAGGTCAGAGTGAGCCGACTACAGTACTCTTAAGTCGTAAGTTCTGTGTATAAAGGTGGTTCAAATACCACTTAGCCCCCTCAAATTTGTAAATTTTCTGTTTTCAGAGGAGTGGAGGACCAAATTTGATCGAAGCACGCTTTTTTAGCGCCTCTCGCCTTTGCGCCTTTTCCGCCTTCTCGCGCCTTTGCGTCGCCTCTTTTCAGTCGCCTCACCTGGGTGTGCCCCAGGCGCAAAGGGTGTGCCTCGCTGCGCCTTTCGCTTAGGCGCGCGCCTAGCAACTATGGTTGATAGAACCTTTGAGTAGATTGGAAGCTTAAAATTTTAACCCACAAGCAGAAGAAATCAAATGTCAGCATGACACAAAGGTCAGTATCACTTTCAATAATTGTATCACAACCATACATTAGTCTTTACAAATATCGAAGAGGCTTTGCCTCACATGCAGTCAATAAATCTCTTAGGCACTTTCAGCAAAAATAAGCTCATATAAATATCCTTAAAGAAAACTACATTAGAAAACTACATTTCACGTAATATTTCCTCGTCTTTAATTACAAAAAAAAAAAAAAAATTGGTATGACTTGGATTAAGGCATCAAAATGAAACAATCAACTGGAAGACATAAAAAGAAAAGGAAAGAGTTTTATGCTTACTGAAAAAATGCACCAATCGAGTTTCAAGTTGGGAATTGTTATTGGCACTCTCCATTTTGATATTGGCACTCCCCTTTTTTTTCCTTATTAGGTGAAGTTACTAAACCACCCTTGTACTTTACAATTAATTCCCTTCTTTTACACATGAAGATATAAAGTACAAGGGTGGTGTAGTAACTTCACTTAATGGAGACAAAAATGGGGAGTGCCAATATCAATTCCCTTCAAGTTTATATAATGTCTGTTATGCCTTAAAAAATCTAACTAAATCTTATTTTTCTCTTGAGAATTTCACAGTATTTACAATTCCATTTGTAGTGTTACAATTGAAATCTATTTGCTTATCTTTCTAGAAAGATCAATGCCAACGAACATAGCGATCGTCTAGAGACACGACAAAAAGAGCATGATCAGACAAGAAAATCAAAATTTCAGTAGCTTAATCACATGAGCTTTTAGAATAGATCAACTTCCAACTATCCACAATCATGTCAAGTAAAGACAGCCTTAGTCATATAAATTCAACAATCATATAACCCTTTATCCTAATGTTTCTATTTGGCCGAGTCAACCTAAACACAACCCTAATTCAACAAATCTAATCAAGTTGCACGTAGCAATACAAGAATTATAGCAAATCGCTCGGATTTGAAAATCATCGGTCAAGATAATAGCTCTAGCATCGCATTATCCACAACCTCCAAAATCTCTCTTTCAAGCCAACACACAAGCGAACAGAAGTTAAGGGCAAACATTCTTGCAAACCTCAGCCAGAGACAGAGTATCTGACAGAAGGTCCATGTGCCACCAATTATGTATAAAAAAATCAAGCAATACGAAGAAAAAAAAGAAGAAGAGATAAACAACAACTACTACTAATCCTTAATTGGACTTGAAGGCCTCGTTTGATTCGCAGGCTAAAATAGGTGGGATTGATAGTCCTGGGATTAGTAATACTGGACTATTTGTCATGGGACTAATTAGTCCTGAATCCTACACAATCCCTTGTTTGATTCATACAGGATTAATATAGGGATATCCCCTGGTTAGGCCTATCCCATGTTTGGTTCTGTCATTAAATTTTGAGATTAATTTTAGGGGACTATTTCTCCCTCTCTCCCCTTTTTCTCGCAAAGGCAACCTAGAAAAAACCATTGAGGAAGTGTCTGGAAAAAAAAAACACAGCAAACCCTTTGTCACGAGGACAATTTGACAGAACAAATTGGGAAAATTTTATCTAAAAACTTGTGGCAGCTATTGGGAGCTTCTCCCACCATGGCAAGGGTCAAAATTATCAGTTCCAACAAATTATCCGTGGCACAAATTATCCATGATGGAAGTCATCTTCAACTGTCAACCATGGCACAAATTATCCAGCACCCAACCAACATCAATGATCCAGACTTAGAAATCGAAATCAAAATAGAAAATACAAGTGACATTAGTCGAAAATACATAGAAATCTGGTAAAGATGAAGAACAGAGGTAACGATGTAGAGAGAGGAGGAGAGGAGGAACCAAATCAAATTTTTAGGGTTTCAAAAAAAAATCCACAACAGCAATGGAGAGAGAGAGAGAGAGAGTTATCGACAAAATAAGATGAAGTACATAGCTTTACCTCAGTTTTACAGAGCAATCAAGCGGTCAGTTCCAATCTTGCTCTTAGGACTCTTATCATGCAGGATTTGCATGCCAGTCTAGTGGGAGGGTATTCTAGCTCTGAAAGAACCTATGATAGGGCAAGAAGATTTTTTTTCTGGAAAGGAATGAAAAAAAATCTCTACTTTTGTGGCTGAATGTGATGTTTGTTAGAGGAATAAGACTGAGACAGTGGCTTTGCCCCGGTATGCTGCAACCCTTGCCCATACCTGAGAACTGAGAGGACTTGGACTGATATCTCCATGGATTTTATAGAGGGTTGCAAATTCTCAAGGCAAGTCAGTCATTTTTGTGCTGGTGGATATATTAACAAATTATGTTCACTTCATGGCTCTCTCACATCCATATACAGCAGTGGATGTGGCTCAAGCTTTCATGGATACCTACAGGGGTCGAGGCTAAATTTTGAGTACATCTTAGCATCCTCAAACAGATGGCCAAACAGAAGTGGTTAACAGGTGTTTGGTAGTGTACTTGAGGTGTATGACTATTGAAAGACCCAAGGCTTGGGTGCATTGGTTGCCTTTGGCTGAATGGTGGTTTAACACTACCCTATCAGGCTGTGTATGGTCAGGTTCCACCTTCCCACATCCATTACATTCCAGGTTCTTCCAATATAGGTACAGTGGATCAATGGGGATTCGACCGGGAAACTACTCTCAAGCTTCTTAAGGACCACCTACTCCAAGCACAAAATCGCATGAAGCAGATGGCAGACCAACATAGAATTGAGAGGGAGTTCCAAGTTGGGGACTGGGTCTACTTGAGGTTGCAGCCCTATAAACAATCCACTTTACAGTGCAGATCAAACATGAAGCTCTCCCCAAGGTTTTATGGCCCTTTTCAGGATTTGAAATGAATTAGGAAGGTAGCTTATCATCTGAATTTACCATCTAATTCCAAACTTCACCCAGTTTTTCAGGTATCTCTGCTTAAAAAGAAGTTGGGCGGCAGTACTTTGCCACAACCAACTCTCCTGGAGTTATCACTCCCCAACCTGTGGCTGTGATTGATAGACGTTTGGTCAAACACAAAGGCAAACCAGCTATTCAGGTCCATGTTCAATGGTCCTGTTCTTATTCAAAGGATTCCACTTGGGAATATTATAAGGACTTCATTGCAAAGTTCCCTCAATTGCACCTTGTGGTCAAGGCACATCTCAGGGGGAGGGAATGATACACCACCTGGTATACGTGGCCAATCTATTGGTCCGGAACAAGTGGGAGCTTCAGCTGCGGATTAGTCCACTTGGCAGTCAGTGCAGGGGTTCATTACGGTTTGTTAACGCTGAGCTGCGTAGTTAGTTAGATCATGAATTTAATTGTATAAAGAGGTGAGTTAGTTTGTTGCTTGAATAAGCTTGGACGAAATGCTCCAATGGCTGTAACCGTTTCCCTCAATCAATTATAATCCCTCTTCTTCTACCTTTTTCCTTTTGCGGTCATGCTTCAATTCTCCATTTCAATCGCTGCTTCTATCAAACAAGGATAACAAGTGTTTGCAAGTTTTGACTTGGGAAAAGTATAATAGATTCGGGGATTGCGGACTACCTGTTGGAAAGGGTAGTTACTAAAGAAAGGGTTTCAGATACTAAGGTAAATTATTAAGTATCCTTCAAGACTAGATATATGCAACAGATGTGAGAGTAGAGACTAGAGAAAACACATACATCGGTCTCCTTGATCCTCTTCAAGTAAGCCAGGTGCTCCTCACGGGTAAATGTACGATAGTTTAAGTTCTTCGGCTTCTTCTCCCGACATTTCCGCTTCTTCTTCGGTTCCTTCTGTTCCATCACCAAAACCTAGAGTGAAAAGGACATATGCAAAAAAAAATCCATAACAATATATAATAATTTTCTTTCTACAAAGATGGTTTTTACCAGTGGTGGTAGTTCTGCGGGATGATGGAATACACATACTGCTCGGTGACCGCATCTCCCGTTGTTCTTGTAAAATGGCCAGACAGGTTTGCCAGGTCTTTGTGGTCCTTGTGGATGAAGGATGAGATCATCACTCTCGCTTATTGTAGTGGATGGCTGCGTTGTTACGCTTGTCGGGGTCGGAGGAGTTGTCACGTTTGTCGAAGTTGCCATTGAAGATGATGGTATTGGTGAAGAAGAAGCTTCCACCGGATGATTTGTGGATTTGAAACCCTAATTACCACAAAAAAAAACAAAGAAATAAAATACCATAAGATCTACGATCTACAAACTAATAAATTAATAAGAGAAGGGAGAGTAGATGAACAACGAAGAGATAGCGATGGAGAAGATCTCAGAGAGAGAGAGAGAGAGAGAGAGAGAGAGACCAACGTCGGAGTCGTCGTTGATGTGATCTTGGTGGTTGGGCGGAGAGCATTGTATTTTATCTCCATATATTGGGCCGGTCTAGTTGAATTTCCTCGGAGTATAGGCCCTAATTAGAAAAGTACCGGTAAGGAATTTTGATTATTTCTCCCAAGATTGCCCCCTCCTCCTTGAATCTGAAACACATCCCTTTCTCTGTACCTTCAGCTGACAACGACTTCTCACTCTTATCAGGCGCCGACGCTCTTATCCACGAGATCTCGCAAACAGACAACCACCGGCAATCGCTATAATCTCCAAGCCGTTTACAATAGTGACGGCAATGTTGAGAACGCCGTTGAACTGGACGGAGGGATGCCGGACCTGGACCGCTGGGGTGACTCCAGTTGCGGAGGAAATGAACGATGCTAACGAGGGAGTTGTTGAACAACGGACGGCGTAGAACTTGACGGACGACGGCCTCTTTTTGTGTGTGTGTGAATTTTTAATGCAGAATTATAATTTTCAAAATTAGTGAATTAGTTGATTGGTTTTGTTTGTTATTTTTCAAAACCATACACCAAACAAACAAAACAAACACACACTTCAATACACCTTACCCTTTTCAATACACTTTCACATATTTCTATAAACTTTTCACATATTTCAATAGATTTTTTCAACCTTAACGTGTGCCTATTGGACACATTTGATGTGTGGAGTAGATTATTTGCTCAAGTAATTGATTACCAAAACAACGTACCTTCCCTTTAGGTTACTGTGGCGATTTATACAGGCATTACGGGATAGTTGAGTCTCGTTAGGACTAGGAGTCTAAACTCTCTGTTAATCAATACTTATCTTGCGAACTCCTTAGTACACTGGTCTCTTATTCCTTACGGCCTCGTTTGATTCGCAGACTAAAACAAGTGGGATTGATAGTCTTAGACTATTTGTCCTGGGACTAATTTAGTACTGAATCTCACACAATCCCCTGTTTGATTTTTGCAGGATTAACATTGGGATATCTCATATTTCGGTCAATCCCATGTTTGGTTCCCTAAACTATATTTTCGGGATTAATTTCAAGACACACACACAAACACACTCTCTTTCGGGATTAACATTCGGGATTGGATTTGCCTTATTTGTGATGAATAACTTCTAACTACAGAGAAAACAAAAAAAAAAAACTTTTTAACTACTTCTCGTTTAAGGTTTTATAGGTTTAAGAGAGGTTTGTAAGCCTGTTATCTTTTTGGTTCCCGTCAATGGCCATGCGTATCTATAGAAACTTTTGTATTTTGTCTTAGGTTTCACTATTCCACTTAATATATGAAACAATATGATAATTTCTTCTTGCCTTCACTCTAATGTCCTACAAGCACCTGGAGTTAGTGAAACTTAAATTGAGCACCCAGTCTTTTCCATGAGTCTTCAGTTAAATCCCTGACTTTGAACTCAGTCAAATTACATGCGAATTACAGAAATTGTCAAGATAGCTCTAATCATTCATGGTGTTCAATTTTGGTGCCAAGAGTTAACACGTGGTAGTACTATGTCAATCGCCCACACATCCGCAACCTTTGAGCACCAATGCCATTTGTTTGAGTAACAGAACGCGAGAGCAACAGAATTGGTTTGGCTGAGGAAATTGATTTCATTTTGGGCCTATGTCAATCGCCCACACATCTGCTGTCAATTTTTGTCAAAACATGCAGGGAATCATTTAATATGTACTTATTTCAGAACCATAGATTAACATTTGGTGCGCCATTTTGCAACGTAAATGACTATATTATAAAGGCAAGGTAAAAATCATAAACCTTATTCAAAATCGTAACCTCTTACTTAAAATCTTTCAAAAAATTCCAAACTACCAAAATTAGTGAGAGAGAATCGAGAGTGCGAGCATAGAATGAGAATTGAGAGCGGGAGGCTTTACGAAGGATTATGTGACTAAGGTCCACACATGGAGATGGTGGGGATGGTGGAGAGAGAGAATAGAGAGGAGCTTATATATGTGATGTGGGTTTTGGACCTTTTGGTTTGAGCAAGGATTTTGCAATGAGTAATTGGGGTTGGATTGGGTTGCATTGGTTTACGACATATATTAAAGTTTTGTTCAGATGTGCCATGTGTATTTAAATAGCCATGTAAGCTTCAGCTAAGCGGTATCGTGAATCTTGACTGCAGGGTCTGAATTGATGAGTCTTTCGTAATCAGAATATCATGGATTATTTTCAAATTTTAAATTGTATCCAAATCTAGATCCTATCCGTATCTTGTTAAGTTTCAGATTTTAGAAATTTGATCCCTAGATAAGTGCAGGCTGTGCAGCGTCTGTGTGACGAAGATCTTAACCAAATCCAAACCAAACCAAGCCTTGTGTCCTAAGTTAGTCGGGTTCATGATGGAGCATGAATCATTTCCTACATTTCTTCTATGTCTAATGCTAGATTGTCGGTTGGATTAAGTGTGTTTAAACCTCTTTCCTATCCCATGTCTACTTAGTTTTTCCCCTCGCCCAAGTGTTTCCACTTTCCAGGACATTCTCACCATTGAATCTTCCGGTCATTTCAGTTTGTGATCAAATTATTTGCTTTGTTCTATCAAAGTATCGTTAATCATTGCTACTCCTAAGTCCTGTCAGTCACGTATGTTTTCGGTTGAATTTTCAGATCAGTTTTATTGGTATTTGTTCATCACATAATATGCCTGAAACATCTCTCCTATGTAGCACGGACACTTCGTCAGTCCACGTACCGGTGTCGGACACTTCTCGGACTCCGGACACTCAAATCCGAAATGTCCTACTTTTTCTAAACGTTTTTGGTTTTGACACTCTAAAAATGCTTCGGACACTCTTAGGATACTCTCGGGAGATTCGCAAGACATGTCGCGGTGTTCAACGAAATGGTTAACTCTTGTTAAGCTTACAAAATCATTTCTTCTTTGTGTAACATATGATAGTTTATTGATGATAAAGATACATAGATGATGAAACACTTTTGTGAATAATCTGAGGATATATAATATTTGAGCCATATATGGTGTTACACATAGAATGAGTCCCGATCTAGTCCG